>CM070877.1:154452708-154967708 GCA_036365515.1 Torymus aiolomorphi
GTTGTGTGTATACCTCTATAGCAGCGCGCCAGGCGGCCACGCACGCACGCACTCATACTCGTATTGTAGAGGCGCGATGGGGAGGGGGAAGTTCTCTCTCTTAGGTGCACGTGCACTCACGGAAACCGCGTGCGAGAGATGACCTGTCGCGCTCGCGCGCGCGATTCATGCGGTTTTACTGCACACGGCTGTTGTGGACGTGGCGCGTCATCTGACGGGAATGGACTGAACCGAGCGGTGTGACAGTGCCGGTCGATCACGTGGCCCCACGTGGTGTGCAGCCCGGCCTATCGCACGTTGCGCGAAAATGATGATAAGTTCTGATTATGTGGTGAGCTATACTCTGTCTGCGGCATATGTAAGATTGATTTTTCCCTGTACCTCCAGGTAAGTGTCGGTAAATCGCGGTGTGCTTGGGGGTTACCTTCTGGAGCTTATTTATCACTTATAATACGGCGCTGTTAATTTTTAATTTATGACGATCTTAAAGTCTAAGTACGACTATAGGTATGAGAGGTGCTAAAGTGATTTGCATTTTTAGTTTAACTTATATATAGCGTGGTGATTCTATTTTTATGCTACTTATTCGTTGTGAGTCATTGTTCGGTCCATTTTTATATATTCTTATCTAAATAATCTAAAACTTATTGAAGGTATTACATTTTTTAAATAGTTATAATTTATTAACCATGCTTACTTAATTCTACGAAATTTTTACTTCCTCAAAAAGGAAACTTTGTAACGGTGAAAAAAATTTTTTAAACATAAAATGTTCAAAAACATGTTTTAAGACTTTTAGCGCTAAAATTCGTTGTTTTTGAGAAAAAAAAATCGTGTCTGTGCGTGCGTGCGTACGTGCGTGCGCGCGTAAGTGCGTGTGTGTGTGTGTACGGGCGATAACTTTTGAACCGATCGACCGATTTACATCGGACAAAGCTTATTCTCTTCGTTTCGGAGGAGAATAGAGAGGGCATAACCTACTTTTTGATTTTATCAAGTTTCTTTTAAGTTGTTAATAGCAGCAAATGGTAGATTTTCTTCTAATTTTTTGACGTGTCTGCAGCTTATGGCCAATCTTCTACCACGGTCAAAAGGTATTTTACTCAATACGAGCGGATTGTTGCCCGCAAAACAACGTTGACTACAATAATGTATTTATTTATTCCTGAAGAGGGACATAGCCAAATGTCCGAAACGTTGAATTCAAGATCAAATTAATAAAAAGGTGTTTGTTATCAAAATTAATTGAGTAAAATACCTTTTGATCAAGTTTCTTTTGTTTTATAACCAAAAAACGATTTTAAATTTTTCCCTTTTTGTTTATTTTTTCATTCGTTACAGCCAGTATTATTTAATATAATAAATTATTCTTAAAAGGTCGTTAAATTACCTACAATTTCTTTTTATAATATTTAAATTATCATTGTCTTTTGCCTGCCATTTGTTAGTAATGAAATTATGGTTTATAATTCTTTAATTAATATCTCAAAAACTTTTTCATTTATCCACTCAAAATTTGTAATAGTTTTTATAAAACAGTATAGTAATTATTATACTTTCTCGAAAAATTTCAGAAAAAAAATGTTTTCACCGATTTTATTCGTTTCATTAAGTAATTTATTCAGAATAAACAGATCTGATTAAATTATATTAAATTTAAACGATGAAAAAAAATCTTTCCGGAATGGGGAATCAAACCTGGGCTCTCGAATTGAAAAGCGATCTCCTTACCATATTTGCGCCGTTCACGAACACTTACGATGATGAAATTCGAATCGTCTACATATGTTACAGTATAAAAATACTTATAAAAGTGAATTATTCTTATCAAACTTTAAAAACAAATTTGATATTAATCTGTGGATAATTATCTAAGTGTTGATCAAAATAATTAATAAAAAAACTTATCTATACTAGGGTAAGTGTGCCAGTTACTGTGCCCCTTAAGGCGATGTCCATAGTATTTAATCAATTACTATTTTTTTTTTTCAATTTTTAATCATCTTAAGACCTTTATATAATAATTATATATTCTGTGAGCAGAATAAACACCTTTTTAATACAATATTATGTAAGGAATATTAAATAATTAATAAAATAACAGCATAAGCCTTTGCATCAGTTACTGTATCATTAATTTAGTTACTGTGTGTCAGTTAGTGTACATTGTTTTAATTACTGTGTGTCAGTTAGTGTACATTGTTTTAATTACTGCGTGTCAGTTAGTGTACATTGTTTTAATTACTGTGTGTCACTTGTGTACAATTTTTTAATTACTGTGCCTTAGATTCTGGACACTGTATTTAATCCTGTGTCTTTTTTTCTCACTCACCTGCATTTGCATAAACTATATAAAATATATTTAAACATGAAATTTGTTTTTTTTTTATTATATTTAGTAGACTCCCTGCTGGAAATCATCCATTTCTTTCCCATTGGTGAAACGATTTTTCGAACCTTTTTTATACTACGTATAGAAGTACTTACTTATTATAGAAGAAAATAAAATAAAGATGGGAATAAAATATATTATTTTTAAATATATTAAAAACTGTGTTATTTGTTCTGTGGGTAAGCAATGAACGTCGAAGTTGACTTGCACAGGCGACGAAGCATGAGAAAGTAAGGTTAGCGTAGCCTACCGCGAGGGGGCACAGTAACTAAATACATTCACGAAAACTTGTCCAGTTACTGTGCACAGTAATAGAAACATGCCGAAAATTTGTTTTAGTTACTGGATTATATTAAATTAAACAATAATATTAATCAAAACTACTTTTTTATTGTTCTTTTGTCAACTAGATGGGTTTTATAAACATTAAGTGTATTTTTTTATTATGAAAAATGTTATTTTTATAGTTTTTCAATCACTTTTGTATAGGCATATTCTTAAGCGTTTCGATAAGAAAATTATAGAAATCGCGATGAGAAATTTAATAAATTATTTTAAATATATTATAAGAATAATTAAGTCATACTGTGGGTTTAATAATAAAAAGCATGAATTGAACTGTATGTAAAAATTTAGATATTTATGATTAAATATGATTATACTCTACTATAAATGAAAATGATTTAAGGGCACAGTAACTGAAGCGGGCACAGTAACTGGCACACTTACCCTATATCTAAAGCAAGTTTTCTTCAATAAAATTACAGGTTAGAATGAGTCGGCGCGATGTTATGTTGTTTTGATGGTAGCGCGCATGCGCAGTGCAGTGCGTCCTCCTTGTACTATACAGGAAAAATTTTTATCCAGTATAATAAAATTTACTAGTTTTCTAGGTAAAATTTATATTAAAGTTTTGTAAAATTTGTGAAATCTAATTTTTATCATGCTGTTTAGTAATTTTTTCTACTTTTGTATAATAACTTTTATTAACTTTTTAGTAATTTTTCATACTTTTTGTGTAAAAGTTGTTAGAATTTTAGTAAATATCTCACTTGTGCGATCTTGTGGTAGGATTCTCCGCACAATATAGTAATTTTTCCTATAGTATTGTAAAAATTATAAAAATTTTTTCTCAGTGTATATCTAATTCTTAATTAGTTTTGTAACTTGATACCAAGATTAAATAAAAAAATTAATTCAATTTTCTTTTCTTTCTTAATAGTATATTACGATACGTGTAAAAAAGAGCCACTAATTGTAAGTCACGAGTATCGTACAGAGTTTTATAGCACTGCCTGCCCTAAGCCTATCCGTGTCACACCTATCCGTGCCCAAAGTAGTCCTTTTTTGCATCGTGAGGTTAGCGCACGAGCGTAGCGAGTGTGATAAACACGGTGCAAAAAAGTACTACTTTAGTCATGGATAGGCGTGACAAAAGTGCGGGCTTAGGTCACATCGTGCTATAATATACTATTTTGACCCTCCGGAGGCAAAATTCTATTTTGATGCTTGAAGTGCTCGATTCATATCACACCCTGTGTGTTACAAAAAAGTTATTTTTGTCTTTTCGTCTTTTTTCTACAGTTGATGTAATACTTTTTATAATAATCTCTACTTTAAACATTCAGGAATAAATTAAAGTGTCTTCGGGTTGATGAAACCTCTTGATGGCTGTATATGATTCATTATGAAATAATGACTTTTTTTGGTCAATTTTGGCCACTTCATTTGTATTGACCGTTTATTACATATGGACATATGTTAAGTGGTGATCACAACTAAAATAAAGCTTATGCTGTTCTAAATTATGTTACATTAGTTAAACATTAGTTATACTGTTGCTAAAAAGTACTTAAAAGTTTGCAGTGGTTTTTCAACTGTTAAACAGGAGCAGCAGTAGTTTTGCTATAGTTTAACTGGATTCGTCACTTGAGTATGGTTTCTCTGTAGTTCCAAAATTACTACTGATAGGGAGTAGTCGGTCAATAGTTTTACCAGTAGTTCTACCAGTAGTTACACCTGTAGTTTTGGCAGTTCTTGTGCTTGTAGTTTATTTTCGTAATTAGTTATCGATTATATCGATACGAGGAGGGGGAGACCGAGGTGTAGAGTATGAATTAGTACGAAAAGTTTCTACACGGATGGGGGGTGAGAGCCCCTTGTATTTTGAATGTTACTTTGCTTAGGAAAATTGTTTATAAAAAACAAAAGGGGTACGTGAGAAAAGCCAGCCAAGAAAGAGAAACAAAAAATGTCATTCGTGCTTTAGACGTGTAACAAGCCGCCTCGTCGTCAATAAAATCTATCGAAAAGCTATTGTGCTTATTTATTTATTAAAATAGTATTAGTTCGTTACACTATGTTAATTTTATTATTTTAACCTATATCATCAAAAGCTATGGCCGAAAACGCTATGGGTACCACCATTGGGCACCATTGGGCGAGTTCGCCCCTATTTTATAATAATATTTCAATTTATTATAAAATACAATTCATTAGGAGGTAAGCTTTGTGGATCTAGTGTTTAAAATGTACCGGCAAAATTATTTCCGCCATTAACTGATTATCATCGCATTTGTCAGCTGAATCAACACATGTATACATGCGCTCTCCTTGAGACTATGTAATATTGATAGTACTAATTTATTAATTTCATTTACACCCTCATAACGGAAAAGCAATATTACTAACGAGCTTACTTTATCATAAAGTTGACTTCTTATGAGATGTGGATGAAACACAATCAATAAAGCGAGTATCTTCTATATTACACAAACATCAGGTATATCAAAGTTATAATTTACAAAAGTACTATTGTTTACACCTAAAACAAATCGCGAAAAAATAATATCTTTATCTAAAACTTCATATTGTTAATTTTAATTTCTGAAATGCATTCAATAAAGGGCTATTGTTTATCGATAAGTTAATTTCTTTGCTTTTAGTTGTTCAGGACAATGCATGTAATAATTTGCGAAAATCGCCACATAAAATTCCAATTTTAATTCCAAATAATAAATGATTATTCATTATGTCTTTCAATGTTTTATCAATAATAATAATAATTATTATTATTTCCCAAATCTGGTTTATGCATAAGATCAACGTCCCCTACGAAAATTAGCACGATTTAGGTTCCGATGAACACTAGCCCGTTTTCGCTCGTTTGCGTTAATAACTAGCAATAATTACTTAATAAAACGCCCTAGGACGTGAATCGGGAACTTTACGCCCGCTAAACAGGCATCAAAAGTCGAATTTCGCGACCGGAAGGTCAAAATAGTACATTACGCAAGGACACGAATTGCGATATTCACGCGTCACGCCCGAGTCGAGTTGCTTCTCTCGGGCGACAATAGCAACGAGGGCGTCACCTAGCGCCCGTGTTACGTAATACTATTTTTAAATACTTCGTGCCCTAGGGACTCTAGGTCCCTAGAGTGTGAGTTGAGCACTTCAGACATTAAAACCGAATTTTGCTTGCGGAGGGTCAAAAAATATTCTTTTGTAACCCATGCACGATTTTCGCTGTTTTTCGGCCTAAAAAAGAAGTCCTAAAGTGACTTTTTTGACCAACGGAAAAAAATACTTGTTTCCCGGCGGGCCCAAAGCATCTTTAGGTACTTTTGCGCCCGCTGCTCTAAAACAGTGTAAAATCGCAAAAATTAAACTTGATCCCCCATACATTTGTGAATACATGTTTTTCATGGCTTTTTTCACTCAGAAATGAATTCAAATAATTTTAAGAAAGAAAAGAAAATTTAATTAATTTTCTTTTTTTTAAATCTTAGTATCAAGTTACAAAACTAATTAAGAATTACATATAACAATTTTAAACGAATAATTAATTTATAAAATATACAAATTAGAAAACAATGTTTTACATATAATTTAATAGTATCATTTCATTTTTTTAAGGTGGTTCTATGGGCAGATATAATACTTAAATATAAAATATTCTACAATGAATTGTTCTCATACTGCAAAGTGAGAACCCATATAGTATGTCTTTATCCCCGGCAATTTATAAGTGCTCTGGACTGGCCAACTCTTTACCTTCCTAGGTAAGAGAACTTAATCTTCCGTTATGACGACTCGATATACCCGATCTCCACTTTTCACGCAAAAAAGGTCCTATTCCTGTACTTATTAAAAAAAGTACTATGCGTAACAAGGATGCCGAAGACGCCCGAGTGATCCACTCGTGCTCAATCATCATATACTCGCTAAAAAAAGTCAACTTTCCTCCCTAGTTACACAATGTAGTGTAACAATGTAGTATTTTTAACCACGTGCATGAATTTATGAACAATTAACTATAACTTTCTGAGTTTTGAATAATTTTGAATTTTTTCCTTCGGTAAGCCCTATGAAATTACTTAGGGAACAAAATGAGACCTTCAACACTATAATCGGTTGAAAAACAAAAAAGATTCCAGTGATGTATCAATAATTGTTTGTCGTGACAATATCTAGTTTCTAGAATATCGATATTTTGTGAAAGATATATATGCATTTAAAAAATAAGTATGTCAAACGACACCTATAAATTAAAAGTAGACTCTCTAAAACTGAATAAGTGAATATCATTCATTTTACGTAAATATATACGTATTTATTCGTCAAGTACATAGTCGTGTACTTGAAAAAAGTTCATACTTACTTTTCCATACGTGATATTGTAATTCTTATTGTAAAGGTGTCTATTTACTTTTTGGACACGCAGATACATTTATCTAAAATACTTCTAAAACTCCTTGATTTTTGAAATATTTTCGTTATAAGCTAATATCACTACAGATTTATATTAGAAAAATATGAAATATTATAGTATTTTCTTCAGTGACCATGAGAAAAAACAAAGCGCGCGCGTACCGCCCGCTTTCAATTTCTGGTTTATTGAAAAACAAAGGTGAAATTCGAAATATCGCAAAACAAAATTTCGAGATTAGCATAATATTATGTGACCTCGCAATTCTTCACATTTATTGTAATAGTTCCTTGCATAGTTTAATGTTTTCAAGGCCTTTTGTGTCTGTTACTAACATACTATATTTCAAATTTGTTTATCAATTTTTGAAAAATTGTAGTTTTCTAGAAATACATTTCCGACTGATATCTTAATCCTATATAATAAGTTAGGAATGTCAAGTTAACTTCAATACATGTCAAAATTATTTTTATTGTTATTTCTTTTACAATTTAATTGTCATACATACAAGTTTTTTTTATTGGGATTTCTTCCTCATTGTTTTTATAATTATTAAAACATTTTAACGTTAATGTATACTAATTAATTCGATGCACTGAGAAAAATGATGTATTAAAAATTACTATAATATATAGGAACGTGGGGACAAATCTCAAATACTAAAATTATTACTATATTTTATAGTAAAAATTACTATGTACATAGCAATTTTTATTATGTATATATCAATTTTTACTATAAAATATAGTAAAAATTTTGGTATTTGAGATTTGTCCCCACGTTCCTATATATTATAGTAATTTTTAATACATCATTTTTCTCAGTGTGCATAATCAAGTTCGGGCAACTATCTTGACTATACATTTTTAAACCTTTGTTCAAACATCTGCTAATGAACGCTATCAGTAATACGTTATTGTTCAGTGCGGTTGTCAGTAAGTAGCGCTCATTAGACGGAAAATATGCCTAATGTATACACCAAAATTTCTCTTATGATTCTAATAAAAAGTTTGCAATTTTTTAAATTTATGGGTAAAATTTATGCAGTGTGGCCTTTGAGTAATAATACAAAAAAAAATTGGCATACTTTTTACAAGTTTTTATGGTGGTTTTATTTTATAAATTTGATAATAGCTGCAATTGTTACAATATATACTTGTTACCGTGCGCATGACGATTTTACAACTGCAAGTTTTTCGTGGATGGAATTCGTATCACAGATAGAAGCTATAGTAATTTTAATAAATTACAAATATTACCACGGTCTTCTACAGGTTTGAATAATTATTAAGAATAAGTTTTCATTTTAACATTAATAAAAGTTCTGTCAATTTCTTTTAGAGTAAGACAGCATATTTTAACAATCCACTAATTTCATTATATTGGTACAAAAATTAGAATTTCATGTCATTTACATATATGCAAAAAAAAAATTATTTGTATTAAGAATGATAGTTTGCTTTTGGACTGATTGATTTTATTGTATTATATAATGTAAATTCATCACCATGAGTAGCTTAACAGGTTTTAAACGTGTATTACATTTAAATAATTTTTATCCTATTATTTTTTAGAACTTATTGACTGAAACTGAGGAGTATATAATAATAACTGACAAGAGAAGGCAATCGTTTTTAATTGAAAGAGTTTTTTCGTATACATTAATAATGATGTTGATAACTTTCTTATTCTCTGCACTAGTTTTGCTATATTTGACAAACCCTGCCATTACGTCCTGGGATACTTACCTCTTAACTGCTTATTATCCTCCGTCAATAAGAGTGAATAAGGTTGATATTTTCATTTATTTGCATCAGATCGTTGTTATGTGTCATTGTAGCGTCAGCGTGAACCTGGATGCTACTGTTGTCTTACTTATTTACATATGCACAGTTCGTTTAAAGATATTAGCAGACGACTTTCAACGAGTTACTCATCCTGAAAAGTTAAAAAAATGTATTTCTGAGCATCAACACATATTAGGGTATCTATGCCTCGTTATTTCTTAAATTTCTGACTTTTTTTTATAAAAGTACAAGGGGACATTGTCTAAATATAATTATACATATTTTATGCCCGAATGGTACTATATTTCGACGGCTGAGCGGAACAAGGTCGTATCTCATCGCGCGGATGAAGAACATCGTATCTCACAGCGCGGATGAAGAACGTCGCATCTCACCGCGCGGATGAAGAACCTCATATCTCACCACGCAGATGAAAAACATCGTATCTCACCGCGCGGATGAAGAACATCGTATGTCGGCGCTCTTGCGACCAGTACACGGCCAGTATACGGCGAGATACGACGTTCTTCGTCCGCGCGGTGAGATATGACGTTCTTCGTCCGCGCGCCGAGATGCGACCTTGTTCCGCTCAGCCGTCGATTTCTGCTTATATTGAATCGCGATACAAGTCTATGCGATAACGGGTAGATTTACTCTGAAAGCATTACAGACAAACAAACACTGATCAAAAACTCTTAACTTTAGAGAAACTCAATATTTTCGCTGATGTTCGAGACAAAATGGTTTTTATTTTATTTATTTTTATATTATAAATCAACGGATTTTAAGTCCAATACAACAAAATAAGTAATATACATAACAGTTAACAAAAGAAATCAATAATAGCAACATTTCTTGAACTATTTTTCAAACTTTAATATTGTCTTCACAGATAAGGTAATCATGAATAATTGTCCTAGAAATGTGGTATAAATAGAAACTTACAATGAAAATTGATTGTCATTGCAACAGTAAAAGCGTTAATATAATTTTAATATAATTTTTGTAACACAGGCACGATTTTCGCGTTTTTTAAACCTAAAAGTAGGGCCAAAAGTGAACGGTTTTAGACCAACGGGCGCAAAAGTAGCTAAGCGGGCGCAAAAGTAGCTAAGCGGGCGCAAAAGTAGCCGAAGCGGGCGCAAAAGTAACCGTTTTCAATAATCTTTCTTCTATTTTTTTTTCTTTATCCGCGTGTCTTACTTTTACTAATTACATGTTTTAATGTACTTTAGATTTAGTTGGTAATAAATCCAACGATACGATTTCTGCGAGATTACAAATTTCAGGCGGCGTGCACTGTGCGTATTCTTCAATATCACTTTCACCCATCGTTCAGGAAAAATTAAAACTTTTAAATTCTAAATACTAATTACTAATTTAAATAGTACTCTTATAACAATATTCTAATACTGTCGAATTATATACGTCGCTAGTACACGTCCGCTCAACTATATTTTTGAACTAAAGAAAAGCAGCGCATTCGAGCGCAACGGTCCAACGGTCAGTTGGTATGAAAAACATGGAGATGGCGCCACCGTCCGCGTCGAAAACATAGATAACCGATTTTAAATATGTTGAAATAAATTGAAACCAAAATGTAAGTGTCATTCAATTCCCAGGTGGGTAGTTGGTGTAACAGAAATTCGTTGATGTTGTTTCCCGTTTTACGTGGAAAAACGCGAAAATCAATACCTGTGTCACAAAAAATATGGTGTGCACCAAGGGCTTAGTGGGCCTTTTGACCTCGTGTGATTGCAGTACTCTTCTACGGCTCGCGGACGCACTCGCCTTCGGCTCGTGCTGCTCGCCTTCAACTCGTACTGCAAACTTCCCACTCGGTCTAAAAAGGCCCACTTTACGCCCTTGGTACACAATATACTATTTCGACACCATCACTGCTTTCGTCCAATAATTCATTTTGAATTAGCGTTGCCTCTTGCGAATTAAAATTTTGCGGTAAAATTGTATTTTACTGACTCACATGCGTCATGCAATGTCACTAGATGTCTTAACAAAAGGAAAAATGCTTTCCAGACAATTTCCCCTACTTTTGTTGATTAAAAATATATATTTATTAAAAACTATTTACTTTTTTACCATTGTGTAGGCTAGCGGCCAATGTCAATCTCGTTGTTCGACTTATTGTTTCGAAAACTATCATTTGCTTTTTTAGCTATACGGTAGGAGCCGGATTGCAAATTGTAAATGTACGTGTGTATAATCTCTAATGCTGTTGTAATTATTATTTAGATAAATCTAATTTTAAAATAAATTTTATCAAGCCTCACGCAACTACGGCGTCTCTTCAACGATTTGGCGTTGTACTTCTAATAAATTACTTGAGACTTATATTAAACGCCATGAGTGCTGATGATTTATTAACAGTAGTAAGTTTAATATATATTTAATTGAATCGACTCATGCAAAAAGGGATTCTAAGTGTATATGGAATTTCCGTGTATCTAAGGATCTTTTTTGCATGAGCTGATTCAATTGTACTAATTAATAATCACTTGAATTATACTTACAAGGAGATGATCATAGATGCGGGTTCTAGATTTGGCTAAAACTGTAGGAGTTTCATGATCGAAATATTCAAAACTCTATAACTAAAGAAAGAGACCCCATTTTTATCAAAAATTGTTCATTTTAGACATAAAATAGCTTGGGTCTCGGAACAAAAGGCCCATTCACGAAAACCCCGAGACACGTGTCTCATTATTTGTCATAAAGAAGTACCTTCTACAGTTTTAATCAAATCCAAGACCCGCATCCCTGATCGTCTCCTTATTAGTGCTTATAATACTTATAATTATACTTATAATACATACGCTTCCTTCTTCATACTTATACTATACATTCAATAATATTATCAAATACATTAGATGCAAAGATATTTATTTGTATTTTAGAGCAAAAACGTTGGATTTTCGGTATATTCGACACCATGGTATGAAGAGCCTAAAGAAATGATTACTACTAAAATTATAATAATTTCAAGGTGCCAAAAATTAGTAAAAATATACGTCCCTGGCATAATGACCTCACTTCATTTAGCGTATATAACAGGCGTAAGATGTATTAGATTATGAATAACGTATCACATTCTAATTTATGGTGCATTAAATATTTCAATACAAACAATTTTTTTCAGATAATATCCAGTTCCATTTCTTATTTTACAACCCTTCGTGCTATTACAAAACAATAAATTATGGAAATAGAATAAAATCTATCCTGCAATGAAACTTTTATAAAGTATATTAAATCATAGTTTTAGAATATCTGGATCACACCGGTATTTGAACACGTATATTTTATATTTGATTTATTAGATAAATACTCAATACAGTATATTCAAAACATTATGCAGTTCTTAAATTTTGTATAGTTTAATAAATGACCCATGGTGTTCAAATATGAGATGATCGCTAAATGGCAAATAGCGGTGCCAGTATTACATTTGAATAATTTAAAAAAAATAATTTTTTTTTTGTGTAAAATTACATTAGTATTCAATTTCTTATTTTATTTCAAAAATATTATTGATTACAAAGCAAATACATACTAAGCTCTATTTCACAATCTCGATTTTTTTAAATTATCAATTTTTTTAAATATTTTATTATCCATCAAACATCACTCTGAGAATTGAAAAGTACGAGAATGATGCCTTTAAAATATTTTTAAAATTCTCAATGCTTAAGTCGTAAAATTGTCCTGCTGTTAAATAAATCGGTCTATTTGCTTTCATTGTCATAAAATACAAATCTCTTCGTAGTTTAGCTGGCATTTCATACCAACAACTGTCGTAAACGGCATCAATAATTGATTCTGCTTGTTGTGAGAGACGATCGCTCGCATAACTAAATAGATATAGTTGAAGCATTAATACATTAAAACTGATTATCGGCCGTAGAGCTTCGAATACAAGTCCACTTCTTATCGCCATTATTACACGAATTCCTGCGAATATTAAATATATATAATTTGTGTGTCTCAGTACTAATGACTTAAGAAGATCCGGAGTCTGTACTAACAATAAGTTAAAAAATAATGAATCGCAAGATAATTCACAAAAGTAACAATTAAAAAAGAATAACTGAGAATACAATAATGCTCGAAAATTGGTCTGTGTGTGTGTGCGTGTGTGTGTGTGTGCATGTGTGTGTGCGCGCACGTGTGCATGTGTGTGTGCATGTGTGTGTGTGTGTGTGTGTGTGTGTGTGTGTGTGTGTGAGGGTATGTATTTCCTTAAAAGATCATTTTGTCGCTTCCGCATAAAAAGGCGTTATCTATATTAACTATTTGTCTTACCTTAAAAAATGATTGACCATATCATTTTTACACGTTTTACAGCTTTTATATAATAACGAATCACCCTTTAGTTTTGTTAATTTACTAGGTGTTTAATTCGCTAACGATTATCAATATGAATAGAATATTTTTAAACCAGCCTCTGAGTTAACGTGTTTTTTAACCGGCTTTCGAGATAATGCCTTTTTTAACCGGATCCTGAGATAACGCCTTTTTATGTGGAAGCGACGATTTATTATTTTTATCACATGTTTTATGTCTATATACGACTACTTATAACAAAAAGGACTAACGTTTTCTTGAATTTACTAGTCGCACTGTCTAGTACGTAGGTGTTTAACAATAAAAACATCTACTTCGTTGAAAGTTTTCAATGTTTCGACCACTTCACTGTGATCTTCTTCAGGAAGTTAGTTGCATATGTTAAAATGATGTAGGTTTCATTGGACTGGTTGCTAGTAATGCACCTACTAGACAGTGCGACTAGTAAATTCGAGAAAACGCAATAATCACCATTCATCGTCAGTCCAATAAAAAGTCTATCTAAAAAGGACTAAGTTCATTTTTAATGAAGTTGGTAATTGGTTAATCGGTTCTGCCATTACCATTTATTAAAAATGAACTTGAACCTTTTTGCTATGAGAGGCCTTACTTGCTATCATACAATCAATATACTTTACTTGCCTAACATTAAATTCATACCAGCATTTAGTAACAGTTGAACTACCATCATTCCAGAAACGGTAGTATTCAGCGCTCCAGCCAATTCCAAAAGTTGATTATGTCGTTGCGCAGAACTAGCGATTTTAAGTTGACGATCCTTTATATCTTCTGGAATACTACCGATGTTTATTATATTGTTTTTCAACAATTCGATTTGTCCACATAGGTGCATAGTTAAACTGAATAGAAAAACATCGATGCCCACATTACCATGGGCTGTAATCATAATAGTAACACCTTCATAAGCATATAAGGAACCATAGATGTCATCTCTATAATGACCAAACAAACATCCAGTTTTTAGAGGTAACTGTCTTGTTAATGACATTTCTGATGAATTGTCCCTGAATAAGAATAAAAATGTAGTGGTTGGTGTCGACATTAACTTAATTATGCAATAGTATATTGTGCAACAAGGGGAGAAAGTTGGCTTTATCTAGCGATCATCCGAGTCTGAAAAAGCCATTATCCCCTGTTACATATCGTATTTTTTTTCAATTAGTGCAGGAATAGCCCCTTTTTTTGCCAAGAAAGTGGATAACATACTTATTAAAAGAAACCCAATAAAATATGTTTACTAAATTTACATTAATTACAAAATAAAAATAGAAAATTAAGAATTAAAAAAGTTTTAAAAATTAAAAGAATATTTTTTTTCGAGAAAAAATGTCTTTCAGCGCTACTCCGGGATGTTCGAAAAACTCAACTTTTCGTCCACTTTACAGGCATGAAAAAGAGCATTTTTCATGCAATTTTTAATAAAAATAAATATTAAATTAATAATGTATGTTTCTGACCATGTAGTTCCATTAGTCATAGGAGGCATAAGAAAGGGTAGGGATCCGATAATGATTAATGTATTAGACACGTAACAAGAAATTATTTGAAGGAAGAACACGGAACGTCCAGTTTTTGAAAAAGGTATGGCAATTTCCCTTGATTTATCATCATCCATGAACAACCAATCTTTAACAGCGGAAAAAAGGACTATGCGGACTCTTGCCATATGGATACGAATGGCAACCATTTTTGTAATTGCCATGACAGAACAAACTGACAGCATAACCCAGTCGACTACATCGCTGGCGTTGCCGCATTTTAGGTAGGCAGCCAAAAGCTGAACATATATCATCCATATCTAGCTTAAATAAATAATAAAAGTAAGGTTATAATTGTATAACGAGGTGTATAAAGGAAGCGGCGCTGCCCCTCCGGCGTAGTGTCAAATTCGTGACTTATACTTGCCTTCAGGGCGCCGCCGCACCCTTTGAACATTTCATTTAAACGTTCAATTTGTATACATAATCATGTAAAAGTATGAATGTAGTTTCAATTTCATATGAATGTACATACATATATTTGATCAAGAGTATTTGCCATGCCCAACTCTGAAATAATTCGATTCCGATCAAATATCTTGTTTGTTTAGATGTTATAAAAACGGGTCATTAGTAGGTGTCTACACATACGCGAGAGATAATGAATGTATAAGTAGACATTATGTCCCAAAAAGACACACTTTTCATTGATTTTATAATTAAATTTTCTAAGTAGAAACTCATTAAGTGGTTTTTTAAATTATACATTAAAATTGTTATTTTACTAAAGGCTCTTCCCTGGTAGAAAATTAACCATAAGTTGGCCAGAATATGCTTAACCAGCATATGGCTTAGCCATATTCTGGCCAACTTATGATTAATTTTCTACCAGGGTTGCGTAACAAGTTTTATTTGTACACGAAGAAAATATTTTCAACACAGTTCAAATATGATTAATAGTTAAATAAGATAATATAACAATAAGCAATGTAGTTTTGTGTACATCACCTGCGATGTAAATGAAAAAACCATACGAAACCACGAGAACAAATCATCGCATTTAAATGGCCATAGTCCAAGAGGCCAAACAATAAATTTATTTAACTTTAAAGCAAAATCCGCGTCTTTATTCCAAAAGCCTGCTGTCACTCTATTTTCCACACTCATGGTTCGAATAGAAGACGGACGATATGTTTGGCAAGGAATAAACATGCAAGAAGGAAAACGGAAAAATAAACTACGAGAGGAAAAGTTTTCGGCCTTATTTAACCATTTATGGAGTTTCGGTCGTCACTAGCTAGCTGCTGCGGCTGCTGCTGTATACCCAGTACTTTTCTGGGCGTGGATATGCAGCATTTATTATTTATCATGTGTGTATGCACGAACCCTTTACGTTGTCTACGCACATGGCTATATTGGTACGGGTGCATTACGAATGCGCATAAGGGATGGCGAGCTGTGTACTCAATTGTTACTGGACATTTTTAGCCCGCGCTTACTAAACTTTTTTTCTCTTTCCGTTGAAAACGCATTCGTTAAGACGCAATCTTTTATTATTTGCACTATTCATCGAGACAAAACTTTCAGGCCAAAGATAGTTCAATGCGACGTATACAGTGTCTCGATGCTACAAAAAAAAAAAAACTGGACGTATACGGGAAGGGTTTGGTAGAAATGAACTCTACTGTGAGGCATGAAGGAGAAATCATACAGAACTCCAATCGTTGGTGTATCTTGAAATTTACTTTGCGAAAAAATACAGTTATATAATAAAAAATCGTAAACTAATTAATATAATAAATACTAATAACGAAGATTTGTAAAATAGTATAAGTGGTCGTTAAAACAATAGTTTTTACAAATCCGCATTTGATGTCCAACTAAAAAGTATAAATAACAGGCAAGATGATATCATATTCATTTTATCTTACACACACACACACACACACACACACACACACACACACACACACACACACACACACACGCGCACGCACGCACGCACACCCGCACACACACACACACACGCACAAAACCATATATTTCCGCGGAAGATCAGTACTCAAGTAGGATTATGAATATATTCATTTATAGTTAGTGTATTTGCCATTCTGCCAGAGGTGGCTTACTCTCATATCAAGATTCTTCCAAGGTTTTTAACAATATTACATTTTATACTTTTGACCAAGTAAAGCTTTTAAAGTAAAGTCTTTGTCAATATTATGTTTAACAACTTGCTACTTGATTTAAAAGAAAGCCCGTATAATACAAAAAGTTCCAAACGTCGCTCATTAATATTTGACTAATTATACGTCTCAATTTTGACCAAAACACGAATCTGATGTAAGAATCGCTACATCATATCATAATTTTGAGGCCTCATAAAAAACAAAGTTTAAAATTTTTTATCTTTTATTTATAAATTAATATAGTTCTGCTTGGCTCCTTTAAGACACACTGGATCGACTCATCCTTCGACAATGTTTTTTCTCTGCTTTTTTTTTCTGTCACAATTATTCAGAAAGAAAATTCAAAAATCTATTTTAAGACTTATGTAAGTTTTAAATCAAAATTAATAAAAGGATACTTCTAAATCCTGCCCCGCAGATGGAAAGGAATGAACATTAGAGTTATTAGTGTAATTTTTACTTTGGATTTATGTTTACGAGGCCAAAAACATATAAGGATATGGTGATCTATTGTCTAGTACATACCACTTTTCTTTTTGTAAGCTTGTGTTATTAAAATATAGGACAGCTTTTGCATTGCAAACTATTGAATAGATCGTTTCTTTTTTTTATTTATTAATCATCTAACACATACTTCCTACTCAATGTTAACGTCGCTGTACATAATAGCAACCAATGTAATTATAGTGTGACGTTCATTATAAATTTCACTTCTGTGAAAGCTAACTTTACAGAATACACCAACTTATTCATTGAATGCTACACGAAAAAATAATAATAAAAAAAAAAAAATAGTTAATTCTACTTTTTCCATAGTTGATTTAACTAGGAAATCACAGGTCAATTCCACTTAAAACTATACGGTAGAAATAAAACTAAAAAAAAGTAGAATCTTCCTAGAATTAAAGTGGATTTAGCATTCTAATTTTAAATATAAAGTTGTTTTTACTATAGTAATAAAGTTAATTTAACTTTTTTTATACTAATTCAACTTTTTCCTGTAAACCAGTTGATTTAACTAATGTAAACAAGTTAGATAGCTTTATTTTTTTCCGTGTACTTGTATTGATACAAGTGAAAATTGTGAAGAAAGAGTGAAAAGAGCGTGAGATGCGTTCGTGTTCGAATGAGAATACTAAACACGTGTGTCGTATAAAAATACGTGGGCGATTGTACTGAAAATATGCGTTTTATAATTTTCATGCGCCTAGTAAAGAATATTTGACTTCGTACTATCAGTTCTCCTGTGTACACCGAGGAAGTAACAAGTACTATTATATTGCTACTAAATACTCACTGAATGCAATTATACTCAATTTTATTGTATATTTATTCAATAAAAAATTTATATTAATTCTATACATATAAATAGTTATCATTGTTACTATTACGTAATGTATCTTGTGCAAGTATCATAATTTTTATGAAAGTTTATAAAACTACGGACTATATAACACTGAGAAAAAATTCACCACGTAGAGTAAAACTTTGTAGTGAAAATTGCTATTATTTTATAATTTTTATTATATATAAATAGCACTATTTCTATAAATTTATTGTAATAATTTTCATGAAAAAATGAGTCTGTTTAGTATCAAAAATAGTAATTTTTGTCCGTGTATATGTAGTTAAATTTCGTTGGCTATAATAAATATCTACTTGATTTAAGTAAATTTAACTTGAACCAAATAAAATTTTATTAACTGTAGTACATTTTTTCACATTAACAAGCATTTATTTAAGTTTAATTTTAAAACATGTACAATTTTTTTAGTTTGAGAGTATGAACAGTTATACAAGAGCCTCATATAAAAAAAAGTATAGGTGCAGTTTATCTTAATTTATAAAAAAAATTTATCATTCTATTCAATGAAGTATCTATCTATATGGATACATATAGTATGTACAAATTAGAAATAAAGTTAGAAATTATTTATCTTTTTGAGGAGATAGATAAATAAATACCTTGTCTTTCCTGTTTCCGAGTGTCTTTTACCCAATGAGATTTTAATTGACATTTTTCATATCTAATTATTATCTTCAACTATATTTAATTACCAATCTAGTAATTGGTCAGAAAGTATTCCGACAATTATTATAAATAATGTTTCAATATTATCATATCATTATTCTGAAGCCATTGTGAGATGGTGAAATATTATACTTGAATAAGTTATTTTGCTTCCTCTTAGGGAGAGATTTGTATATTGCATTAAAAAGTAACATTTTTAGCTTTGAAATAAGATCTCTTGGTTGTTTATATATATTTTTATCAACAAGGATGTATTATTTATCGAAGCATATAAATACACTTTGCATTGAGAATCTAAAAGAGTATAAATTTTAATTCATTTTCATAAAGTAAGAAATTTTGTTTGTGATTACATTTAAAATAATAATCATTTAATCAAAATCTTTTTTATAAGTATTATGCATTTTCGATTACCGTTTACAAAAAGTTTTACTGTAAACATGCAGAAAAAGTTTTTACATGACCCTAAATTTGTTTGGTGTACGTAACTTTTTATCATTAATGCATGCACCGTCAATCAAGATTTTCATGATGTATTTTAAAATAATTGTCAAAACCTGATTTTTTTTTCTAACACTTACAATAAAAAACTAAGGTAAGGTGTGTAGATAGTTACTGATCTTGAGCGAATAATATGCTAGTTTCCCGTACACATCTGTTACTAAAAGAAACTAACTTATTAAATTATACTATGTAAAAAAATTATGCTTAGCAATTTGCATACTCTACTTCAGAATATTTTAGATCATTGCATTTCTCCTTCATGATATTTTAAAGGATCGAAATAGAAATAATCTGTAACAGTAATAATGCATTCTTTCTTGTGAAGTATAACATAGATATGACATTGTACTACTATTTTTTTCATCTAAGTATAGGATAAGAATAAAGCGAAGAGACAAAATGCAGGAATCGTCACACATTGTTTTTTCATCATGTGGAAGGTAGTTCGAATTATCGAGTCGTATGTGCGACGAAATAGTCATTTGCATCATTACTATTCTATTAAAAACAGAATATTTTATATGCGCGAAACATTATGCATTTTCTCACTGCTATTTCTTATCTGGCGATGACGCGAAAACGTCTTCTTTTGTATACTGTAAAAGTGTCTTCCGCTCAAGAAAGCAAAAAGCTTGTCAGCCATGGAAGCAAAACGGGAAGGTGATAACGCATTCGCCATATACCACGGGTTTTTATGGATTCTTGGCGTTTGGCCATTAGAGAAACAAAGTACTTTTCAGACTTGTCGCTTTTCCGTTGCTGTCATATTTCAGGTGACCTAAGATATAAAAATACTGATTTAAATTGAAAAAAACACGCATGCTTTACGTTTAAATATCGAAATTTTCGTAAACGCGAAAAATATCTATAATATGATAAATTAGGCAAGTTTCGTATTGCATACTGGATGGGAAATTTATTTGAATAATGGAGCAGTTTCGGCCATGGTTGACGTGGTCCTCTTTTTCGCCTCAGGAATTCTTACTCTCACCAAACATGTTTTTCTATACGTACACCAAGACAAAATCACTGAAAATATGAAACTCTACCTTGAAGATTGGAGCAGCACGGAAGATGCAGAGTTTCTACAAGTTATGAGATCTCACGTAAAGGTAGAATACTGAATAATTTGTTATTATATTGAAAAGCTTTTCACTTTATGTCTCAAATCGTGTGCTTTATATTCTTTTATTAACACTCACGGAAACCAATTCTTTTTTTCCGTTGGACGGGAATCCCAATAAAAGGTAAGCATATATTTATTCTCTTATAAACCTGTCATTAATCTCCAATGTTTTTTTCTGATATGTTTCATAATCAACGTTATATTTTACAACTAAAAGATTTATTATTATATTATTAAAGATCTACAAGTACCTGCACATAGTTTACAATTTCGTTGGCTACGCTGGTACTACTTTATTTCTGTTTCGGACCATCCTCGTTAACATCCTGAATAAACGGCATTTAGAACCCGGCGAAGATTTTGAATATCAGTTTATTTGTCAAACGTCATATTTGCCACAAGACGTTTTGAACAAATATTACACGATTATAATAACAATGCAGTACATTCAGTGTCTCTATTGTTGTACAGCTGGAGCCTGCACCGACTGTTTTTTCTTTGGTTTGGTTTTTCATTTGTGCGGTCAGTTAGAGATTTTGAAGATTGAATGGCAGAAATTAGGAATGAAGAAGGTTAACGGTAACAATGTGACTGTTAATTACACAAATCAGAAAAATAAAGTGGACGAATTGATAAAGAGACATAAAATACTGGTAACGCTCGGGGAGAATTTAGAAACGAGTTTCACTATGACTGTTCTGATACAGCTTATAATCAGTATTATTCTCATTTGTATGAGTGGTACGTATCACAATTAAACATGCCATTAATGCTTGTTTATAAATTAAAATCTTCATATTTTAGGTTGCAGCGTGCTTGTATCCACGATGACAAGTGACTACGTAACAATGCTCATAAGTACCAACTGCATAAGCTTCATGATAACCGAATCTTTCGTTTACGGTTACGCGAGCGATTATCTTTTAACTCAAAGTGAGAGCATCGTTCAGGCCGTCTATTCTGGTGCTTGGTATGACCTAGAAAATCGTGTTAGAAAAGATATTATCTTCGTTATGATGCGAGCGCAAACCCCTTTGTACATTACAGCTGGTAAATTTTTTTACGTCACACGAAACACTATTATTCAGCTTTTGAAAACCGCGTTTTCGTATCTCTCGGTACTGAGGTTGACCCTCGAAGCACCTGACGAAGAAATAGAATTGTAAAATATTCAATGTATTTAAAGTTCTATTTTTGTTAATATAGAAGTAAATAAATAAAAATGTTACGCAAATTGTATTTAACAAATGTATTTATTTCATTAGATTCAAATAATTTATTAATTTCATACAAACTAAATTAATAAGTAACTGTCGAATTACTGGAAAATAAATTTTGTTTCATTTTATTTTCTTATTTCATTAATGATCTTTCTAAATACGAATCAGTGAAATCCCACTGAAAATCAGTTATAAGCTATATACCACAAAAACTATAATTTATTGTAATTGCGATTAATTTCGAATACTTATAACTGGATTACAGCGAAATTCAATGATTCATTTTAAGAGTGATTGAACGAAATATAATGTTAGATAATGCAATTGCTTACTCCGTAAAAATACTCAAGGCCTTTAAACTACATTCGGACCAATACTCATTTTCTCGGTTCTGAAATGGACGGCCACATCACGGTTAAAGACTGACGATTTTTCGGAAAGCAAAAGAAAGCGTTACCGCGAACTCCATCGTGATCTACACCCATCCTATAGTAAATGAATTTTAATTATCTATACTCTTTACAAGCAGATCGCAGGTACGTTGAAAACTAATTAGCATACAAATGAGCGAGTTCATGTATGTCGTTGTGAATACCGAAGAACTTCCCATCATCCATAATCACAGAAAAGTGAAAATCATCCGCGCAAATAGTTCCATTCCAGGACACTTCTGCAATAATATATAAAAAAATTATAATTGCAAAATATCTAGGTCTTCAAATTATACGTTGCAAATTGCAAATACCATTACTCCCGATTTTGACTTTGTTTACACCGGCCTCCGTTAATCCACTTAATCTGTAGTAAGAAGATTGATAAAATATGTGTATAATTACATTTAAACTAATTACTTATACTTTTAAAGGCAAATAATACCCGGTCATTGTAACAACACCGTCGTAATTAGTGAATTTTTTATTTTTAATCAAATCTTTATGATCTCGCGATCCATACAAAACACCATCGATGTTTACGGTCTTTTCATCAGGTGAATTTTCTTTGACGTAGCTTAGCGCCTTATCATCCTATTGAAAATATTTTGTGATAAAACACGCACACATATGGAAACTGTACCGCCAAATATTGGGTTGTCTTACGCGTTTTTATAACGTTCTTAATTTTATAATGGAAGTAGGGAAACTGATACAGAAGCATTGGTGTTTATTGCGTAAAAATAATTATTTATTTTATACTTTACCTTTGCTATGATTATTCCAGTAATTCTTTTTTCAAATTTTGGTAAGATGATACTTCTATACTGTAAATCAACTGCAGACCAAAAATACACATGTATTTCGTGACATATTCTATGTCGCTATTTAATTTTCTACGGAATATTATACACACACACACATATACATATATTATTATTATTATTATTATTTAGATGCGTAAACTAAGGACGATATTCATAATTAATTAAAGTATATTACGAACTTGAAAAGTGCATTGTCAATCACAATCAGTAATTTGGGATAAAATGTCTGATCGCTATTTTTAGCCGGCTTTTTACTTACTGCTTTACTTTCTTCTCTAATCGTACTTCTCATAGCATGAGTAACAGGATTTGAAACAATTATGTCAGATTTCGGTTTTATTCGTGGGATTGCAATATAAATTATTAAAATAAAAGCTTACGAGATACGTAATTCCTTCGTTTCCTACCGTTATATTAGTTGGTTTTATAGAACGTCTAACTTTTTTATCACTGGGAATTTTTTTTTTTTTTTTTTTTTTTATTCGTGGAGTTGGAGAATGCTTTTACGCATGTTGGGGGAGGCATGCGGGCCTCAACATCCCGTGTGTAGGGCTCGGTCCTTCCAGCTTTTTCCCCCTTCGAAAGGGCGACGAGCCTGGAGGGAGACTACCTACTAAACTCCCACCTCCGTTACATCCGACAAACGGCCAAGATGTACGTTCCACGGTTTTCACCAAAAAACCGGCCCGGAACTGTTTCTCACATTACTTCGGGCCGGTCGGCGTGTCTATGCCTTGCGGCGCTCGTATCTGTCTCGTCTGGTTTTTTCCGTGTCTGGTCTTGTCAGTTTTTAGCCCTCAAGGCAACCCTCTGTCTTTTTTCGTTGTAGTACGTACATCACGTAGCGTGCTATGTCGTCCCAGTTGTCTTTGTTTGTCAACATCACGGTCACAGTGTTGTCCGGTGTTACGTCCTCTGTCTTTGCCTCTAGTCGGAGTCTTTCAACTGTCCAGCGAGGACACACAAAAAATGTGTGCTCCACGTCGTCTCTGTCATGTCCGCAGTACCTGCAGGACGGGGTCGTTACCTTCCCCATCCGGTGGATATACTGGCGGAAGTAGCCGTGTCCTGAGAGAAACTGAGTAAGATAAAAATTCACCTCCCCAGCCCTCTCTTTCCACAGCCGCATGTCCTTGATGAGGCGTCTTGTCCACTTAGCTTCGTCACAGTCCGTCCAACGCGTCTGCCAGGGTCAGGGTGTCCGTCCGTGCGTCTGCGGAGGCCCTCGCTCTTCCCGTTTCTTTGCTTCCCTCATAGATCCTCTTTCGCTCGAGAGCTAGGAGGTTTATGGGGACAACCCCCGCGATCACCAGCGCTGCCGCCT
Organism: Torymus aiolomorphi; assembly: GCA_036365515.1. NCBI lineage: Eukaryota > Metazoa > Arthropoda > Insecta > Hymenoptera > Torymidae > Torymus > Torymus aiolomorphi. The sequence continues at coordinate 154,477,113 of CM070877.1, forward strand.
CCGAGACGGTGTGGTACGCGTACGCGATTCGCAGCACCCCGCGTTTTTGTACCGCCGCGATCTTTTTGCGGTATTTCTCGGTTTTTGTCGCGTCCGCCCAAATCTCGGCCCCGTATAGGAGTATTGAGTGGGTCACCGTCATAAGCAGTCGTCGTACGCTCGGTCTTGGTCCCTTTGTATTCGCCATGAGGCGGGCGAGAGCGGCAGTTTGTACAGCAGCCCTGTCAGCGACGCCACGTATGTGGGGCCAAAAGGTCATCCTCGTATCCAGGGTAACCCCCAGGTACTTGGCGGACTGTCCAGGTCGCACAACGGACGTCCCCACTGTCATCGGTATCGTCGTGTCTACGTGTCTTCTTGTTAGGTACAGTAGTTCTGTCTTTTGCATCGCCAACTGCAGTCCCCGACTTTGCATCCATCCGTCCACTCGTCTCGTCGCCTGAGTCAGTCTCATCTGGGCCAGTCGCGTGTCTTTGGTGGTGATGACGATGACGAGGTCATCTGCGTAGCCGACAAGATAGATCCCCGGCGGCATCGGGAGGCCCAGCACCTCATCGTATCCCACATTCCAAATATCGGGGCCCAGAATTGAGGCCTGCGCTACGCCTGCCGTCATAAGTCTTGCCTTAACCCCAGTCTGAGTCACGTACGTGATATGTCGGTCGCGTAGGTAGTTCTTCAGAACTCGGAGAAGGTATGGGGGTAGCGGGAAAGCATTTGAGAATGCCTGCACGATATCCGCCCACCTCACCGAGTTGAAGGCGTTTCGTACGTCGAGTGTTGCCATGAGCACTATTGGCCTGTCCTTGTGGGGTTTAGTCTGTGCTCTGTCAAAGGAGTCAGCCACTTTTTGGATTGCTCCTATCGTCGACCGTCCTTGTCTGAAACCGTATTGTCTGTCGTTCAGGCCACCAGCTTCCCGAACCGCCTGTTGGATTCGCGGTCTGAGCAGCATTTCGAAGAGCTTGCCAAGTGTATTCAGCAAGCTCAGCGGTCTGTAGGATGACGGCGAATCTAGATCCCCACCCTTTCCTTTATCAATGAGGATCAGCCGTGCCGTCTTCCAGTCTTTGCTGAACACCCCTGCCACCAGACACGTATTGTAGAGGTTCAGGAGTATCTCCGGGTGTCGTTTTGCGACTATCCCGAGGATTTCCGCTGGGATGCCGTCCGGACCTGGTGCCTTCCCCGCCGCGAGCTGAGCAACAGCCAGGCTGAGCTCACCCCGGGTGAACCCTGGCACCTCGTCGGCGTCGACGTCATCATCCCCCCACACTTGTTCAGGGTGTGTTGGAAAGAGGCCATCGACGATTCTGTCCATCGTTTCTTCGCCCCTGATTACGGGTGGGCCATTCCGTCCCAGGTTGCGGGTGACAGTCTTGTAGCCCGCTCCCCAAGGGTCTGAGTCCACCTCGTTTATCAGTTTGGTCCAACTTTCGTTTTTACTGTCGTTAATAGCGCGCCTCAGTGTTTTTCGCGCTGCGCGGTACTCTTCCGAGCAGGCCATCGCATCCGCTCTGTCACGAGTACGCTGAGCCGCCCGTCGGAGCCGCAGACATTCGCGTCGGAGGTGCGCGATCTCTTCCGTCCACCAGTACACCGGTTCTTTGTCACGTCTCGTCCGTCTTCTCGGCATTGAAGCGTCGCAGAGCCGCCTCAAAAGCCCCGCCGTTTCCTGTGTCAGTCTCTCAGCCTTTTCCCTTCCCACGATGCCGCACTGTCGTCAGTTTGTCAGCGTCGAGTTTTTTCAGATTCCACCCCACTGGGGTTAGGGAAGTCCTCGTTCTGGTCTGTGTCTTGTCCGTCACGTCGAAAACGATGTACTGGTGGTCGCTGGCCGTGTATCCCTCGAACACCCGCCATCTCTCGACTCTCGGGATAAGTCCGTCCGTCGCGAATGTCACGTCTGGGATGGATGCCCCATAGCCCGGTGCGCTCGGGCACTAATCTCACGCTGTGCAAAAAAGAGCCACTTTAGTCACACGTATCGTAATATACTTTATAACAATTTTGTTAATAACTAATTTGTCGGCCACTTTTTCGTAAAACAGCTTGTAGATTCAGATTCCGAGGGTCAAAATACATAAAAAAAAAAAACCTTGGTGGATCAGTGGACCTCTCAGTCTCACGACCCAAAATATTATATTACGCACCATGGGAGGAAAAAACTTGGACAGTCCACAGGTCGTGTAAATTGCCACCCGAGCCGAAGGCGAGGGTGGCAAACACAAGCTGGGGGCTGGCCAATGTTACTCCCGTGGTGCGTATACTATTTTTCGCCATACCCGGGTCGAAAACACCACATTCCTGTTTTTGAGCCGGGCGGGAACGTGGCACTTTCGGCCAGGGTATGGTGAAAAATGATTATGATGTTTTTTTTCAATTTTGTTTCATATATTGATTTCAAAGTACCTACTCACGTTTCAAATTTATGTTTTAATCATGTTTAAAGAATTAAATCTAAATTATATTGAACATGTATTTAATATAATATAGTTTTTATGAATAGTTAATCAATAAAATATTTAAATATCTAAATATTCTAAATATAAAAATATTAGGTGGAGTCGTGGAATAATATTCAATAATAATTTACATATGATCCATCACAAAGGTCGTTGTGGCCCCCGCTACATAAGAGTGTTTGCACGCGGGCGCACGTGTACGCAACTAGGGAATATCTAGTAATTTTCGATGCAGCTAATGTGAAAAATTTAGTGACTCCAAAAAAAGCTGTTCGTTCTCTGCTTTCTTTGGAGGCACCAAATTTTTCACGTTGGCTGCATCGACTTTACTAGTTATCTTACGCGTGCATACGCGTGCCGCGTGCGCCCGCGTGCAAACGCTCTTATGTAGCGGGGGCCTGTTGATTCCGATCGCGGCGCTCGGGGTGATCGGACGTGTGCGCGCGCGCGTCTATGTTCGGCTCGGGATCCGCGAGCGGATTCACCGTTTTAATTTTAAGTTCAATTTCAATCTTCAACTTCTTAAATTCAAAATCAAACTCAATCTATCGCCTTTCATCTCGTTCATTTCTTTTCATCCAATTCTTTCCCTAGTGCAGGGAAAATCGTATGTTTCATGGACCTTTTTCAATTTGTGACTGACTATTGGATTCACACTGGCTTGGACTGAATCACTGGTTGCCTCAGAAATCGGGTGAGATTGAATCTTTTTAACATTTTTGCCTCTCAGCTTGGAAACTAGTGTTTATTTCCTCTTTTTGGATTTCTGCATATCCAATGGCAGGGGGTGTAAGAGGTAATTGAGGACAGGTTTGTTTTGGCCAATGTCCCTGTCGGGTATCCAATCTTCAGAGGTATCGGGGAGCTTCAGCGGCCCTTCTTCTCAATCTTCTTTGCAAATCCAATGAACTGCCTTCGTATTAAGTGCTCTTATCTCCACAATTTATCACTTATACACCCTACATCTATTAAAAAACTCTTTAACTTCTTTTGTCATTAAAGCTCTTCATAGTAATTTATCCATAAAAATTTTGCTGGCCTTTTTTCATAATTTACATTTAGCCTACAACTGTAAGAATTCAAATTCCATCGTTGTCAGTCATCAAGGTCACTTCATAATACCGTCTTGTAAATACACCGAATTTATTTATGTTTACTTTTAAATATCCTACGCTCTCTCCGCTATCGGTCTCTGGGAGTATAGGTTGCCCCGAACAGTCCGATCTCACATTTCAGTAGCTTCTTTTTGAATCTCGTCAGCCTATTCTCTAGTTCTGGATTTCACCCAGAGAGAGAGAGAGAGAGAGAGAGAGAGAGAGAGAGAGAGAGAGAGAGAGAGAGAGAGAGAGAGAGAGAGAGAGAGAGAGCTTGGAAATTATGTCTTCTGACGCTGCTTATACTCTTATAGCTTAGATACAAATCTCATAAGTGTACGGATCTTTCTATTTTTTCTTATATTCTCATGTGTAAATACCCATTATTTTGTTTACGTCCATTACCCACTCATAGTTGTTATTGTTGGGCTCTGGGTGTGGGTTGTTGGAATTCAGTCGCTTTTCTTTTGAATTCCCACAGTCTAACCTCCAGTTCTCTATACTATTGTCAGAGGGAGCCAATTCCATCAAATTCCCAGTGTTATGAACTGCGTTTGCGTCGACGAGTCGTGCAACGCATAAAGGCGATTCTACAATGGCACCTTGAATATTGATTTCTGATAAAAGTTAAATAAAATAATAAATTAAATAATAATAATTGAATGCGTTCCTATAACAATCTCGATCTAAAATTCCAATAGTAGAATCTATATATTAATTAGTTAATTAACTAAGTTATAAACAAGTAATTAACAGTAACTCGAATAGGAATTGACGATAAACGAGCGATAATCGATTTATTAACTAATTACCTTTAACAAATAGTAATTGCGCCCGTATAATTAAACTATCAATGGCAAGGTCAACGCGCTAACGAACAAATTGAGATTAGCAATAAAACTAAATAAACGGTAGTAATCTGCGATTAAATTAATAACTATTTGGACAATAAATAATAATTACGTCATAATAATTAGTGATTCGATAAATGACGGCAGGCGTAATAATAATTAATTAGGGGAGCTCGCTCAGGTATGAAGAAGCTCTGTTACAGAAATTCCCAAGGACAGCCAGCAGCTCGAGAAACAATTCAAGGACAAACAAAAGACGTGAACGCTTCCGAGAATCAATTAGCGAAGGGCTCGAGGAAACTTAATCCACTTCAAGGTCAAGAGTTTCAGGAATGCATCAACGGTCGAACCAAGAATGCGTAAACACTTCGTGGAATCCATTAGGCTAAGGAAAGGATTAACGGACAGGCCAGGAATGCGTAAACACTTCTCAGAATTCATTAGTGCCAACGGTCACCCAACATGAACACAAATAATTCCGAGAAACAGTGAATTGGCTCGAGAGACAAACAATTCCCAGAAGTATGGCGCAGTGGCGTAACAACCTAACGGCCCGAGCCATCGTCAACAGCCAATCACAGACTAGCGGCGTCCCACGCCACTGGAGGGAGGCGGTTCGTCGCCCGCTGTTCATCGCTCTCGACCCTGTTTCCTGGTTTAGGGCCCCTCCATCGCCACTCTCCCCACTTGGGAGTGGGGGAAGGCTTCTGAGGCAACCTGGCGCCCTACAGCCTCTACACCATACTGCCTCCCACTACCAACCTGAAGCTGCCTACCAATAGCGTTTCTCCTAGGATCCTTGTCAACGGCCTGAGGTCCGCGTTAGGGGTATAAAAGAAGAGCCCCGAGCCGCCAGAGTCAGTCGCTACCAAGTACATGAGACGCTTCGTAGCTTAGAACCTCGGTCGTTACCAACTAGCTTGGTACTCTGCTGCACTTGTGCATGTTGCGCCCAAAAGTTCTATCTTATTATCAGATTGAGTAAACCTTAGAGTCACGCGTCATCGATTAATTGTTCGAGCCGATACAAAGAGATTGTGTTAAGGCAAAATTAATAAACATCAAGTTAAGGTTAATTCTCTCGAATTCGAGTTTTATTTCAAACTTCCCGCGACTCCTTGCGCTTCAGCGCTTATAATTGAGCAAACGTTCCCACATCCAGATTGGTCAACTTGGCGACCATTGCAGAAGTGACTTTCTACTCGCAGACCCCGACTTGGGTCATAACACCAGTGATGGTCGTATACACTGGTCCGGAGTGTCTATGAAAGTCACTGGGGGTTTCAGATTCGTCTCGTTACGACAAAATATTCAAAGCATGCTTCAGGCTGTCATCTCACTTGTGAGCAACGCCATAATTAGAAGCATTGCATCCTAAGCCTATTATATGCTTATGGGTCGTGGGTCGTGGGTCGAAACCAAATCTTTCTGTTTCACATTCAACTTTTCTCAATCGTTTCACTCGTCATCCCATCATAACATTTTCCTATTTATTATTGCAAAGTTTCATTTATCCATGGATCGCGGGTCGGGGGTCGTACTTTCTTTTCATTGGTGTCAAGAAAGTGTCATAGCCAGTCATAAAACTCAAATTCCCGTCAACAACACAGTCATATAACGTATCTAAAAAGTTCATATAACCATAGAACGTATGTGAGAATTGGTACATACCGGAATAGGGGATAACCGGAAGGATAAAAAAAAAAAAAAAAAAGCGGAGGCTTGTAAGTTGTAACCTCTTAAAGTGTTCTGCTATAACAGCGGTATCGGCAACGAAGATAGACACTAATAAAAGCGCAAAGCCTGCAGAGAGATTGAGGCAACCCGAATGTAGTATGTACCCCGACCACGCGCAGCGCGGCAGTCGATTTCTGAAAGTTTCGTAAACAGCTGACTGAGCTGACGAACGGCCGATAACATACCACCCGTAACGACTGCAATGGTAACATAATACATATTATGTATGTAAAACTGATAACTGGGCATTACAAAAATGTCAGTAATCAACATTAATTACAAGGAAGTAGACTAAACCCCAAAAACATTTAACAAAACAAATTAATGTTAAACTCCAATCTATAAACCAAATGGGGGAACAGTTTATATATTACATCCACGTTACGAACATATGTATGTGGCGTTGGTCCTGTGGATAACGTACCTAAATACTACTCTTTTGATGCGGGTTCAAATCCATCACCCGGAAAATATTTTTTTTTTTTTTTTTTTTATTTCTTTAATTAATGAGTACTTAAGACTGTATACTTTTATTCAGGGCTGCGAAAATATTGTAATATTTTTAATTGCGCATTCATTTAATTTTAATTAAGAACTAAAATTTCAATCGTTAATTGAACCAGCGTTTAATAAAGAATTAAAATTTTAATTGTTAATTAAACCAGCATTTTATTAAGATTTAATATTCAGTCTTTAATTGGGCATGGTGTGGTTTGTGCACATAAGAATTATGCACATATTTATTGTGCACACTTTAGCATTGGTGTATATCTATATCTATGTGTATACTCCAATGCTAAAGTGTGCACAATAAATATGTGCATAATTCTTATGTGCACAAACCACACCATGCCTTTAATTGAACCCATGTTTAAGTAACGATTGAAATTTAAATTTTTTACTGAACGCGGGTTTAATTGACGCTTGAAATTTTAATTCTTATAATTAAACGCTGATTCAATTAACGATTAAAAATTTAGTTCTTAACTAAACGCGGGTTTAATTAACGATTGATATTTTAATCCTTAATTAAACTGAATAATTAATTTATTTATTTATTTATTTAGACGGGCAAATTGGCCTTTACATATATTAAATACTAGGTATATAGACGGTGGTAAGATAACAACAAGTATAAAACGAATTATAAATTAGTAAACGAATTATAATTAATTGAAATTTTAATAAATTATTTGCAACCCTTCTTTTATTTCTGCTGCTTATTTTTTTGCAATTTTGGAACAGTTTTCCGCACTACCTTTGAGGTACTGTTCGAAGTGCGTTGGATATAAAACATTTACTGATTACTGACAGTTAAAAACAAAGCACGATCTTCGCGCATGTAAACAAATGCAGGCGCGAACTCCCGTCTTGGCGCCTTTTTAAATGACATTTTTAATTCAAAACTTCTTTCGCTTTTCTTATACTTCTTATACGATTATAATAATTGATTACAAATTACTCATAATATTTAATATTATTAATTCGATTATTTAACTACATAAATTATTTAAAATAAATAATAATATTGTAAGGAAAAACATTTCTAAGCAATACAAGTAAAACAGTATACAAATTAAAAAAATTTTAGTAAATAAAAAACGAACTATAACAACATCATTTTACAAAAAATACTAATATAATAATAATAATATTCTTTAAATTAAATAAGGAAATTAAATAAGGAACAATTCTTTATTTCCTCTATATCATTTATTTTCTTTCTTCCACCGTTATATTTACAATAATTATATAACAATATTATTTAATAGTTCAATATAATGTCTACATGCCAAGAGATTGTAATGAAGTATTTCTAATTTTTTCATACAATCATTTGTAAATAAAAAAAAAATTATATCCAACGCATTGTGAACAGTACTTCCAGGGTAGTACAAAAACTATTTAAAAACGTCAAAATTCAATACATTATTTTCCAACCAGCAGAAAAGTACAGTCTTACTTATTAATTAAAGAAATAAAAAAAAAAAAAATATTCTCCGGGTGATGGATTCGAACCCGCATCAAAAGAGTATTCATGTACATTAACCACAGGACCAACGCCACATACACATGTTTGTAACGTGGATGTAATATATAAACTGTTCCCCCATTTGGTTTATAGATTGGAGTTTAACATTAATTTGTTTTGTTAAATGTTTTTGGGGTTTAGTCTACTTCCTTGTAATTAATGTTGATTACTGACATTTTTGTAATGCCCAGTTTATCAGTTTTACATACATAATATGTATTGTGTTACCATTGCAGTCGTTACGGGTGGTATGTTATCGGCCGTTCGTCAGCTCAGTCAGCTTAGTCAGCTATTCACGAAACTTTCAGAAATCGACTGTCGCGCTGCGCGTGGTCGGGGTACATACTACATTCGGGTTGCCTCAGTCTCCCTATAAGCTTTGCGCTTCTATTAGTGTCTATCTTCGTTGGTATCGGCATATACTCCGTTTAAATGTCTAATCTACAAATGACATAAAATGTTTATTTGCTAAAAGTTATTCAAAATAAAAGTCAATTAATTTATATAAAAATGGCAGTTAATATCTTTAGAAGGGTGAGTGTCACCGTAAAGAGTAATGATCTAAAAAAATAATTTCTAACCTCTCATATTCTATTTTTTTTTATAAATTAAATTTTGTACTTGCTTATTAAAATCTCACTTAATTTTTCATAAATTTTTCCAGTTAATTGCGGTTAGGAAGTCAAATACATTGAACAAAACATTTTCCAGATATTACAGCATTTATGAACCTGACTATTTGGAGGTTATCATTTATAATATTTTTCAAAGTAATATCAAACAAAAAGCAAAATAAATATGTTACTATTTTATAATTTATGTAATACATTATAGGCATTAAAACCAAAATTTCCTCTGTATCCTCCTTTATGTGTACAAATCAGAGCATATGATTATCCGGTGTTAGAAAGTTATCAAAGTTGGATTCATAGGATAGCAATGGTAATGGATTTTGATGTAGAAGACAGGTATGTATTAAGTGTTAAAAAGCTCATATTATATTTTTTTGTATACAATCCTTAACATCAATTTTCAGTTTTGCTATGCCTGCCAAAGAATTAAAAGTTATTACATACAAGCCTCGATCAACAATAGTAGATAAGGAATATTTCCTTAAAATATATGAGCGGGATTTGAAAATATCAAATGTACCATCAGTCAGGTTATTAATTTTCATAAGGGCACTGGAAGGAGCACTCCCTGAAGGGGTAATGTTGGACATTGAAGAGTTTACAAATGAAAAAGAAAATAGTAGATATATACCTGATAAGAGATTATTAGAATTAAAGAGTGAATTAGAAGGAGTACAAAAGAAGTAATTTTGTTTATAATTGATAAATAAATATTTAAACTTTAATATAATATAAAATTTTATTTTCATTTTATAAAAGTATATATAATTATATTTACAATATAAATGTGTATAAAAATATTTTAAAATAGGGAATAATACTCTTTTACTTCTTAACAAAACTCTCTTTGACAGAGTTATTTTACCTTAAATATTTTTGCACCAAAGTAATACTATAAAAGACCAAAGTGTACAACTTTGATTTTGGCAGTTTCTTCCGTCTTTGAAGATTCTTTTGCTTTATCACATTCTTCTAAAGAAATTTCATGTATTAGAAATGAATTCAATTAACAATCATTGTCTGTATTAGTAATAAAAATAAGACATACTAGATAATGGTTGAAAATCTTTGAGATAATCATCATTTCCTAGACAAAGAGGCAAACTCTCAGCCAATTCTTTTTTGGGATCCATAGTATGGATTTGTGTAACAGCTCTTTTTTGAATTGGGCGATATGTTTGTGCCTGCAAAATGAATAATATATTTATTTGATGATATTTTACTTATTTTATATTAATACTGATTTACTTACAGTGTTAGGGACTAAAATATGTGTTACCGTATCTGAAAATTTTACTTTTGGTTTTTCTGTGATTGTTGTACCAATATCTGAAGTAGTAATAGATGGAGAAGTGGACTTTTCATTGGTATTGGAAGCATTTATAACAGGTAGGGGGGGTACATTTGAAGATAATCTATGTTCCCTATTTGTGCTAACATTTGTACTACTTTGTGAAAATGATAATTTAAAAATTTTAGAATCGTAAGATTTGGCTGGTGTATTATAACTATTTGATTTCACGTGACTGACATTGGAATGTAAAGTATTTAAATTATCACAACTATTATGGAATGGTATGAAATCAAGATCATAATCCAATCTATATTTACGTGTAGATTGAAAGTTATTATTTCTATGGTGGGTTTGTAGAATATTTGAAACAGAATTTTGCTGCTGTAATAAATTTGGGTTTGTAGATAGAGGTTTCACATGTTGAACCTTTAAAGTTTGAAGGTTCTCTATGTCTGCTAAACCAGGAGTACTTCTAGATAAAACATAATTTTTCTTTGGTAAATTATGTATATAATTAGCTAAAGAATCAGTTATTGAAGGAGGTGGTGGTGGAATGTTAATAGAATGTTTTTGTTTTGATGTTGATGTACTGCTATCACAAGAATTTGAGTTAGTATCATCATTAGGATCTTCAGGATCATTAAATGATGTTGACATTAGATTAGTTCCCGAATTGAATAATGAATGTGGAGGTGGATCATTACAAATTGCAGGAACAGGTTTAACTGTAATTGTTTCACTGTCAGATTGTGTAGAACTTAAAGTAGTATTAGACAATAATGCGTGTGTATTACTTTTACCAGTCTTTAACACAGTCAGTCCAGCTACTTTATCATTATTGTCAAAATTACCACTGACATAAGTATCATTCTGAGAGGTAGAATCAGTATTTGATAAGTGATTGCTAAAAGATGTTGACATTACATTACTATTTGTGTTATCTAAGGAAGACACTGTCATACTTGATGGAACTTCTACAGATTTTGGCTCATAAGATGTATTGGTAAGAGGACTCGGCATGAAATTACTCATGTGGTATGAACTTGTAATATTTTCCAATGACATACTATTGAGTGAAGATTGCGCAACACTAGGTGTTAACTGATTAGACATGGAAAGGTTTCTAAATGGTGATACAAGATTTTCATAACTTCTCATAGATTGAGCATTATTTGTATTTGTCAATGAATTAAATGCTGTAGAATTAGTATGTTGAGTTGGAGATAGGAAAGAATTTGGAATAAAATTAGGTACAGAAGAATTGTAAGAAGTTGAAGGAATACTGCAATTCGGTACATTAAAAGATGTGGACATTAAATTACTTTCAGTCTTATCAATTACTTCATTAAAAGATGTAGACATAAATCCGCTATTATTATGAATAGGAGGATAAAGAATTGGAAGAGGTGGAGCTTGACTGTTAGGATTCTTGGAATACTTATTTTTAGAAGCCCGCCTCATATGAATTCTTTCTTTTTTTGGAGCTTCTTCACTTTCAGTTTCTTCAGTGTAAGATTCATCCTTTTCACTTCCAGAATCTGAACATAAAGAACATGAAGGCCGGGAGCACATTGAATCTGTGTTGATAAAATAAATCAGAAAATTAAAAATATATTTAGAAGAATAAATCTAAACTATTGTAAACTTACGCGAACTGCTGGAACTATTACATCTACTTAAAATTTCTTCAGCCTTTTCTTTAGCAGCAGTGGCCATTTCAGTATCTTTTAATACAATAGCATAAAAGTGTATATCCATGAAAAGATCATGATCATTTAAATCAATCGCCAATCGAAATGCTTTTTCAAATAATCGATATCTGTAAAATAAATAAGAAAAAATATTATTAGTTCCTATTGTGGTATTATATTTTTAATTTTTATCGTAAGTTTAAACAATTAGTATTAGATTTAAAGTTTAGAATTTAACTTATGATATTACCGTAATAGATGATGAAAAAATCTTCGGGTTAAATCTCTTATTTCATCCCCATATTCATCAATAACAGCTTGACTCATAGGTTTAATGGGAACATGAAAACTTCCCAAGGCATTTTGAATGAGATCTATAATATTAACATTTACTAAATACTAAAATTTATAAAATGAGACATGTTGTAAATCAAAATTATCCTACGTTCTCTTTCTGGTGTCAATTGTTGTTTAAAAAGGTAATTAATAATTTGATTCAGAGAATGCATACAAATATGTGGATTTGAATCCCAATTCAACGCAAGAAGAAATGAAGTAGCCTGTTGTACTTGTGATAAAGCCAAATATCTTTGTATTAATATATCTCCAGACAAATTTTCTCCTTCTATTATTCTTATTATTGCAATAGGCCCCCTGAGAAAATGAATAAAGTTTATTACCCATAAGTATGTTAATATAAAACAATAAATATAATATACTATAAATAATAATTTTACCTTTCAAATAACAACAAAAATAGTGTATCTCCATGATTGTAATAATCAATGAAAGAACTTGAATCACTCTTTTTATTCCACTCTAACCTTATGAGAGCAGGCTGAGTTCTTATATAATGATAGAATATATGTGATTATAAAAATTTAGAATAATAATTCAATGTTTAATAATATTTTATAAAAAGTAATTATAGAAATATTACCTAAAATAAGAAGATAAGTCAATAATATTAGCAGGTGCTATATCTTCACTCAGCATTTGATTTTTAACACAAGTCAATGCAATATCAAAATGTTGCATTTGTCCTCGCTCATTACCAACAGCAAATATATTTCCATCACTATGCCAGCAAGCCAATGTAGGTATCTAACAAATTTTATCAATGAACAAAATATTTAAGTTTTGATTAAATTGAAAATTTCTTTTATTTTTTACTTACAAAGGCAGCCTTTATACTGTTATTAGTGCCTTTGGTATGATCGTGTAATATTATGGAACCGTCTATACAGCATAGAAGTAGTATTTCTTGATTAGGTGAAAATCTCACACAGCTTGTGTGTGTTGGCAAAGGAACTGATACTACTGCTATCCTTTGTAATTTATCGGTTTGTGAAACTTCGTAAGTCCTCCACTCAACTGTAACTTCACCCTTGAATATAACATGTTTACAAAACTATCTAACTCGAAACACACATAAACTTGATTCTAAAATTAGTACAAAACTTACCTTTCGAGAAACTTTTTGTTCCAATGAATGAATAACATTATCATAATTACTATTAAATATTATGCATAGAGGATCAAATTCTGTTCTTAAGTAACACAGCAATTCCAGTTTTGTACTACAACCAAAATGAACCATTCTTTATTTAACTCATTTCAACCTCTAATTAAAATGTGGCATGGTATCCATGGAAATAGCTCAATCAATTCTCTAACCACTATTTAAGTATTCCCTAATTTTGTGAGTTTATATATCAGTAGCAAATAAATAGTATTTTGAAATAAAAAAATTTAATGTTGATATAGAAACTTTTATAATATAACAATAATAATAAAATGTCACAATTTTGGCATGCACATTGGGCTGAAGATAGTTTTAAACCATCAAGATTACAAAATTGGGAAGTACCCAGATGCCATGCTCAATGGCCAGATAAACATTGTACTATATCAAAATTTGTGGCTCATAAAAATGGACGTCTTTTTGCTACTGCTAATAAATCTAATCCATGGAGTGATTTCAAGGTATAAAATCTACTTTTTAAATTTTACCAATTTTCTAAAGAATTAAAATAATAAGTAACCATTTGTTAGGGAACATGGGAACTACCTCTGAAAATAGATCGTTCTATTGCTGATACACTTTCTAAATCTACTGAATTTAAAAAATCTCACTGGAATATGCACAAAATAAAACATCAACATATATGCAAAAAAAAATGTAAAGGTTAAAACGACATAAATTAAAAATATGGATATAGTATAATTTTTAACAATAATATTTCTGTTTTTAAAAAATCTAGCATCAACTGCTAATATTGATAAAAGTAAAAGTAATAAAATAGAAGCAGAAAATAAGAAACAAAAAGAGGATGAACAAGCAAATGGATTAAAAAATGTAGATAGTATTAAAATTGATGACGCAAATGAAAAATATAACGATACTGTAGAAAGATGCAATATCAAAGAAACATGTATATTATAAGTAATTTGATTTTTGACTTACCCAGTTAATCTGTAGAGATGAACATTGGCTCGATCATGTTCTTTTACTGTTGGACTCCATGGATAAACTTCATTCATTGTAAATTTCCACCATATTAAAATCTAGTTCATATAACAATAATTAGATATTCAAATATAACAACTTTATTTCATTGTATTTATTTAGTCCTACCAAGTCATCTGTTCGATTATGCTCTATTTTTTTCTCTAACCGACGTCCACTGGGTCCACATATATCAAATGTTGATAATTTTGGATCTAATCTACTTATTTTATCAAAAGCACTCTTTTTTGGTTTTAAAAAATTAACCAAAGTCACTTGAGTATCATTATATGTACAAATTAAGTAATTTTTTGTGATAACAACTACAACGTTATAATTCATTATTAATATTTTTACTATTTTTTGAAAAAAATAAACCTAGTCTTACCATCAGATAAACGTTCAGATAGTTTGCTCACTAAATATTTATCAAACATAATTTTTTGAATATCTCCAGAACGAAGATCAACTTGTATGTATATTAGTAAACCAGAATTAAGCATAATTTGTATTGTACTATATTCAAACCATTGACAGTGTATAGTTAAATGATCTCTTAACTGCTCCTAATCCAAAAGAAAATATTAATACATCTTTTCATTTTGAATATTATTAGGTACATAATACAAATACCTCTAAATATCTGATAGAGTCTTTTATTTTATTTCCTTTTTTATTTTGTGGAACATAGACCAACCCTCGTTTTTGAGCATAAGATCTCTTACCCTCTTCATAGACATTGTCAATTTTTTTGTCATGATAGCTGTAATAATAAATTTGTAAAAACATCTTTTGGTAGATCTATTTCTTCTTATAAATATCTGATATCTTTAATTGTTATAGACGTTATATATTTTAATTTTTGTTCTTTATTTTTCGTAAACATGTTATGAAATACTCTAAAACATCAATATGTATGCAAAATAATAATATATACATTTTAAGCCTCATAAAGCAGTACTTTTCATGATTACTTGGTAATTATGTACCGTATTACAGTGGAATGTTAATTACAGTAAACGGAAAATATTTAAAAAATGACGAGAGTTTTACCTGAAAGCACCAAAATCTGTTTCTTTAATATTGACATCGTTATCAAAAGTCCAAAAGTTTAATTCGCCCAATAAGACGAACATTCTACAAACTAAGTACAAGCTCGCAAATGTCAACCGATTGTATACAAACAATCGGAACAAAAAGATATTTTAAGGTTATGTTGATAAGCGCTAAGTTTCGAGAAATCGAGCATCGATTTTTCTTTGATGCAGGAATACTGCACAATCATACAACGGTCCATCGATATAAAGCTTTTGCAGGTTAGGTTGTTTAATGTTTTGCATTAGTATGTATATACGAGTTATCTTGTTACGTTTATGTAAACAAATAGTATATTCATGTGTATAAATTTATAAATTATTCAACATTTTTGTAGCAGAAGTTATACCAAATAACTAAAAATGAAATTAAAGGAAAAGCAAATGTTATCTTATGCCTGAGAAACTATTTTATTATAATAACCTCTCATTTTTGAGTTTCAACATTTCCAAAGTGTTATAATAATCAAATAAACTTTATAAAAATGTTTAAAAGTGTTAAAAAAACTGAATCTTGTATTTGTGTTGACTTAGAAGAGCCACTAACAGGCAGCTCTTGTTCACAATTAATAATTGAAATTATAAAATATATTATGTACCAAAAACAACAAATTCCATTATCATGTGACACATTAATTAAGCTACATGCAAATTCTAAGCCAACAGATAGAAACTTTTCAACAATGCAAAATCTGCTCAATTCTTGGTGCAATGTATCTGATAATTTAGCTTCCCAATTTATTCTTGATGGGTGTGATGTCAAGGAAATAGTTATCATAATAGGAGCTACAATTGTCTCACCAAAACTTTGTATCAGGATAGAATTGCCTTCTTATATTCTTAGTAGTGATACTCATTTAGAATGTGAACACTCTTTTCGTAAACCACTATTAACAGTTATGAGGTATATTAAATTTTCAATTTCATAAAATTAAGAAACAAAATTAATTTCTGTTTGCTACTAATAACTTTTTGCTTTTAGGTCTGTCCTTGAATGTGCTGAATTTCAAGATGAAATGACTACACCTTTAGGGCCTACAAATACGTTTGTGCTTGTTCAAAAAAAGGATCCTCACAAAATCTCTGAATTTTTTATACCTAAGCCTCAGTTTAATTTGTCCTCCCATAATACTACATCTTTTCATATAAGATTGAGATATAGTGAAGATAATTTATTGATTTGCAACTGTAAAAATTTAGTTAAAGTTTATCAAGATTCTTCTAATGGACATTGTAAGAAAGATAACTGTATAATTGAGATGTCAAATTATGAGTCAAATGTATCTTATCAGTGGTATCAATCAAAAGAAGTTTTTAAAGGATTTAAATTTCTAAGATAATAATTATCTAGGTTCTGATTATGTAAAAAGAATTATTGCAATATTCGACATATATTTGTTAAAGTAAGAGATTGCATAAATAATTTTATAAAATATGTATTTTTAGTATTCTTATACTTTTGGAAAAAGTACTTAATTAGTTCAATTATTAAATAACAAACAAGTATGATAAATAATATTTTTAATTGTTTAATTGTTCACAGTTTTTACTTTTTATAAAAGTTTGTGTGACAATAATTTTTTTTTTTTAATACAGTAAGTATGCAACGGTTCTTGCATGTGATTGAATAACATACTGATTACATTAATCAGTTAAAACTAGCTTCAGACAAGTGATCTTCCAAAGGTCATCGCTTGCAAGGTTTCCATTCATGATTTTTATTGACATTATTCTTATCGTAAAAAAAAATACATTATCTAAAAAATTATATTATCATTCGTTCTAATAGTAAAAGTGAAAATAGAATATGAAATTTGCCTAAAAAACATTTTAAACACACGTTTTTGTGTATTCTATGATTTTTTGTGAATGCCAAAAAACTTTTCACTGACTCAGTCACTAAGGTTTGATCTTCATTAATTAGTACTAAATATCAATATATTTTTGGCTGTTTGACTGTTATTAAAACTCGACTCAAGAAAGTATGACATTCATTTTCTTTTCACTCATCCAGGACTAAGTATCTCAAACAGTATTGAAATATTATTCACAACAGTGATCAGAACATGCTAAACTGAAGTTTCTGACAACTGAACAGAAACAATTCTATGCAGAAAATGGATTTGTTAAACTAACTGGAGTTTTTCCAAAAAAATATTGCATAAATAGAACGATATTTTTGCTCCAAAACAAAAAGAAAACATGGATCGTTTTTTGGATAGGGAATGATATGAAAAAATTATCAGGAAACATAAATTACACCGTAAGTACACAAATTAATCTTTTATTAGTTTTTAATTCTTCTTGTAACTAATTTTTCTTTTATATTTATTCAAGAAGTGTCTTCAATATTATTTAAAAAATTTGAACTTTCTTATTTTATTACCCTGAGAAAAAATAAAAATTTTCATTAAATTAAAGAAAACAAATTTGAAAATACATATGAAACTTTCTATTTACAGGTCAAATCCATCCATAATTTGCACATGCACAGTGAGGTTTTCATTCGTTTTCTCCTGAATCCGAATATCCTTGATACTCCCGAAATTCTTCTCCACCATACAAGGCTCACAATCAAGCCACCAGGAAAGGGTTCCCCCTACCTCATGTACCAGGTCTACTCATACTTCCCGTTCAAGACAACTCCATGCTAGCTGTATTCATTCACTTGGAATATACAACTCGTCCGAAGAACGGCGGCCTCTGCGTGAGCTCATCCACGAGAGCACTGAAAAGTACATGTATAGTTGACCCCGATCGCTTCCCGGCCGAACAGACTGTGCCGTATTTTCTGTACGTACGCAGCTTAGAGCAGCTGATGACGAATCAACCAGGAACGTCCACTGCCAAGACTTGATGCTGAGAGAAGTAGAAACGTCAACTTCGTCGACTCTAAAACCAATGTCTAGATTGTTTTTTTTTTTAATTTTTGTTTTACTTATTTCACTTTGTAATTTCGTTTGACAATTAAATAAAGTAATTTTACATATACGAGTTTTCATACCTTTTATTTTTCACCCTTTATTCTCGTTTTATGTTAAAAATCTCGAAAATATTTTTTGATTTTCAAATTTGGTAGAAAAAATTTCTATAAGTACTTTTATCTAGATTTTTACCTTTTAAATACCTGGTAATAAAACAAAAGATTGTTTCCACGCGGCTTACTAGCATAGCGCGTATCCCCCTTACACAATGACCACAATCCACACCTTTATACTCAATTCCTTTTACATATTCCTTACATCTATCTTACAAATCCATTCAATCTTACAATTCAATTTTCCCAGGGTTATGCCTGTGGTGCGGGAAAAACCTACAGGCAAACCTGCACGTGGAATAAAATCCTGTTAGGAAAACCCGTCCCGGGATATGGTCGGTGTAGGTGTTATCTTTTCTTTTTCTTTTATTGGCGGTGGACTCCGACTCAGTTTGAATGCATCTAAGTCACATTCTGTAGGCCTATAGAAGACCCCGACTGCATTATCCACACCTTCCGCTCAATTTTTTAAAAGTCAATTATTCAACAACTCACCTATCACACGACAAAGTAGACGCAGAAAAAAGCGGTCACCGATCACCCAGCTAAGTATAAGTACTATCCGCGCTCAGCATACTTCACTGATTAGCCAAGGTGGTGACTGCACTACGACCTATCAAACTGTCGGCTTTTAAATGCCTAGTAATTTTTGTTTCGTAGCAAATTTTACGTTTTAAATAATAATTTTAATGGTTTTAGTAGCCAAATTTAATTTTTGAAATGGTAATTTTTATGACTGCTAAAACTAAATATCGCAGTATCAGTCAATTTGCTATAAAAAAAAATCATCAAAATTATTATTTCAAAAAATAAAATTTGCTATAAAAATCATAAAAATTACTGAGCTAACACGAGGTAAATTGGCTACCTTAAGCGGAAAATTTTGTGTATGCTTCTGCAAGCACATTCAGACAAAACTGTTGAAGAGACATTAAAATAATATAGATCTTCGAATAAAAAAAATTGAGGACGTCCTAGGTGATATTGATTTTACACGAAGTCAAATTGTAAAAAGAGCATTTTGACTATGTTCCATCATGCTTAGTTAATTTGGCCAATTTAGGGCTATAGTTACGCATTAAAAATTAAAATACAATCTATCGTTTGCTAGAAAAAAAAAATGCCGGACACTTCGAAAATAAAATTAGTCTTTTTAAGATCTAAATAATAAAACGGATTAACTGTTTATAAGTGAACTGGCTAAAATAATTCGGAAAATTTTGAAATAATTTATAAGTCTCATTTTTCACAATTTCTAGCTATCAGTATTTACGTTTAATTAAGTTTTCTGTTGCGTAAAGCAAGACAATTCACAGACGTGCAAGGGATAGTACATAACTAGAAATAAAAACACACCCGAAATCTGATGGATAAACTCTTAAAAGATATTTAAGAGCGGCTTTTGACTCAGTTGGCAAGCTACTTGCCTTCGGAAACAAACCTTGCTTAGGCATAGGGGCGTGGGTTCGAGTTTCCCCGGTGCTCCGAATTTTTCGAGAGCCTTCGCTCCCTCGGCCCCAGCTGCGCCTTTTCCCGCCACCCCCACCCCTTCCGCCCTTTCGCCACCGCTCAACTAAACATGAATCATAGACGTTCTCTCATGTCCCCTTGGAGAACGCGGCGGAGCACTTTGCTAAATACTTACTTGGAATATTTAGTGGACGCGGAGAATCGTGCCAAAGTATGCACTCGCCATACAGAAAAAAGAAGAAAGAGATGTCGTCTCTGGTGAACGACGCACAGTGGTCGGAAACACGTAAAAAATGGGCAAAAATCGTGCTGTCGGTGGTGTTTTGATAAAATCAAAAACTAACACAGGGAGGGGGTTTTAGAAACACTGAACTTGAAAGCTAGATACCGCTTTTTGATTTAACTATGCCCTTCTTTTTTACTGCCCTGGCGCAAGAAAAAACTGTACATTTCTGTATACTTCTGTACATCTCCGTACATACTTGTACATTCCGGTACTTTTCCGTACCTATCTGTGCATTATTGTACATTTCTGTATATTTCCGTACATTTCCGTACATTTCTGTACATTTCTGTACATTTCTGTACATTTCTGTACATTTTTGTTATTTAAGAGACTTTTGTACCGATTTGTACGGAAATGTACACAAATACACATAATTATACAAGAATGTACAGAAATCTACAATTCTAAAGAATAATATAAAAAATACTTCAATATCCTTAAAATTTTTAATAATTAATAAAATAATATATTTATATTTGGAAATTGAATTGGATAAGGGTTGGACAAAGCAATAAAATTATAAAAAATAATTAAAAAAAAAATCCGATTGTTATTGGGAATCGAACCCGCAATCTTTAGATTACTAAGCCGACCCTTTACCATCTGCGCAATTGAAGTATACCCAAAGTCGACAAATGCGATTGATGTTACCATAATTTGAGGTTTTTATGTTATTCTATTATTGAAGGATATGTTATTAAGTTAATGTCGATAAAGTAACTCAAAAATGTCATACGGGCATGCAATTAAAAACCATTTCATCCGTTTACCACATCTGTCCATATGTATTGACTCAAAATATATATTTGGATGTAATTAATATCAAATAATTCAATACTATAACAACACATTTTTTATAATATTATAAATAAACTTTGATTTTTATTTATCAACATTACCGCGTATATTCGTGTACATTCCTGTACATTTTTGTATACATTTCTGTACATTTCTGTACATTTCCGTACATTTCTGTACATTTCCGTACATTTCCGTACATTTCCGTACATTGCTGTACTAATTTGTACATTTCCGTACATAACTGTACAAATCTGTACAAAAGTCTCTTAAGTAACAAAAATGTACGAAAATGTACAAAAATGTACGGAAATGTACGAAAATGTACAGAAAGAAAGGTAGAGTTTTTTCTTGCGCCAGGGTGGTCTTGTTAAAGTGTGGCGAATCATGATTTTTCAAAAATTTTTCAATATATTGCCTTCTACAAACAAGAGAAATGTTTTTCTGTCTACTTTTGCGCTACAAGTCCCAATTTTTTTTTTAATTTACTGTTTTAATTTTTTCAACAATGATTATTGTAATTTATTTGTTATTTTGAAATTGTTTTTTCAATTGTTGTCAGACTTAGAAGCATAAAAAAATAATTTTTCTGTAAGATATGGAACTAAATTTTAGAATCATCGCACAAAAACATTAAAAATCTTATTTATGATTCGCGAAATACGATTCCCTATTGAAAAAAATCACGTAATTACGTTAATCACGTAATATTTTGTTCCAATATGATACGTGATATTCCATAAATTAGAATTAAAATTAGAATTAGAATGTAAAAAATTTGAACGAAAACACTTCTATCATAAAAAAACCTTGAATATTAAAATTTAGTAGCCCACGAGCAAAAATTACGTGATTTTTAATGTCTAAAATTTCTTACATTCGGTAAAAATCACGTAATTACGCAAACGTCACGCGATTTTTGAATAAAACAATTAACATATGTTACGTAATTTTTGGAAAATCACGTATCAGATTGGAACAAAATATTACGAGATTAACGTAGTTACGTTATTTTGTTACGTAACAAAATCACGTAATTTTGTTACGTGATTTTTTTCAATAGGGTTAGAACAGTAGCTAAACAAGAAGGGTTCTGGTCCCCCCCACCACTCGCCCACCGGCTCACCTGTGCAGGTGAGAGTGAGCTTCGAGAATGTTCTAGAATGTTCTAGAAAATTCTCGAAATGATGTCACTAAATACTTTTCCGAAACCGCGATATTCTCAAAATGACGTCATTAAATGCTTTTTCCGAACACGCGTGCACGTGGATCGGGTTGATCGGGGCTGTGGTGTGCATCACGGAGCGTACTGTATGAGATGTAAGTAGCGTGTATAAGGTGAGGGATGAAAGTATGCAGATTGGAGTGCTCAGTCGTCGCGCATTGCATGAAGTCACAAACTCGACCTGCGATGCGTGTCCCATGTGCGCGTGTCGATATTTAAATCAAAGAGAGTGCGCAATTGTCACCCACAGCATCAGTATGCCATCATACGTTTCCGCTCAAGCAAGATAAGCAACATCTTATTACATTCATGAATTTGATATTGTATACGCAACAAAATATTCGACGAATAACAACGTATGTACTATCGGTATGACATCATACGCTTCTGCCCAAGCAGTGTGCAAAATAACAAAGAATGCCCAGTCAAACACGACACTAAAAAGACTATGCA
This sequence comes from Torymus aiolomorphi, assembly GCA_036365515.1. NCBI lineage: Eukaryota > Metazoa > Arthropoda > Insecta > Hymenoptera > Torymidae > Torymus > Torymus aiolomorphi. Next base: position 154,499,781 of record CM070877.1, read on the forward strand.
TTTCGTTACATATCTCGCGCTTCCCCTTAGAGGATACGCAAGCAAGTTAAGCGGCCTTGAATACTTTGTATGCATTATTTCTTTTTACCAGATTCAAAGCTTAAAAATGACTTTTTAATAAAGGATTTTTAGAGCAACTAGCAAAATTCAAACGCGCTTCACACGTATTATTTTATTTTTTATGTTATGAACGCTATTTTACTATGATTTAATTTTAATTACTTTAAATAATAAGATAATTAGATATATTTTTTAAGCAAAAAGTCAAATGTTACATACCAATCAAATCAATCTTTAAATGCTTCAAAACATCCGGCCATGGTTTTAAGGGGAAAAACATATTTTCAATCTATAAAATTCAAATATTCGCGCTTTTTCAAATAACAAGTCACATCGATTCTTTAAATTTCAAAGGATGTGGAAGAGAGTAGGATTTAAATAATATAACGCAATCATTTCTGCTGCAAATAATTGTTTTATTATCTTAAGGGGGTCCGAAAGTTAATTAAAAATTCAAATTTCGCGCCACAATATAGCAAACGAAAAAATAAGTAATTTGCCTATAACAAATAGTAAAAACAATATTACGGAAATCCAGGACTGCATTGCCCTCCGTTACATTATTATCTATCATTTTACAAAGTTTGCAGTTTCTATATAAATATTTCGCTGAATGGCATTTGAATTACTTGATTTTGAGACATTATTCAAATGCCATTCAGCGAAATATTTATATAGAAACTTCAAACTTTGTAAAATGATAGATAATAATGTAACGGAGGGCAATGCAGTCCTGGTTTTCCGTAATAATTTTTTTACTATTTGTTATAGGCAAATTACTTATTTTTTCGTTTGCTATATTGTGGCGCGAAATTTGAATTTTTAATTGACTTTCGGACCCCCTTAAGTGGTAAAACGCGCATACGCGTGGATCGGAGCTGCGGTGGGCATCGCGGAGCATACGTGGCCCCGGGCCGAGCAGTGTGCATCATGGAGCATACTGTGTAATATCAGATGTCATCGAGCAAGTGTAGCAGTAGAATGACTCATTACTATAGAAGCTTTCGGGCATCTCCTTATCGCTGCGATTCTTGGAATTGGAGAGTATTTCAATTGCGCTCTCCTTTTCCACACTCTTTCGTCTTACTTACAAAATTAAAAATGGTTGAATTATTAATAAAAGTTTTATTCGGCAATACCAATGAATTCACAGCCCCTATAATCGCTTCTCGTCAGAGAATCAAAATTCGCTTATTTTTCAATATCTGAAGCCGTTCGCGAGATATAGAATTTATTTGATTTTAGCATGAGTTTATTGCTGAGATTTTGCATACAATTTTGAGGCATATGAATGAAAGTTGATATCTTGTAGGCGCACTTTCTTATAAGCTATTTATATAATACTTTAATTTACGTATGAGATATGAGGAAAGAAAAATAAAAACAGTATAATATTCAGTATAAGAAACGTTTATTAAACACAACTTTTACACGTATTTGCGTAATAATTTTACATTTATTTTAATTTATTTTATTGAACTGCAGCCCATTATTAAACATAATTTTACAAGGAAATTTTTCATATTATATTAGCATTAAGCGTACATTGAATATAGTCTCTTCTTAAAGGTGGTACTACACTCTGTAGGATTCCCTACTGAAAAATCTCACGTGAGATCTCAGGTGAGAACTCACATGAGATCTCACTATACCTATGCAGAAAAAACTTTTTGACACTTCGTGCGTAAAGCTCGATTTCTCACACGATTGAATAAAAAAGCATGCGCTAGATTAAGCTTTGCACACGTCATGTCAAAAAATACAATTCAATACGTGAGCAAGAAAAAGTGATTTTATTCGTGTGTAGCCATTTCACCTTCGCTTCGCTCGGGCGCAAACATCCGCACAAGGATAATACCACTTTTTTGTAACAAATGCACGATTTTCGCTGTTTTTCGGCATAAAAAGTGGTCCTAAGGTGACTTTTTTTTACCGACGGGAAAAAAATACTTATTTGCCCGGCGGGCGCAAATGTATCTTTTAGAAGATACTTTGGCGCTCGATGCTCTAAAACTGCGTAAAATCGCAAAAATTGAACTTGATTTCCCATAAATTTGTGCATGCATGTTTTTCATGGCTTTTTTATTCAGAGATGAATCCAAATAATTTTAAAAAAGAAGAGAAAATTGAATTAATGTTTTTTTTTTATTAATCTTAGTATATGAAGTTACAGAATTAATTAAGAACTACATATAACAATTTTAAATGATAATTAATTTCTAAAATATACAAATTATAAAACAATGTTTTACATATAATTTAATAATATCATTTCATTTTTCAATATAACTTTACATACAAAATCAAGTAAGCTCGCTTTTTAGGCTCAAAAACCCCGAAAATCAATACATGTGTCACAAAAAAATATGGTGTACACCTAATAGGGCTGGTGGGCCTTTTGACCTCGTATCGTGTTTGCAGTACTTATTTTCGGTTCGCAAAACGCACTCGCCTTCGGTTCATGCTAGCTCATCTTCGACTTGTGCTGTAAACTCCACACTCGGTCTAAAAAGGTCCACTTTACGCTCTAGGTACACAATATACTATTCCGCACTAGTATCGAAATGTACTATTAAAATTCGTATCTGATTTCTTATTTTGGAAGCTTAAATATTAGTCTTATACCTTTCTACGTAAAAACTAATTTTTTACTCCGATTGTACTTATAGCCAATGCAACTTTAAAGTTTATCAAAGTTCTTGCAATGAAAATAAAACTGCTATATTGTTGGAAAATAATCAGAAGTTTTTATAGACTTTAAATTTCTAAAGAAGCAATATTTAAAGACTGATCATTTAAACAGAAAATTGCAGTATTTGAAGTATAATTGTTAACATAAAAAATTATTTAAATAATTTAAAAAACTATTTTATTATATTTATAGTTTAGTCAAAATTACTTGATTAATTTAATTTTTAAATACAGTAATTGTATTAAATTTTCAAATTAAAAAAAATTGGTCTTTTACAAGATTTGTGTCAGCAAGTCTTTTAAATTCATTCTATAGGCAAGGACAACTTAGTGTGATTGAATAACAAATATACTTATTACATTAATCAGTTGAAACTAGATTCACACTAGTAATCTACCAAAGGTCATCGCTTACAAGTTACAAGATTTCCATTGATGATTTTTATTTACATCATTCTTATCAAGAAAAAGTAAACACCCAAAAAGTTGTTGTTATTGTACGCTTTATTAGTAGAAGTTGAAATAGATAATTATACAATTTTTGTAAAAGTATTAATAACATGATAATTTTCTTGTAAAATCCGGAAAACTTCTCCATTAACTATGTCAGTATGTTTTCATTTTTATAGTCGGCAAAACATATCAACACTTTTTTTCTCAGTGGATAGTATTATAACTCAAGTTGAGAAAGCACGACATTCAGTCTCTCTCCCGTCGTTGAGGAATAAGAATCACAGTCGCTGTTCAACATGGGTAAACTCAAGTTCCTGACTCGCGAACAGAAACAATTTTACATAGAGAATGGATTCGTTAAATTATCAGGAGTGTTTTCAAATGAAGAATTTCAAGAAATATTGAAAGAATACACCGATATTTTTGCTCGAAAACAAAATGAAAACATGGACGGTTTGGAGGCTGCCTGGATTGGAAAAGATATGAAGAAAGCAGCTGGAAACATAAATTATACTGTAAGTAGAGCTTTTGATGATTTTAATATCGATGTGTTTTCTATACATAAAGTTTTTCTGCTTATACTTTAAAAAAAAAAAAATCTTTGATATATAAACTGCAAAAATAAAAGTTTTCATTCGCTTAAAATTTAACAATATTTTTAAAACGAATCTTCAGAAAGCTATAAATGTACAATGCATATAATGAAACATTCTGTCCACAGGTCAAATCCATCCACAATTTGCAAATGCACAGTGCCGTCTTCACGCGACTGCTCGTAAACAAAAATCTCCTCGACGCTGTGGAGGACATCCTTGACACTCCCGACATTCTTCTCCACCACACAAAGGCTCACATCAAGCCACCAGAAAAGGGTGCCCCTTACCTCATGCACCAGGACTATCCATACTTCCCGTTCAAGAACCACTCAATGCTGGCAATGTTCCTCCACCTGGACGACACGACTCCGGAGAACGGCGGTCTCTGCGTCTACCCGGGCAGCCACAAGCTCGGTCCGCTGAAGGAGCGCGAGCTTATCGACGAAAATGGCGAGAAATACATGTACGCCGACCCGGACCGCTTCCCCATCGCCGGCGCCACGCCTGTCTCCGCCAAGCAGGGAGAAATTATCATTTTCTCGTACCTGCTGTTGCACGGTTCCTACCTAAACCTGTCAAACAGGCCGCGCCGCATGTTCCTCGCACAGCTGAGAGCAGCCGATGATGAGCCCACCAAGAGCACCCACCATTCGCACTGCCAAGATATGATGCTGAGGGGCAAGAACGTCAAGTACCAGGCGACCATGTCCACGCGATTCGTCGATAACCAACACAACAGCTAGATTAAATTGTTACAATAAATTACTTTTAATTTTAGTTTCTCATGACTTTTTTCATTTTCTACATTCATAAACAGATAAAATAAAGCATTATTTTAATTTTTTTAAATATTTAATATTTTAATTATCGATACTTATACTCGATTAACTTTTGGGAAAACAAAAGGGAAGCTAATACTTATTAGAAAATCTAAATATTTTTTGTTTTCAAATTTAATGAAATAAATTTTTTTAACTTTAAGAAAATACTTAAAAATTGAATGATTTCTTCAAAAACCATGACAATAAGTATTTCGAATTAAAGGCGAAAGGCAAGCCTAATAAGTATATTATTAAGACATAAAACTAACTTCATGTTATGTATTTGTTTTAAAATTTAAATGGGGTTAATATTTGAAGCAAAAAAGAAGAGAAATTCAGGAGCGCGTATAAAATCTACTAGATTTTCATAAAATATTCTTTAACTATAATTTTTAAGTCTATAAAAAATAATGTTGTTTGCACATTGCAATTTAAACAAGAGACTCTTTTATTTAATCAAAATTATTTTATCATTGTTGCGATGACTTCCACACTTGACAATGATGTAAATACGATTGGCGCAATTGAAATTACAGACTTCAATGAAGATGATGAATTTTTTGATGAATTTTTCGAGTATGAAGATTATAAGGAAGAAGAAACTGACGATAAACATAATAAACAGTACGAGTATGACGCTGGTAAAGTATCAAAATATTCGAAAGAACTTATACTTGAATATAGATTTTTGTAAAAGAGGAAGATGAAGAAGAATATCAAGATTATGTGGATATGAATTTCTCGCCAATTAAATATGAACTGCCTCGATTTTGAACCTCTAAAACCAGAGGAACGTCAAGAAATTATCGAAAAATTGAAAGCTTTGCTTATTGAATCTAAAGTATTCATGATATTAAATAAATTTTTTCATAAAAATTATATCAATGCGGTGCGAAACTCTACACCGCTGGCAAACGCACTTGAAAAATTTGATGAGGCTCTAATGTTTGAAGATAATCGGTACAAGATCACCTGGCACTAATTAATTAGTTACTTTCAGTGAATTCCCTGTGTATCATTTTCTTTTCATCAATCATTTTTTGTGAGAATTAATATTTCACATGCAAACAGAAACAAAATATGAAAATGTGTATCTGCAGCATTTCAAACGTCCAAAATGAAATAATAATGTTTAGGAATAGCAAACACATAAAATACATAATGTAAATAAGTAGAATGTAAAATTCGATTTTTCACTTGATCATTTGATTATTGATTTTATCATTTTTTTCAAAAGAGATCTAAATTTTTTTTTTCAATGTTCAACAACCCTTTACTTCTTGTATTCCCAAATCGATGTTAATCACCGAAAGGGATCTAAATTTATTGGATAACTATCACATTTTACAGACCACTTAACAGTTATCAATATCTCCCCCAATATAGGTACATATATATATATTTGCAGGTACCAAACGGTGCTGGAAAATTACGTTCTGACGAGGGACGACGTGTCGCGACGTCGAGCCTTCCTAGCCGAGGAGTTGATAAACCTCGAGGAGAGTTACACCTCATCAAAGTCCAGCTTCGAGGAGGTGTTCGAGAATCTTCTGTCACGCGAGCTCGTCGTCATCAAGAAATTCGACCCGCTCAGAGATTCGGCGCATGCTGGCCAGCCAACAATGCAATCGGGCCACCGATGTAGCTAAGATTCGGTTGAGGTAGGGTGACTTCACTAATGAAGGAACGAATAAGGAAATTGTAACTTTTGTTATTTAATTAAGTGGTTTAAAAATGGATTAAAAGTAAAACTCTTTTGAAATTTATATTCTAAAATGTTCAAACTTTACGTTGGTGAGCAAATTTTGAATAAAGAATCAAAGTAAAAATTTTATTTAATGAAAATCTGTAAATATCTCCTAAAAACCAGTAAAGGAACACGCAATCTTAGTATCTAAATACGTTTCACCAGTGAAGGAATACATCGCCAGTGAATAAACACTTAATAGCGGCGATTTTATGATTTTATTCTTAACAAGATAATTTCTTTTATGCAGAATCTTTATATAAAATGAAATAAAAATTTTCAAGGATTCGAAAATTATCGACATGTTAGATAAATAATACTTAGAAAGCGCTCTCTCTCTCTCTCTCTCTCTCTCTCTCTCTCTCTCTCTCTCTCTCTCTCTCTCTCTCTCTCTCTCTCTCTCTCTCTCTCTCTCTCTCTCTCTACACACACACACTCACACACACACACACACACACACACACACACACACACACACACACACACATACACACACACACACACACACACACACATACACACACACACACACACATCACACACAACTGGTGACTGTTCCAATACTGGTGTAGTCACCCTACGTACGATTGCGGCATCGGCTGGAAAGCTCCTAGTCCAGCTGCGCGAGTTCGATTATCTCGGGCCGGGTTTCTCTATGATGGATTATGAATTGCTGCTCAGACGGCGCAAGGTGCACGTGGATAAGCGCGAGGAGCTGCGCGAAAGCTTGCGCAAGCTCGCCGATAAGAATTTGTCATACGCAGCGGTACGTATAGTTTCTGTTGGTTTTTAATGGAGCTATTTTGTACGTGAAAAATTGCTGTTGCTTGAGACGTTTCGCGTTTTAGGTGATCAAGCATATTGACGAGGAAGCAGAGTTGACAATGAAAAGATGAATAACGAGACGGAAAACTTGAATGCTTTAGTAGAAAAGAACAAGAAGGAATATTCGAAAGCTGTCGAATTGATCCAGACGAGAGCGACTACGTTTAAGACTATTATAAAATTGAGAGAAGAAATCGGTCTTTTAGATAATCTCTATTTGGTGCACAAAATGGAAATAGACATGAGAGAACTCGCGAAATTGAAGAAACAATCAAGAAACATGAAATTAAAAATACGTTTGGATAAAAGGAGGATTTCTCAACTAACATATTAGATTGATGAAATCAGTGCTTGATAATTAAAATAATTTATTTTCAAAATTACAAATTTCTCTCAACTCTCTTTTAATCCCTCAGTCAAATTATTAACATCATGATGCTCCCCTTTTTGCGAGCCAATACTGATTTTACCTTGCTGTAGCTTTTGCACAACGGCATCTCTCTCAGACCCACCCGCGGGAACTTCGTAAATGCTTATTTTCGTCAAATTAAAATCAACGGACGTCAATAATCGCAGGAACAAAATGCAAAACCCTCCGATCCAACCCCACGTCATCATCCAGGAAGCCACCTACATGGTAAAATTATCCCGTCCATCATTTAATATAGTTCTTTATTTCCCCCCTACAAAGGCTGATGTACTCAGCCATCGAATATCTCACTTGTATCATCGAGATGATGCTGCAGGCATTGAACCCATTCCTGTTGTGCGTGGCCATGTACTGTTGAAAAACTTCGCAGCGCCTGCGGAAGAACGCACAATCATAATTATACGTATGCATCGCACTCGTATATGAGCCAATCCCAGAAACTTTTCAAATTTATAGTACTCCAAAATTTTAGATCTAAAAGACTACAACTCAAGTTCTTTACAAAGCACATGACTGAACTAAAAAAGAAAATGTTCATTTTTTAATAGAGAAATAAAAAAAAGATTTAACTTAATGGTAGAGGAAAACTTTCTTACGAAAAATTACAAATAAAACGAAAAAAATGGTCATTTTGAGTATTTTTGTGTGCTTTTCGATCTAGAAAAAAAAAGTTACTTACTATCGTTATCAAATTTTTAGAGCTTTTTCTTTATAAAAAAAGCTTCACCAGGCTATCAGGTCGATCTACCAGGGCTTTTTTAAGGTTGTATGACCCGTAACATCCCATTCAAAAGTTAGTTTTCAACCTTAAAACTGCGATAAATAATTATATAAAGCAAATAATGAATTTTGAGTTTTCGCAATCTATGTATAAATGCAATAAGAATATTATAAGCTTTAAGAATTGGAAATCGAAGCAAAATTGTAGAATTCACATATCTCGTTTGAAAATCGTCATTATGTCTAAATTAACGCATTTTGACGATTTTAAAACGAGATATGCCAATGCTACAATTTTGCTTCGATTTCCAATTCTTAAAGCTTATAAATATTCTTATTGCATTTATACATTGATCGCGAAAACTCAAAATTGATTATTTGCTTTATATAATTATTTATCGCAGTTTTAAGGTTGAAAATTAACTTTTGAATGGGATGTTACGGGTCATACAACCTTAAGCCCTGGTAGATCCATGTGCCATGAAAAATAGCCCAGATTTAAGAGATTTTAACTTTTTACTTCTTGAATATTGGTAAATAAAAACTCTTATATCTGGGCTATTTTTCACGGCACATCTATCTATTACGGCTTAAATTGAAGCTTTTGTTATAAAGAAAAAGCTCTAAAAACAATGACAACAATGATAGTTACTTTTTTTTTTTCTAAATCGAAAAACACGTAAAAATACTAAAAATGACAATTTTTTTCTTTTTTTTTGTAATTTTTCGTAAAAAAGTCTTCCCCTATCATTAAGTTAAATCTTTTTTTTTTATTTCTTTATTAGAAAATGAACATTTCCTTTTTTGGTTATCATGTGCTTTGTAAAATAAAAAACTTGAGTTATAAAATTTTGGATTACTATAAATATAAGTTTCTGGCATTTGCTCATATATATCTCGGTTTAAAAATAATTGTTAGCGTAAAACTAACCGCTTATAATTGAACGCGGTGCTTCTGTTTTGCGTAATTTTATAAACCAGCTGATAGAGGCTATCGGACAAGTGGAAATATCCGCGTGAGAATTTGTCTGCTGTTACCATCGTCACAAGCATCATGAACAGGCTGGTACCGAGCGCTGGCACGACGAGCCGCCACGGCGCGACGAATCTGCGTCATCGATGTTGGGAAAAACATAGCAGAATATTTTTTTACCATACCCTGGCCAAAAGTACCACTTTCGCTCCTGGCTCAGAAACGCGAATGTGGTATTTTCAGCCCGGGTATGGTGAAATAGTATATTACGCAACTAGGGAGGTAAAGAGTTATGGCCAGGCTAGAGCACGTGTAAATTGCCACCCGAGCAGAAGGCGAGAATGGCAAACATGTGCTCTGGGGTGTCCCTCTTTATCCCCGTGTTGCGTATACGATTTTATTTCCATCTCTACTATAATGACCATTTCATAGCCTGAAAAGCGGGGCAAAAGTGGCATCTGATTCCCTTTTTTACTTTATTCTCGCATAATGCGGGAATAAAGTAAATTAGCCGGAATAAAGTAACATAGTCTAATTTTTTACGTTTATGATGAATTAAGTTAAAACTAACTTAATTCAGTGGCGATGGGAATAATAGTACATTTCGACACGGGTGCGGAAGGTGATGATTTACTTCGCGTGACGTTTTTCGCACGAGCGAAGCGAGTACGGCAAATAGTACGGCCTTATAGAAGTGTATGTTATGTACAGGAAGCATAATTTTTTCATCTAATGAATTTTGTTATTTTAACATATTATATTATTGTAATCTATAGATAATGAATTTACACCTTTATTTTCTAAGAAATTATGGATTTTCAGCTCATATAGGGGATTAAATGAACATGTCGAATTGCGCTTCTTCCGTAAGAGCCTGTGTTAAAAGTACGAGTTTTAACATTTTTTTTCTCTTTCATTTGCCTGTGATGAGCCCAACCGGGACACACACCAATGAAAACCTTGAGATTTCAGCTTTCGATACAGCTTTTTCTTTTTGATATTTCTAGGTTTTAAAAAACGACGGAGCCACCTTTATAAAAAAAATTTTTATTTTTTTTTAATTGATCTAAGAGATTAACTTGCAAGCCAGTATCGTAGCCTCCTTTGCCGCAAATCGTGACCATCATGAGAAAGGTAATAGCTGCAAAGCAGGACAGTAAACAAGCCAAATGGAACCAACTGCAATAGCTGGAGAACTGGTGAGTGATCAGGATTTCCCGGGTCCAATCGTAGTTAGTGTTATTTTCTTGCCCAACTGTTCCTGCCGGTATCCATCGAACCTCGCCCCAAAAGAGGCAATGGCCTCCTGATACCTCGTACTGAAAATACGTATAAAGGTTAGAAATGTCATGCTTGATCGAACATGAATAACAAATTGGCAAATACAAGAAGTATAACATTCCATGTACCCATAAAGTATAAAAAAGAATAGCACAAGCGTAGCTCGACAATGAGCTTACAAAATACGCGAGCATCAAAGCCCTTTTCCAAACATAAGAGATCTCCGATGACTGTCGCTCGATTACTTCTTCGTAATGCTCCAACAGATTTAACTGTACCATCGTGCGACCTAACTACTTAAATAATTGCATTTACTTTCTCCAATCCTCCCAATTTCACATTTTATTGACAATAAAAGCGCAGAGCCGCAGAGCGTCGAGAAAATGTTGAATTGTTTCGTGATCGCGCGGAATCGGGAGCGCCATCGTTCGTGTTTTCTCGGAAGCGCACATCAGCTAGGGAGAATGTACATAAGCGCCCGTGCTGCCGCTGCGCTGAAGCTTAGCTCTGCCGTTCCGTTCCATTCGTATATTCTTACAAAAAAATGAGCAGTTGCATGTCTATGATATTTATAAATCACGGACGATGTGTATATGCTCCAAAATGAAAAGTTAAATAAATGAAGGGATAGTTTATATGACGGACAGTTTAAGAACAAAAGTATTTTAAGCCGAGAAAGAAAACACAAGACCCAATTGATGTGATATACTATGAATTATAAAATTGATTAGAACATTGGAAAATGAAGCTATTGACGAATAAGATGGAATTAGGCGATAATGAGATGTCCTTTAACCAGTTCAAATAAATGATGAAATTGATTAAAACTCATGTTAATAAATCTATAAAACTCTTCATGATCCTTTAATGCAAAATATTTAAAGAAAGTGCTATAAGCACTATGAATATTTCTTTGAGGTATTCCAAATGAGGTCGAACCCACCACCTTCTGCAAGATTGTTGTTTCTTTTTTCTTAATTTTTTTAACAATTTCAATAACTTTAATGAAATTATACATTTTTCTAATTTTTTTTATTTTGGCTTCAATCATGATCATGACCATGAAAATGATAGATGTATGACATAGATCTATAGAATTGTACCATTAGCAATGGAATATAGAAACGGAACTATGGACCAGCGCAAGCAGGGCCCTTTCTACATATGTGTGTTCTGTCTGTTTTAAATAACTTCTCTCTATGTCTGTCTCTGTCTTACATAAACGGAACAGATCTATCTGTCTTTGTCGGGAACACACAGAACACACAGAACACACATATGTAGAAAGGCCCCAGAGAACCGCGCAGCGCAGCGCGGCGTAAGCGCAGCGCGGCATTAAGGCCGCGGCCACATAAGCGCGGACGGACGCGGACGGACGCGGACGCACGCGGACACGCGCGCGCGTACGCGCTGACTTTTAATGATAAGGTTGGTATCTTTGGCTGTAGCCAACCTTGCAAATTTTAAAGGAAAAGAATGAACTAACCTGCTCCAAAATGTGAGAAAACTCAACCTATCAATTAGACTCACATAGCATGTAAACTTGCTTACTTGCTCCGAAAAAATTATCTATAAGAGTTAACAGTTGAGTTAAGAAGTGAGTTAAAAAATAAAATGAGAAAATAAAAAAAAATAAATAAAATTTAATAAAATTAAATGAGTTTTATACTTTTTTTTCGTCGAATAATTATGGAATAATTATGGATAGATTCACTATTGAAGTTGTTACTGTGTGTATAAATTATTTAAGATAAGCAAGGCAAGTGTATAAAGGAACAATTGTTATCCAGAGCAAGTACATACTATGCGGGTCTAATTGATAGGTTAAGTTTTCTTACATTTTGGAGCAGATCAGTTCATTCTTTTCCTTTAAAATTTGCAAGGTTGGCTACAGCCAAAGATACCAACCTTATCATTAGAAGTCAGCGCGTACGCGCGCGCGCGTCCGCGTCCGTCCGCGCTTATGTGGCCGCGGCCTAAGACGGCGCAGCGCAGCGCGGCGCTTATGTACATTCTCACAGTGAATCCACATTGCATGCCGTATGCCGTATGCCGTATGCCGTTGCCGAAATCTATAATATTTATAACTCTATGGTTACAATTCCTATAGGATTTATAACCATAGAGTTATAAATCCTATAGATTTCAGACAACAACTTTTTTTCTGACGGCCTGTATGGAAATAATAAATGTATGAAACCGTAGGAAAATGTATAAAAACGTATAAAAATGAACCTTTCTATTGGTTTTTGGACATATTTTATACGATTTTATACATTTTCATACATTTTTATACAGTTTAATATATTTTCAGACATTTTCTTACACTTCAGAACTTCCATATCAAGTTTGTAAAAGGTTAATGTAATAAAACATAGGAAACCGTATAAAAATGTATATTTCTGTATATTTCCGTAGATTTTTTCAAATTTATTACATTTTTATACGGTTTTATACATTTTTATACAGTTTAATACATTTTCATACAAAATAAAAAAAAAAAAAAAATAGAAAAATAAATAAATAAATTATGTTTTTGTGTTTATAAAAATGTAATTTCGTTTTTCCGTTTTTTACGATTTATAAATTCTATAAAACGTAAAAAACCATATGAAATTGTATAAAATCGTTGCAAATCGTAGAAAACTGTGTTAAAATGTTAAAAACCGTATGAAACCGTATTAAAACGTATCAAAACGTATTAAAACGTATTAAAACGTATAAATTTGTCCAAAAACCAATGTTTAGATCCGATTTTATACGTTTTTATACAGTTTTGTACGGTTTTATACGGTTTCATACATTTCTTTTTTTCCATATGGGGGCATACGGAATACGGCATGCAATGTGGATTCACTGTATGGGCGGGTAGGGCACAGGGGCCTTTCTACATATGTGTGTTCTGTGTGTTCCCGACAAAGACAGATATATCTGTTCCGTTTATGTAAGACAGAGACATAGAGAGAAGTTGTCTAGAACAGACAGCACATACATATGTAGAAAGGGCCCAGATCGTGCAATACGTAAAGCCCTTAGAACATATACTCATGTAGTATATGCTCTAAGGTAAAGCTAAACTGTAGATGTTACCCACAGATTACATTGGGAGGACCTATCTCGCACTATACGTGTTACCCAGCGATTTGGTTCGAAAATTTCTTGAGGAGTACTCTTCTATATGCGTCTACATTCGTTGCTTCTGTCTAGATGCTAGGGGGGTCCCCGTGTCCGATTGAGGTCCAGATATTCACCAAATCTGTTCTTATTTTGACCCGTTGATTACTAATTTCGAAGGTGATAAGCTTGAAAATGCGTCCTTAAAAAGTTATAAACAATTTAATTGTTTAAATCGCTGTAAAATGGACACGATTAATCGTAGTTAAATTCCAATAAAATTGTAGCATTTTCATACACTATTCAGCTCCTTGAAAAATCAAAAAATTATTGTTGGTACTCAAAATATTGGAAAGGACCCCGCACACAATGTATGGGAAAAAATCATCCGGTCAAATTGAACGAAACTTTGGAAAAAAATAGATCTTGAGGTCCTGAAGAAATCTATCTTTTTTCAATTTCGTTCAATTTGACCGAATGATTTTTTCCCATACATTGTGTGTGGGGTCCTTTACTGCAAAAAGGTCTCTTCCACGCTCCGCGCCATTGTCACAGAGAGTATATCAGCGGGTATCCGCTGATAACGAATGGCGAGGGTGATTTCCCGGAAAATACGTCCAAGGGCAATTTTCCGGAAAGTTTTGGAAAATTTTTCACCTTTGCTCTCCAAAAATTTTTTTTTTCAATTTATTAAAACACTTTTCTCTTAAATTTGCACGTAGAATTGAAAAAAAGTTTTTTTTGAAAAGCAAAGGTGAAAATTTTTCTAAAATTTTCCAGAAAATCGCTTCGTAATCATTTCTACTCGGGTGGTTTTTTAGTGGAACTGTGGAACACGTTAATTTAAAGAGACAAGCTATTCCAAATAGCGCTGTTAATGCGCTGCTCAAAGCATTTCCGCACGGCGCACAGCAATTCAATTCTAACAGGTGTTACAGGGGAAAACATGTATACCTAAAGATGGAATAGAGACAAAAAATTTCACGCATTTACAGTCGATCGATCTGTTTAGATGGATGCCAAGCTTGCTGCTTACAGAAATAAGAAACGAAGAGAAGCAATGGTGGAGACGGCGAAAAATTCGATAAAGGAGGTGTTATCATGGCAGCGAAGCCCGGCCAGCCCCGTCATTGATGTAAGGTTAACTTTTTTTTGCATGCGTATATTTACTATTCCATAGAGCCCTGTTTATTGTAGAAAATATACAAGTACCTTTTTATTTTTATACAATATTACAAAATGTGATACAGTTGTAGTGTGTTAGATTGGTTGCCTGTGCTTGACACTTGTGAAATAAGTTTGTGAAAGATTGCAGGACAAGGATGATTTAGAGAGCATCATATCGGAAGAAAGCATAGATTTGACACCGCCACCGAGTCCTTTCCTTACTCGGACAATGTGCATCCTCTACTTCTTGCTGTGGGCAACGCTGTACATTATTGCCATTAAGATTGAATTTGGAGCGGTGTATTTTGTAGTCTCAGCACTGATTTTTATCTACTTTAACACACGATCTGGACCAAAAAAGAGGGGTGAAGTCAGTGCGTATTCTGTTTTTAATCCAGATTGTCAATCCATTGATGGTACTTTGAAAGCAGAGCAGTTTGAGCGGGAGATCAGATATGGAGCTTCCAGTGTACATTAATACTAGTTTACATTGCAGTGACAAAGTGAAGAATAATATATACATATATAATATATATAATTATAGTATATACATATATTTATTTTATTTTTTGAGAATTTGAATCCGAAGTGGTGCTGTGAATAATAATGCTAAGACTGTCAGTTTGGAAAGTATTTTAAAAATAAGTTTCAATAATAAACAATAAAAACAATGTCCATCACATATGAAAACTAATCACTATGAAATTCATCAGATTCTTTGAAAATCTTTCTGCAGTAAGCTTGCTCAAGCAAAATGTTGTTAGCTTCTTTATAACAGTCTATAATATCATCTAAATTCATTTTGACAAACGGAGCAGGTTCTTGAGGAAACATTTTAAATTTGACAAAGTCCGTTTTAGATTTTAATGATGTATCTGTACAAAGTAAGGCTCGATCTAAATTTATTAACTTATCATTCGTCATACGAACATCCAAAGCCCTAAAAAAGAAATCAATTTTTCAAATGCTATTTATATTCACAAATATGAATAAATTATTTTTATATGTACTTACTTTAAAACATTTACACTTTCTAATTCTGAGTTAAAATTTGTTATACTATCAATTAGTCTTGTAACTGTTTCATTGAGATTATCTAAATAAAATGGATAATATTTGTTAAATATATACATTTCTCAACGATTTTTGTTTTCATTGTTAATACTTTACCTTTTGATTCTCTCAGTTCTTCAGATTTTATAGTAGTTAGAGCATTATTCATTATTTCATAGAAATACTTTGGATCCCATTGAAAAAATATCTCTTCAGATAATCTCCACATAGCTAATCCAACAATTTGTGCTAAAACTTTTTGGTTCATTTCTACATAATCTGAAGTTGAATTTGTGTCCTAAATTTAATGAAAAAATGTATCATATAATGATTTGCAATCAATACTTAATTTTAGTTTAGGAATATTATTTTAATTAACTCACTAAGAAAGAAAGAACTGCATGTGGGACATCTAGATCTAATCTTGGAAGTGAATTTGGTGAGCGCACTCCTTCAAATTGACTTCCATGATAAAATGTTATTTCATTCATGACATCCAAAATTGTGGCTTGAACCATACCAGATCCTGATACAATAATTTCATTGTTTCCTACGAAAAATTTATGTCTTTCGTAAAACATACTAAAATTTGTTTCTAGTAATTTAATTATCTAAAATAATGAAAACCTCTAGCTGCATTCCCATGGACGGCAATGTAGGCGACGATCTTAGGTTTGATGCGATTGAGAAATCGTTTACTGCAGAAATCGGTGGAGCCGAGAAAAACGCAAAAAACAATCGTCCTCTTTGGTTCCCATCCTTTATTTCTGTAAATATTATCCAGAGCTGCGGCAACCTTGATAGCAACATCAAAGCCTTCTCCGCTTGCCGATAAAACTACATATCTGTCTGAATAATTCAAAGAGAATTTTCATTTTAAAATGTAAATATTTATGATTGCCAAACTAAAATTAAAATAGATAAAGTTTATGATTGTTTTCACCTGGCTCTTGTATTCCACAAATTGTCGCAACAGTATTAGTTTTCGTTTCATTAACATTGAGCCGAAAGATACTTAAATCTGAGAAAATGTCATGAACTCTATCAACCCCTTGGCGCCTTAAATTTTTCACTTGAGAATCTCTGCAAATTGAAAAATTTGTTTACTAATGATATTGACTAAATCGCAATATTTTAATATTTATATTGATGTACATATAATTAAACACTAAATAGTTGAAAATATTCTTTTCAAGGAACTTTCTAAAAATTAAAGATCACAATTATTAAAATTTCCTGAGTAGCTTCCTTTTCTTATAGTACTTAATTCCATGCCAATATAATAGCTGCATTTGTTTTCAATTCCCGTGACCTGTATTTGTATGGTTTTTGGCCGATGTTCAAAGTGATATTGATATTTAAGTGTTGTCGGAAATATGATATTCAAAATTGA
Organism: Torymus aiolomorphi; assembly: GCA_036365515.1. Classification (NCBI taxonomy): domain Eukaryota; kingdom Metazoa; phylum Arthropoda; class Insecta; order Hymenoptera; family Torymidae; genus Torymus; species Torymus aiolomorphi. Next base: position 154,517,105 of record CM070877.1, read on the forward strand.
GATGATAAAAAATAATTATAAAAAACTTATACAGAGAATTTATTAATAAATATTATTTTTGTTGCACCTATTAAAAGACAACTATTTTTTACAATAAATTTATATTCTGATGTATTTTTAGAACGAATCGCACGAAAATTATTTTTCGTTCTTGAATTCTTAGTACGAAATCGCGAGAACTTTCTCTCTTCTCCAATTAAACGCACAAATAATTTGGACTTTATTTGATCTTACGGAACATGGGCGAAAATTTAATTAATGTAGGCCACTTTTAAATTAAATAAACCAAATTCATCAATAAATAATGTTCTTATATAACTTAAGTATAGCACTTAAAGTTATTGTATAAAAAAGTTGTATGCTGCTGCGGTATGCATTATATTATATACTTTAATCACCCGCCACACCGTTTTAGCTATACGAAAGTACTTTAAATCCCTTCAAAAGTGATTTGAAATCTTTTCGTAGAACGTAACGTCAAATCTGATTTCAGGCGCCTCGTTTGCTCAAGAAGATATATAGTATTGCAAGAGTTACGAGCTTGACAGGGCAAATCGTAGATCTCATATATTGCATGGCGAGCTTCTTATTACAGCCGTTATTTTTACTCTTGTTATGTAAATTATTCTTAAGCGATGAAAAAATTACCTCGCTCTCTCGTAAAACTAATTAAAATTTATAGATTGGCTAATTTGGTGCATTTTACGCACCAATATATACCAATATATTTGTATAATATATATTATAATATATGTATAATATATTTGTATAATATATTCCATTCCATTCAAAGCAGCGAAATCAGAATTTGAAATAAAACTGAATTAATAATCCCCGCCTCAATTCCGCAATTAATACCTACAGTTCATAATTCTCGAAGTAATGAGTGCCGTTGAGCAGATCCAGCAAGCCCAGTTGCATGTCCTTGGTCGCGTCCAGGCCGTTGCCCGAGAGCTCCTCGAGCATCTTCTGCTCGCGCATGACGATCGTGTGATCGGAGACGAGGCGCCCGAGCAGGAAGCCCCCGAGGAGGCAGAGAAAGCCGACGGAAACGAGGAAGGAGAAGCACATGCGCTTCGTCACGAACTCGCTCTGCTCGCCGTAGCTGCGTCCGAGCTGGAAGCTCAGCATGCGCTGCATCGCGCCGCCCTTGCAATAATTACCGTATCCCAGTCGACTCCAAGCCGTAGCCGGATGTATTTTGTCTGCCTTCGGGTGCGCTAGACGCGATTTACAATGCTGATGCGGGCTATATTAATATATGCGAGATGTATTTTCGAGCTTTATTGGAGATTCGTTGTAGTGGCTGAGGAATTTTCCTTTACACTGCTACTTATAATATATGTCTGAGATTTCCAAGGTTTGCTGGAAAGTTTGCATCGGTGCGAATGACCATTTGATGTAAACGATTTCTGTTTATGTCTATCGCACCATCGTAATTTTACGCGCTAAACAAACGAACTCTTGTTTTTCACGACGCCACTCACTGGCCGATAGAATGTTTACGAAGGTGGTCATTGACTTTACGATCTCAGCTACGAGAAAAGACTTAATCTATATTCAAAACCGACCGGATTTCGAGCACTTCACTTTGTCTGCACTGCGCGCTGTTATTCACATGCCTGAAAGCTTTCATATGCGTTCGTTAAAGATGTTGAACGATGTCTGCGGAATTTATATCGCTACGAAAATATCGGTTACAGGAAAATATCCAAGCCCAAAGCTTTATTTTACCATAATTATATATTTAATATCACCGCATGAATAAAATTTTAAAACTTAATCATATTCTGACAAAACTATAAATTTCATTTTATCAGAATATAATACCTTTTCAGAATATATTCGTCCATAAATACGCGCCAGCTTTAAAGAACAACATATTAAGCGACCATTAGCTGTCTTATATTATTTAATCGATATAATTGCCAGATGAAACGCCCTCAATCGTAATTCTTCTTTTTTCTAGAAACATATAACTCATTTCGATCTGGAGCACCAATATACGAATAGTACTTACAAACGTCCTTTTACCGTAACAAGCTAATTAAAAAAAGTCATCATCTGCAACACAATGCCGATATTCTTAATCAAATTAACTTGTCGGCAAAGAACAATGCGCAATTTATTAGAGCGACCGATTTGCAAATCACATCATTGCATCTTGCATCGTTAGCCTCCTTTATCGGCAGTCAAAGAGAAAAAATGAGCCATAAGTACTCGCGTACCTAATTACCTCAAATTGAGTCGTCGAAGCGTGCGGACATGACGAGGGCGGGCGCTCTATTGTCTTTATTGTCACGCGACGACGACGGCGCGTCGCGCCCTGTCACTCGAGAATCGCGCCCGCCGGCCCGCGTGTCTGGAGACACACACACACACACACACACACGCGCGAGCGGCGTGCACAGCGCGAGCTGCGCGAGACGGCGTCCTTTGTCAGTCTATTTATATTTTCGCCGGAATAGACGAGAGAGCGCTCGCTCGCGCGTGTGTGTTATAAATCCGACGGGATAACCACCCTCGCTTCTCATACTCCATTAACTTTTACCGCCTAAGCGCGCAACCCCGGCGCGCTCTGCTCGCTATTTATATGGCGATTGACGCTTGCACGCGGCGAGCTTTGCCTAAAATCACACTCAAACACTATGGGGATTGTGCGACGAGTGCAGCAGACGGCGGCGGGCTTTTATGGAGTTTGCGATAGTCTGACGGTTGCCTGAGCGCACGCCGAGGTATATTAATGTTTGTTGGCGTTGAAAACAAAAGATAATAAATGATTCGTGAAAGTGCCTTGATAAACGAGTTCAAGGGTGGAAAGTTGTTGATTCGGCGTAGAATTTAAATCGCCGTTTAAATTTTAAATGTCAAAAAGTTATTGTCGCGGCTGATCTTTTTCTTCATTCGAAATATGTGAAAAATATCAGAAATTGCCGCAAAATGTATGAATCGCATACTCTATTCCACCTCTCAGACGCGCGCAATCTGCCTCACAAACCATCAAAAACTCCTATCGCGAATTCACGCGCCTAACAATCGCTTCGCCACTTCTCGCAAGCTCCATCAACGATCCAGACACACATTCATCGAAAAGCACATACACTCATATATACGCACACCACGCGCCAGTTCCGCACTTTCTATCTCATCTATTTTTAGTCGCTCTCACAGTTTTTCTCCCTCACTCCGGCGCGCGTGGCACACACGTCGAATTTGAAAAAAGCACTGTGCGCGCGATCGCGAGCGCGCGGGCTGCGAGCGAAAAAAACGCGCGCGCGCGTTTCGTCTGGGCTGCGCGCGCCCCGCGCGCGAATAGTTGTGTAAATGCGAGACCGCGTGGGATAAGACTGATATTTTTATAAGACAGTCGGCGGTGGCTGCGGCTCGCGGCGGTGGCGGCTACTCTCCAAAGCCTCCCGTATGCGTATATGTGTGTGCGCGTGTGTATATACTCCCTCTCTCGGCGGTGGAACGCTTATTTTACACCATCGCGACGCCCGCAAGCTCTCCAGACGCCGCCGCGCCGTGTAGTGGCAGGAGCTTTCGGCCACTTTTTATACAGAGGGACGAGGGTGCCCGGTAATAGTATACGCGATGCGAGCTGGAATGTTTTGTCGTTTATTTGCTTAATTTAAGGCGGCTCGAGCGGTCTAGTAGACCTAAAGCTATGAACATTTTTTACAAAAATTTATTTACACATTCCAATCTGAAAACTGATATGACAGGAAAAAGGGTTCTTATAACATAACAGAAGAAATTTTTCTTATAAAATTTCCAATGTTGCAAAAGTAGATTTTTTCTACTCAAAAGAAATTCAATAGGTAAAGATAATCTTTTTTGTTTTCATTCAATTTTAATTTGCAAGGTCTCATTTTCTTCCTTGTTCAATTTCAAGGGGAGGTACCGATATAAAAATTCAAAAATTTTCAGAACCTGCAAAGTTATTTCCAATTGTTTGTAGAGTTGTCACTGAATTTTATAAACAATTGCATATAACTTTGCAGGTTTTGAAATTTTTTGAATTTTTATATCGGTACCTCCCCTTGAAATTGAACAAGGAAGAAAATGATATCTTGCAAATTAAAATTGAATGAAAAACAAAAAAGATTATCTTTATACTTATTGAATTTCTTTTCAGTGGAAAAAATCTACTTTTGCAACAATGGAAATTTTATAACAAAAATGTTGTCCGTTATGTTAAGAACCCTTTTTCTTGTCATATCAGTTTTCAGATTGGCATGTGTAATAAATGAATCTTTGTAAAAAAATGTTCATATTCTTCAGCGCGTGAAGCATTAAAATAAATTTTGTACATCAAAGTGAGTCGGCATAAGGGATAGCGGTGGATTTTAGGATTTTGGATTTAGAGGCTTGTTAGAGGGTTCCAAATTCAGAATAAGCGTGGTGACTTTACAGTTCAAATTAACTCAGTCATAGGTATAATAGTATTTTATGGAAACCTGGTAAAGAGCGATTTTCGGTATATTCGTTACGCTGAGAGATTACAAAGCAACAACTTTTTGAGCGATAATCGGGGTTTTCTCTCTAAATTCGAATAAGTGAAATTCACTTCAAATAAGTGAATATTCACTTATAATAAGTAAATAGTCGTGCACTTATCGAATAAGTGGACGACTATCTACTTATAATAAGTGAATATTCACTTATTTGAAGTGAATTTCACTTATTCGAATTTAGAGAGTTCCAAGTTTTATAGTAAGTACGTGCTACAAATCTTAGAAAGTACTTTGAAATTAGTGACGGACGGGGTTTTACCGATACTTAGATTGGTAGGTTTATACCTACCTTTGAAAGTTTTGGACTAACTATACATTGTTCAGTATTTCTTATAGAACACAATTTTTTACCATACAAAAGTGCAGGTTTATTGTTATTTCAGAAACGTATAGCTAGCTCAGTCAACAAATAAATATATAATGCTTTCGCTATCTATCCAGGATACACTATTCTATTAAATTATATTTAGTCGCCTAACGCACATTAGCCTTTTCATAGGCAAACCAGAAACAGAACATTCTTATGAAGTGAATTTAGTTTTTTATCCTATCGGAATTAGCGCTTAATCATAAATCGCTTTAATCCGAGATTTCACTTTTAATAGAATATTTGTAAATATTTTAATAGTAAAGTATTTTTATACATCTATTAATTATACTTTTAACTTTTCCATCGCTAGTATCAAAATAAATTTTAAAACAATATTTTATTCACTTATCTTATTCTTATTTCCAAGAAAAATTAGGTGCACTACATGCAACATCATCATGTAATGTAAAAGTCACTTTTCACGTTTGAAATAATAATTAAACTCATCTTTTTGTAAATATATTCTATATAGACGCATCACGCACTCTTCCACCAATTGCTAAAATAATTAATTTAGTCACTATTTGTAAAAGGATTTCATTATTAAAGTACTTCATTTTAAATAAAAGCTTTAAGTACGCTGCACATTCCATATTCCCGCAGTTTTACATAATTTTTCGAACAACAATAAATAGATTCTTTGAAACCCTCTAAGCTCTCTGTCCAGTGCTGCCCTCTAAAAATCTGGAGGTCGCGCGATCATCGGATATACACTCGTATTCGGTATTCAGCTGTAAGTATACAGCTATATAGTGTGCACAGACTATAACTTCTATATAAATTCACTTGCCCGAGCCTCTGTGTGGGTGTTTTTATAGTATCTACGTACACTGAAAGTCCCCGGTCTGTACGTGTGGGCGTGTGTGGTGTGCGAAAAATCAGCTGCTCGATGGCGGCGAACATAATAGATAATACCCGTCGGACGTTGACCAGCAACATCAGGAGCAGCAACTTACGCGCTGCTGCCGCCATGAGGAGCTCGCTTGCTCGATCCTCGTCAATTCCATCGCCTCAATAAAAGGAGCAAGGATACACATCAGCGGCCAAGAAAGAGTGAGAGATAAGATATAGAGACGGAGAGAGGGTAAGGACTCTCGGGGTGATTGCAGTGCGTGGCAATGGCGAGTAGCGGTGCCTCGTCTAGTCTGGTGACGCCGGAGGGTGTTATCGTGGAGCCGGGCATCGAGCCCGGTGCCTCGGCCGAGCCGATGCTCGTCACCACGGACAGCTTCGAGGAGTTCGAGCAGGCGATGAGCGCCAGCATCGAGGACGGGAGTGGTAGGCTACGACAGACGAAGGCGGGCACTGCTGGTGCTTCCGGTAGAGGAGCGGCTGCTGCTGCTGCTGCTGCTGCTGCTGGTACCATCTCGGATATCCATCAACAGCAGCCGCCGGCCCAGCCCGAACCGTCCAACCCATCCTCGTCCGAGGACCTCGAGAAGTCCGGCTCCTTGGATAGCAGTGAGATGGCGCGTTGTTTTTTTGCTCCGTTTTTTTTATTTGGCTCCAATGCAACACGTATTGATTAACCATGTCTCTTTGGTTTATTGCAGGATGAGCTTTCTCAACAGTTTGAACAAAATAATATAGACTCCGATCCACTGAGATGCAAGACTTGGCTGGCGCAGAGGAAACATATTTTTGTACTCAGTCAGGCAGGCAAACCAATATACTCTAGATACAGTTCTGAGGACAAACTAGTCACAGTCATGGGAGTGATGCAAGCTCTCGTGTCTTTTGTTCAAGATGGTAATGATATGATTAGATCTATTCATGCAGGAGATAGTACTTTTGTCTTTATTCTGAGAGGGCCGCTTATATTAGTGACTGTTTCCAAGACACTTGAAAGTGTACCACAACTGGTACTTCAGTTATCGTAGGTTCAATATATGTACCTTTATTCTATTATAAAATGGAATAATAATAATTTTTCATTTTTTAGATATGTATATAACCAGATACTATCAGTTTTAACACAGTCACAATTAGTGAGGGTGTATGAACAAAGAAGAAACTTTGATCTGAGACGACTATTGACGGGCAGTGAAAGACTAATTGATCATTTGTTGAATTTTATGGACAGAGAGCCAGCCTTCTTTTTGGGTGCTGTAAAATGTCTACCTCTTTTGCCTTCTATGAGAGATGCAATAACGCAGACAATTGTACAAACGTGCGGTAAAATAAAGGTATCTACAGAGAAATTTATGATATGCTTAAGTCAAATATCGAAGTATTATCAATAATTATATTTTCTTTCAGAATTTAGTTTTTGCAATACTCTTAGCTAATAACCAATTAATAACATTAGTTAGGATGAAGAAATTTTTTATACATCCAGCTGATCTCCATTTAATTCTAAATTTAGTAGATAGTTCAGAATCATTTAAAACTGCTGAAAGCTGGACACCTATTTGTTTGCCAAAATTTGATTCTAATGGATTTATGCATGGACATGTCTCTTATTTAGCTGAAGATTGTCAAGCTTGTTTGTTACTACTTACAGTTGATAGAGATGTATTTTTCACACTTTCTGAAGCTAAACAGGTAAGATTTCAGGTACTTATTCAATTCAAAAGTTTTTTGGGTATGTTTTATCAATACTTATTTATAAAAACTTTAGAAAATTGTGGAAAAATTACGGCGAACAAACTGCTTAGAAGCAATAAATGAATCTATGAATAAAGCATCTATAACAACTGCTGAAATTGGATTACCTGAAATGAGGCATGTTTTATACAAATGCAAAAGCACTGCCCAGTTTTGGAGTCCAGGTTTTCAACCTCCATACACAACAGACGAAGAAATTCAAAGGTAATCTAAGAATAAGTTTTTGGAATTTTTTCAATTTTATACAATGCATTTCTATTATAGGTTACTTGGATGCTATCAATCCTTGCACCATAGACTACATTCACCTAGCCGACCACTAAAATTAATTTTTCAACAATTAGACACGGAGACCATGTTAGCATGGGTATGAAAACATACAAATCAAATGTGTATTTTTATATTATTTTTAAAATTTTTTTATAATTCACAGGTAACATCTGGATTTGAATTATATGTAACCTTTGAACCTTTGGTAACAAAAACAGATGCTATCAATGCAATAGGTAAATTATTAAAGTGGATAAAGAAAGAAGAAGAAAGATTATTTATCTTGAATTCACCTACTTTTTAAGTTAGAAATCATGTGATTTAATTCATTTATATTAAGAATAAATATTTTTTTAATCATTTGATACCGTGAAGAAGAAAAAGTAGATTTTTTCCAACTGTACAATATATTCTTTCATTTTGGAATATAAACAATATAAAGAACGTATTTTATTAAAATTGAGATAATGACTGCATTCCTTTACAGTACATATTGTTCTTTAGAAACGTTATTCTAATGTTATTGTGAATGATTGTAGAAACATATTGTACAAATTGTAACATGTAAAAGAGTATAAGGATGAGTTTTTTGAGATTCGATTTGTGATTTGAACTACTATGTGGTCATTGTTACATTGTAAATAACTATAGTAGGAGAAAGATGTATGTGTAATTAAATAATAATTAATTATATTTTTTATGTACATTATTATTTTATAAATTCTGTTCCATTCATGTATCAGCCAAATGATAAAAATGTAAAATGCGAGTAGAATTTTATAAAATATTTGATTTTTATACAAAAGTTATATTTCTTTTACAATGGTCTCCGGTTTTGAATATTTGAATATTTTGCACTTAATTTAATGTCGCAGTCTATCACGATCCCTTCTCCTGTCCCTATCTTTGTCACGATCACGTTCAGGCTCGCGGTCACGATCTTGTTCTCTATCACGACGATCTTTGTATCTGTCTTTTTTCTCTTTCTATCTCGCTTAACAGTAAGTAAATTATTAATGTGGATAAAGAATGAAGAAGAAAGATTATTTATCTTGAATTCATCTATTTTTTAAGCCAAGAATCATGTGATTTAATTCATTTATATTAAGAATAAATAATTTTTTAATCATTTGATACAGTGAAGAAGAAAAAGTAGATTTTTTCCAACTGTACAATATAATCTTTCATTTTGGAATATAAACAATATAAAGAACGTATTTTATTAAAATTGAGATGATGACTGCATTCCTTTAAAGTCCATATTGTTCTTTAGAAACGTTATTCTAATGTTATTGTGAATGATTGTAGAAACGTATTGTAAAAATTGTAATATGTAAAAGAGTATAAGGATGAGTTTTTTGAGATTCGATTTGTGATTTGAACTACTATGTGGTCATTGTTACATTGTAAATAACTATAGTAGGAGAAAGATGTATGTGTAATTAAATAATAATTAATTATATTTATGTACATTATTATTTTATAAAAAATTCTGTTCCATTCATGTATCAGCCAACTGATAAACATGTAAAATACGAGTAGGATTTTGTAAAACATTTGATTTTTACACAAAAGTTATATTTCTTTTAAAATTATCTCCGGTTTTGAATATTTAAATATTTTTCACTTAATTTAATGTCGCGGCCTATCACGGTCCCTTCTTCTGTCCCTATCTCTGTCACGTTCACGCTCGCGTTCACGTTCGCGTTCACGATCTCGTTCTCTATCACGACGATCTTTGTATCTGTCCTTTTCTCTCTTTCTATCTCGCTCGCGTCTATCACGATCCCTAGACCTGGATCTAGATCTAGATCGGATTCTGTCCTTTTTATCTGAACGAGAGTGCCTTTTATCTCTTTCTCTATATCGGTCTCTATCTCTCTCGTATTCATCTATTCTTTTACGTTCATTTATAGGAGGTAGTTCTTCATCTTCTGAACTTTCCAAATTATCATCCATGTCATCTTCTAAAGCTGATATTTTAGCCTCTGTAAGGTTAAATATAAATATAAAATAACTTGCAAAAATTAAGTTTCAAAGAAAATAATTCAGAAAGAAATTTAATTTCTCATTACCTAATTCATTATTTTCTTCAAGGACATATCTTTTTTGTATCCTAGGTAATATAATGTCGCAGGTTCTCTCTTCTCTTAATAAATCATCAATGAATTCATCCATGTGTACCAGTTCAAGTTGGCCTTGTCTATTTTGTTTCCTTAATTTTCTATAGTCATTTAAAAGTGGTTCTAAGTATCTATAGACATCCAATGAGGTTCCAGTAAGGCGCATGTATATTGCTCCAAGTGCCCGGACATATTTGAACTCTTCATTTTTAATAAATTCAACTACAATATCCTTTTCAGGTTGAATTTGTAACATCTTTAGAATAAGACATAAGAATGGTGTGGGCTTTATGTTGCCACCAAAAACACCTCCTAGGAATCTGAAAGCAAATATTTTTATGTCAATAAGACTTTATAAGTGCATTTAAAAGAATAAACAGATAATTAAATACCTTAATTCCATAGCTTTGTCAACAAGAAGTTCTGCAGTTAAAGCAAAACATTCTTCTTTCCAGTATTTACTGTCATAAATTCTGGATCTAATAATTTTTTCAACGAGGTATTGAGGATTTGTACCTCTTATGGACTTGGCATCTTTTACCGTACGATTTGCCATTTATAAAGGTTATGTTGTTTTCCAATGCGTCAAAATCACGGAACCCTCGCGGGACCAAGCTGGAGAGTGGAGTGTCCCGGTGGCCGCCTGAAGCCCTGAAACCTGAATGCGATTGTCTTCGTTTTGGAGCAGAGGGCGTTGTCAGGCGTCTGCTGTTGATGAAAATAGAAAGATTCTAATTTTTTTCAGTTGCATAAATAATATAACATTAATTCGGGTAAATTTTATTATATTTCATTTTTTATAAAACTTTGAATTATTATAGCAAGTGAGTTCATTATTTTATTTTGCAGAATTTTATACATGATTTATCATTGCAGAAATGAGAAATCCATACACTGGTCACTGATACACATATTCGGACGTCCAAGTCCTGCCAGGTGTCTCTCTTGTTGCATTTCTAAAGTATACCAAAGTCACGTGATGTATGCGAGGCAGGTTTGAACTTGTAAAATTCTATTTTTATGAAATGCAATACTTTGTAAATGATTGTATATATCTTTGTATTGATTAAATATTTTTCGTTTTTTCGCTTTTGATTCCATTTTTGCGTAATTAAAATTAATATAATCTATTTTGTATGGAGTTAAGGTGCGTTTGTTTACTGCTGACTATGTGAATCTGTCAGCTGAGAGCTGTGAGCTGTCTGCTTAGGTATAACTTAGAGCAGTTCTAATTTTTCCCGCTAGGTGTGCCACTTTTGCTTGGACGTGATTTAACGTTTCGTCCAATTTTAGCCAACCACGCAGCTAGACGACAGATAGATTTCATGTAAACTTAGCCAAACAAGAAACCTAAATTTCTCGCGCTCTTTCACGACTTATTATTATTATATTTTTGGAGCCACATTTGGCGCGAACAATTTTATTGATCACGTTTCAAACAATAGACACTGCTGGGAAACGGTTAACTGCCGGCAGATATAATTTTGGTAAATGAATTAATTATTAAGTTGATTTCTTACATTTAATTCAGTGTGAAGTTATTAAATCAGATTTAATAATATGGTCATTTCATAATAATTACTGAGGTTATATTTAAATACCATAGAAAACCGTTTTTATTTAAATCATGAGAAAGACTGATTTACAATTTCGGTAATCCTTAACTGGCATTCAATTTCAATTTTAATTGACTTTTTACTAATATATGTATCTTATGCATAATATTTTATTTATCAACTTTATCTTAACAATAACAATCTCAAGGTCAAACTCTAAATCATATATAAGAATTTTATGCACATATATTATTGTTATTAAGGAGTACTCTTCGAATTGAAAATTTTGATTTATTTGATATTTTTTAGTACAATGGAGGAAGTAATAGCAGCTCGTTTAAAACCTTTTGTGATCAGTAGCAACGATGCTCTCGAGTTCAAATTTGTTCGAAATGTACAAGACCTAGAAGATGAAAGTACAACATTCAAGCCTGAAATGTCTCACCAAGTATTTGGAGATAGGTATGAGAATATTTTGATAAATATTCCACATTTACTCATGGTTTTCTTTATCAATATTAATTTCGCATTTAAAAATGTTTTAGTGAAACAATATTTGGATACAGGGATCTTAGTATAAAATTATATTATAGTGCTGGTTGTTTAGAAACATACTTAGGTATGACATACTCAGAAAAAGTAAACAAACTTATTTGTTCAGATGTTGAACCAGATGAAGTTCTACATAAAGTATTAGAAAAACTTGCACCGAATGTACATGACAATCTTGATTCATTTATTAAGTCTCTTTCAAAGGATGAAACATTTAGACCTGCTGGAGAATTGGTGTATTCATTTTCCGTTGGTGGTAAGATCTCAAATAAATCTAATTAATTTTAATTCTTAGACTAGAATAATAAAAATTTCAAAAAATATTCCATTTTTTTAGATAATGATGAAAAAAGAGATTTTGAAGTTTATAAGGCTGATATGAGTTACATAAAGTTTAAGGAATATCATTTACGCTTGCAAACATTCTTGTTATGGTATGTTGATGCTGCAAATTTTATTGATATTGATGATGATCAATGGCATTATTTTAATATGTAAGTTAAAATTTATTAATTGTATTTTCTAAGTATATTGAAAAATTATTCATGGTATATTGACAGTTTACGTAAACATTTAGGTTTGAAAGATACACAGCAGAAGATGATTCTATACGTTATGCTTCAGTTGGCTTTGCAACTGTTTATCAATATTATGCTTACCCCAATCTTACAAGACCTCGTATAGCTCAAATTTTAGTTTTACCACCTTTCCAAAATATTGGATTAGGTAGCCATTTATTAAAAGCTATTTACAGAGAGTATATTAATCGTAAAGAGGTGAAAGATATTACAGGTAATTTTTTTAGTAAATGAAATTTAAAAAATTTCGATATTATTAATAACAAGTAATATAGAGCTTTTTTATTTTAACATTTTGTTTATTTATTTTCCAATATACAGTGGAGGATCCTTCAGAAAATTTCCAACGTTTAAGGGATTATGTAGATGCTATAAATTGTAGTACATTATCCAGTTTCTCTAAGGATAATCTTATAGATGGTTTCAATAAATGTATGGCAACAAAAGCAAGAGAAAATTTTAAAATAAATAAGGTATTTAGAAGCTATAAGATAATTTCTATAATTTTAATTCCATTTGAGTCTTCATTTTTATGAATCACTTTCAGAAACAAGCTCGCAGAGTTTATGAAATTTTAAGATTAAGGGCTACAAATGTATCGAACGAAACTGACTACCGTAATTATCGTCTGGATGTTAAAAGAAGACTTAATATTCCTTATAAAAGAGAACAAAATGATATGAAAAAACTAGAAGCAGCGTTAAGAGGCAGTAGTGGTGGAAACAGCAGAGGTGGCAGTGGAGGCAGCAGTGGTGCTGGAGGCAGTGGCAGTAGCAGTAATAATGACAAGCGTTTAGGCATTGTTCTTCCAAAGCAAGAAGAACGTATTCAATTATTAGAAAAGGAATACCGAGCTTTAGAAGAGGAATACAAAAAAGTTATCAGAAGACTCAATAAAGAATTTGAAAGTTAATTAAATTTTCTGAAAAATAAATAAGATCCTGTTTTTATTTTTTTATTCAGGAATGTTTTTACTACAGCTTTATGTTTCTTATGTTCTGTATAGAGCAGGCACATTAAATAATAAATTTTACATTTCATTATTTATTTTTAATATTTTTTAAAATTGGTTTCTACTTTTTTAAATAGATGAATAAATATTCTTTGAATAAAAGCGCAGTGCGTGATTAAAAATAGGTATTATAGGTTTTGCAGAAAATTTTGTTTGTTATTTTAAAAATTTCATACTGTTTTTTATTTTTGTAATTATTGATCAATTGTTCTGTGAAAATCAAAAATGTAAATACTCATTGTATTTCATAAATAGAATAATAAATAAACTTTCCATACATTCTTTAGTTATATTGTTTATATGTTTTTATACACAAATTATTTAGTTGAGAATTGCTAAATACATAAAAAGTAAACTAATTCTTTTTAATTACCTAAATCATTTAAAAGAAATATTATATGTAATAATGCTTAAAAATACGAAACGTTGGCATGGTGAACCTAAGTTGTTAATCAATAATCTGAATCACACATATGAAAAATGTGCTTGTGCTTGGGTCCTATGAAATCTGGAAAAACTCTTCTTCTAAAACATCTCCGTGGAGATAGTATAGATGATGCTTCATCTACAGTTCAATCAAATGGTATTAATTTATTTAACGTACGAAGTAAAGATGGTCATTTCGAAATTGTCATTCGGGAAATCGGTGGCAGTATGGCACCCATTTGGAAACATCATTTGGACAGGGTAAACTTTTTAAGTGTAATTTTAAGTATTTTGCAAAGTTTAGTATTATATTAAAAGAAATCCATTTCTTTTTAAATCACTTACTTTTTGTACAAAAAAAAACATTCGTTAAAAATATGTGAATATCGTTAAACTTATTGCAATAATATTTTACTTAAAACTTTGGAATAATACTTTATGACGCATATATGGGGGTCACTATAGGCCTTTGAAGCCAAAATCACCTGAAAAATATAATAAAATATAGTTAGTTATACATACTAATAATATATTACAAGTAGGCCCAATTTCTGATGGAATGGCCCGAAATATAATCTGTAGACCAATTTTATTCAGAGATATTGCATTGCCAATATTTTTGCTTTGGTACAGCTTTTTGAAAAAAGGATTTGATAGATTTTCATGGATTTCCTGAAGCAAATATTTTTTCCATTATATAGTTATTGTTATTATTGTTATTATTAATTTATAAATTAAAAGTAGTTTTTTTTTTCCATAAAAAAAAAATATTTGCTTCAGGAAATCTTGTATTTCCAACTCTTAGATCAATAACTGCATGAATTTCAAGTATATGAAGACCTGTCCCATGAAAATCTATCGAATACTTTTTTCAAAAAGCTGTACCAAAGCAAAAATGTTGGCAAAGCAATATCTCTGAATAAAATTGGTCTACAGATTATATCTCGAGCCATTTTATCAGAAATTGGACCTACTTGTAATATATTATTAGTATGTATAACTAACTATATTTTATTATATTTTTCAGGTGATTTTGGCTTCAAAGGCCTATAGGTCTATGCCCTGATTAAAAAAAAATATTAAATCCTATTGGATCCTATTAAATTCCCTATATAGTCCATGTATTAAGTCAGTAAAAAATCCTCATTAAAGTCGATTCAACTAACAGCTTTTTAAAGGAATGAATGGATTTTTTTAATCAGGGTGACCCCCTTAATGTTGTTAAGAAATTAATATTTTATAATTCATGTTTACAGGTGTATAAAGTAATTTACGTGGTAGATACAAGTAACTTATGCCAAATAAGTGCAGCTGGTATTTTACTATATTCTTTATTGGTAGAACCAAAACTTGAACAAGCAAGATTTGCTTTAATTTTAACAAAAATGGACTTATCCTACCGTCAAATGAGAAATGAAGCACTACTTATGCTACATTTTTCCCGACTTCAGAGGGAAGTACGACAGGAAATCACAGTTATTGAAGCTAGTGGAGTTACGGGACAAGGTGTTGATAAACTTAGAGAATGGATTTTTGATCCAACAACTTTGGCTAAAGCCAGTCGTCGATGACATTCTAATTAATACACAACTGTAATTAAGTTTTTGAAAATCTATATTTTTATGTTTAAGCTTTGTCTTAGACTAATACAATAAAATTAAAAAACTCGTTCAGAATGAATCAGAAGAAAAATCTTATGATGAAATCTTATAATTTACACTGAACTTACAAAGATACGAATTTTACTTTACAATGTGTAAACATTTATTTTTCAGTCACAGCTGATCATGATTTTGTATGAATTATATATAATTAACGTATGCACGACGTACGCTCGGTTCTCACATATTTACATAACTTATGAGTACTTGTATGCAGGGATCGCACTCAGTGCTTGATGTATAATTGTGCTTAGGCACTAATTAAATAGAAATCCTCGACATTTTATCGTAATGCTATAAAAATTGAAAACGTGATATTTAGTGTATCCTCGTCAGATCCTCAACGATTTTTACTAAATCATCAACTGTCGCCTCCTTCTTCATTCCACTACCATCATCAATCTAAAAAAAAAAATATATATATATATATATATAGAAAACATTATAATAACAATGGCAATAACAATTTTATTTCTGAAAATTTTAGGATTTGTAACATTTGTTTTTAACTTACAACTAAACCCACTGCAACTTCAGACATTTTATCGTGACACAAGTCCAAAAAGCTTTCTATTAAGTCTCCATCAATGAATCCTTCACATTGTTCAATTTTCAAGTCAGTATTGAAACTTCTCCAAAAATTGTGTTCGATTTTGCCGACACTTTTTATAACAGACGTTAGTCTATCTTCTAAATTACGAAGAAACTCATAGAATGTTGATGGAATTTGCGTAACTAAGCCAATAGCACCACTGACTGTTCCAAAAAGAACGCAACCATTTGTTGGAGTGCTTGATTCGCCTAAATGCTGCATAACTAAAGAGCCATGTCGGAAAACGTTAACCATATCACCCAAATGAAATTGACCGACTTCTTGCATCTGTTGTCGTTCTTCTTCAGAAGTAGCAGCACTAGAATATAAATTAATAACGCAAATAGAAAATTAAAACTGTATAATAATGAAGAAATAAAAAGTTATAGATGACTTACCTATCTTTTTGACACACAAAAAGATTGAAACAATTTTCAGCTCCCAAGAAAGTATCGTCGTCTATTATTTCAATGGCAGTCATCCAATTAGGATTGTAATCTCGAGCAATTTCTTCAAAACTACCTTCCATGGTCTTATATTGAAGTAAAGTAACGGATCTCATTAAGTCACCAACAAGTACAAAGTCACCTTTTGTTTTCAAGTATAAAGCAATAATATTATTAAAATGACTGCATTCAAGCCTTAATTCTTTCTCCGCAGTCCATTCAAATAACCTAACTGTACTGTTAATACTTGCTAAAAGTTTTCCATTAAACTCAACTAGTGAGTAACATGCACCTTTAATTTCTTTTTCAGCCACCTAAAAACCATGTAAATTTTTTTTTTAATAAATATGATGAATTTCTTTTTTCATATTTTATGTATTTAAATATTCAAGATTTCATACCTGTGTCAATTTTCCATCATTCCACTGATACAATAAAATTCTACCCATTTTTGGTTCAGATTCATCAGGATTTATTATGGCTGTACCAACAATGAAATATGGGGTTGGATCTTCTCCTAATTTTGTAGAAATTAATGACATGGCATATTCAGATGGCATTAAAGTATGTGCATGAAGAACTTCAAAAGTGTGTTGATCAACAATAAGTAAATTGTGAACTTCAACTTCTTGACCAACATCACTAGGTGTATTACTTGGCTTGTTGTGAGTTGCAATATGACTACTATTTGATACTGATGCAGCTTGTGTTGAAGCAGAAGGTCTAACAATGTTAACACCATTACTTTCTTGAATATCAACACGCATTGTGATTACCCCAAAAGTTTGACTAAATTCTTGATAGGCAATTCTTCTAGGAGATTCTCCTAAAGGAACTGTCCTAATATGAAGTTTTTGTATTTCGTCTATTGTTCCAATAGTCACTAAAAAATTTAATAAATATCAAGTTATCAAATAAATTCATTATAACATTATAAATTATAGATTAAAGTAGTTATAAAAGTTTTAAAAAATTAGTTTACCTGTACTATCTGTTGCAAGAGCTAAACTATCAGAATATGATTCTGCATTTAATGAACACATGTGGTTTACTTCTTTCAAATTAACATTACTGAAAACAAGTTTGTGATTGGAGCTGTAAATAACTGTAGGTCTGTCAGAGCAAGCAAATACATTAGTTGTTGAAAGAGATCTAAATGTTCTCAAAACTGTAGGTTGTGTTCCAAGAGTAACTTTTTTCTTGTCAGCAAGTATTCCATTTTTTTTGTTTAAGGTGAAATAATACATGCTTCCATCTCCTAGAGCACATAACAAATATGTGTTGCCTTCAAAACATGTCATTAGTATTGATCTTGGTATTATTTCACCTCCAAGTAATTCTTTATTTATTTCTTCTAGTTTTGGTAAACTGAGTATGTGAACTGATATTTCTGTCCACAAACCAACTGCAACTAATTTAGCGTCGTTGCTTCCATCTAAAGGTGAAATATCTAAACATGCAACTTCATGCAGAAGAGTTGTAAAGCCTTTTGAAACTATTTGGTTGCCATTAATTTCCAAGTAAAACAAATCAGTTCCTGTAGCACAAAGTACTTGTGTACCATTGCATGCAACCACGCTAATTGTTCTTTTATTATTTGGTTCCCATTCGGATACAACAGATTTACTTTTAGTAGAAATGAGTCTTGCAGAAGTTGGTGTAATTTGAATAATTATATCATTGGTAACATTTCCTGTATGGAAGGTTTGCTCATCAGCAACAAATCCAGGTATTTCTGTTTCTTCCACTTCTTCTCCATTCAACATTAAAACCCTTGACTGACCAACAAATGATAATACTAAAGTATTATCATAATTGCCTCCTCCTACCTTTAGTGCCCACATTCCTTTAATTCCAGGCAAATCAATGCTTGCATGTTCTTGTATACCAATACCATTTCTAATAATTCTTAAAGAACCTTCCTTAAAAGCTCCAGAACATGTGACTATTTGTCCTTGTCCTTGCCGTTCAAGATCTACAACAGCCATGTCAACTATAGGTGCTAGGTTAGTAAAGGTCTCCATTGGCACACAGTAGGAACCATTTTCATCAGCTTTAGTAATCAGTTTTATTAATTGTGAGTCACCCAATCGACTTCCGATAAAGATTACTCCATTATCCAGATACGTTATACATTCTGGAATACTGACTTCTCCAAGTAGTTCAACCTTTAGATCTTTAACAACCATTGTACCATCTGGTCTTTTTTCTTGCTCTAAAAATAACATAAATAAATGCCCTGCCATATCACCCAATAAATAACGAAGTCCCTGAGTGTCTACTTTGGCATAACATGTAATAGTACTCTGCTTAATAATTGGTGGTACAACTGTTACATAAGTTGTTCCATCATGATAAAGAATACTTTCTTGACCTATAATGATAGCTCCACAAATAGGAGACGGTACAGGAATAACCATCATAGCTTCGCGTTCTACGTTATCTTGTCTCCATGGGATTTTTACAAATTCTTTATCTCTTAGAGAAATTTCATGTGTTTTCACATGCCTTCCATTTATGTCTTGATGAATTAAAATTAATGTTGGATTTGTACATCCATGTAAAAAGTTGACGTCTTGAACCTTGAAATTGAAGTATGTTTTAGAATATTTTCTTTTATAAGTAATAATTGATAATCATTAAGCATGAATTAACATACGTTTTGCTCATCCATACGAATAGAAGATGCTTTTAATTCTGGATTATCTTTGTCAAGTGGAATGATTTTAAACAAACCATCATAAAGTCTTAAGCCAATAACTCTTGCTTTGGGATCAATAACAGCTTTAATACCAGTCTCAGAAGCCTTTCCAATTTTGTCAGCAACATTGCCATGGGCTTTTGTAATAATTTCAATATTTTCACCTTCTCCGATACATTCCAAAATCATTGCATTATATCTTGTTGTAAGTAGAAAAAGAAGGTCTTTCTTTTCATGCTATAACATTAAATTTAAATTTTGAGAATTATAAAATAACATTTTTTAGTAAATAATATAATATAAAAATATCTTCAATAAATAACATAATAAAATAATTGAAGAAAACTTACTTGTGGTCTAAAAAATTTGACTACGGCTATTTTGCCATAAATGCCAACTTCTTTGAGAGGTCGAAGGCCCTCAGGTGTTACAAGGTAAATTTCAAGCCTCATGTTTTTTGCCAAAATTAAATTGAGGTCCGTTGGTGATGTAAAGTTGCCTTGACATAGAAAATGTGCAAAATTAGAGCTAAATTAAACTATTGAAGGTGAACAGTTTAATGCTGTCTTTTGAACATGTTGAAAATTCAGGTTAACTTACCGGTCACGCAAGCAGTAACTGCCGTTGGCTTGTGGGCCGTAACCACATAATGATGCGCCATAGTTTTCATTGTTATATTTTACCTTGATAACACTAAAAAATCATCGAGAATTTTGGCAAAATCGCTTCTATAGCTATAGCTGTGATGCACGCGATGAAAACGAAAACCGACTCTCACCTTCGTGTTTTCAATTTCACTCGTACTGAAGTTTGCAGTGTATCTAGCAATGTTGTAGGAACTCTGAGAGCGTCTACTGCGGTTCCAGCTAGGCTATATAGGGGCCTAGGGGGCCAAGCAGATACCTGCTATTTCGGAGCTTAAGAGTGCTCTCTACCCCGATTGGAACGCCACCTACTGTCAAAAGTGTTTTTTGTTAATTAAAAAAATTTGGGGCAATATTAACGCAAAAATAAAGTTTTCCCACGTGTAATTAGTATTAAAGACACGATTACAAGAGTTTTCCCAAATTAAATTCCATTAATAAATCTGTATTTTGTAGAGAAAAATTTGGAGTCATTTTCAGAAATGTCCACTGAACGTTTGAATTTTCTCTACAAAATACAAGTTCATTTATTCATTTAAATTCATGAAACTTGTTTAAAAGTAATCCTTATTAACTTTTACACGTGGGAAAACTGAGTTATGATTAATTTAAAATTTATAAGTACACTTAAATTAATGAAAATACGTAAATGAAGTCATGGGGGCGCTGCGATCTATTCCGGAGTTGGGGTTTAGGTAGAGAGCACTCTTAAGGCAGATATACGAAATCCTATAGGAATCGTATACTTATCTGTCTTTGTCTAGGGCACGCAGCGGTGCTAGACAAAAAATTTTCCCCACGAGTGCTAGCTGACTTCAGAGCGGTTAGGTTCGGGAGTGCGCGGCGCACGCCGTGTAGAGGCAGCTTTAGTGCGGCCAATATTGCAAACTATTGGCGACTCTTAATTGCTCCTACACTCTACAGTCTACACAATAATTATATACATATGTTGATGAGGACTGCTTCATTAGCTTTCTTTTTTGATTTATCGCATCATTTTATGGCGTTTATGAGTAAAAGTCCTCAATTAAAACATTGCAAATTCCTCTCCGAAAGTTATCGTATACTTATGTACAATGTGAAAAGCTTTGACTATTGGCGGCATTGACAGTGAGTCCACATTGCATGCCGTATGCCGTAGGCCGTATGCCGTATGCCGTATGCCGTACGCCATTCAAAAAAAAGTTGTCCGACCTCTAGGGAAATTATGATCACGCAGTCTAATGTCGAACAGGCCTATACTTTCTTTTAATAAAAAAGGCATACCATTCGCAAGGGGTTAGGTTTTTAAATCGGAGCAGCAATATACTTAGACAGAAGACTAAGGCGTAAAAATATTGAAAAAATATTCAAAAAAAAATAAATAAATAAAAATATTCTCAACTTAATTGTAAGTAAATATCTATCTTGCTTAAGAAACAACTTCGAGGATAAATTGAGGTTGAATTAATAAATTGGTAGAATCAAAAAAGGTAATTATTAAAAACTCTGTACCGAATAAAATTAAAATGAAACAAGTATAAGTAGGGACAATCAAATATTCATAAAAATTCATACTCAAAGTTTTTAATAATTACCCTTTTTGATTCTACCAATTTATTAATTCAACCTCAATTTATCCACGAAGTTGTTTCTTAAGCAAGATAGATATTTACTTACAATTAAGTTGAGAATATTTTTATTTATTTATTTTTTTTTCAATATTTTTTCAATATTTTTACGCCTTAGTCTTCTGTCTAAGTATATTGCTGCTCCGATTTAAAAACCTAACCCCTTGCGAATGGTATGCCTTTTTTATTAAAAGAAAGTACAGGGACTGTCTCCATAAGTGTGCCTGTGTCAAGGCTCACTGACTCTCACTCAACAATGAACCAATCGGAGCTAAGCCTCCAAGCTCGAGGCTTGACTTTGAATATTCCGATTGGTGTAGAGTTGAGTCAGAGTCAGTAAGCCTAGGCACAGGCACACTTATGGAGACAGTCCCATAGGTCTGTAGTCTGTTCGATATTAGACTGTGATCATAATTTCTCTAGAGGTCGGACAACAACTTTTTTTTGGACGGCATACGGCATACGACATACGGCATACGGCATGCAATGTGGACTCACTGTGAATGACCACGCTATTTCGAAATTTCGGAGCGGAAAAGATGAGAAAGGAGAATGCCCAAGGGGTGTAAATGAATTATTTTTGAAACGGCAACCTGTAAAATCAGTACTATCACAGATCACTTAGAAAATAAAAAAATATGATATTAAGAAAAATCCTCCCTTAGGGAGGAAATACAATAGGCGCCGTGCTCTGCTCCGTGCCTTGCTTCGTGCTCAGGGGCCTTTCTATATATGTGTTCTGTGTGTTCTATGTGTTCCCGACAAAGCCAGATAGATCTGTTCCGTTTATGAAAGACAGAGACAGACATAGAGAAAAGTTGCCTAGAACAGACAGAACACACATATGTAGAAAGGGCCCTGCGCCATCTGCGCCGTGGTATAAGCATTCAGCTGATTGGTTGATTCTATTAAAATCATAGAGTGTGTGTGTGTGTGTGTGTGTGTGTGTGTGTGTGTGTATGCAAATACGCGGACTACAGACAACAACTGGGGTACAAAAACGGAAAAAATTTTTTTTGAGGGCACACCTACCACATAAGGTTTTTTCGGTTCTTTGTGGGTCCCCCAACATGAAAATACTCGTGTACACTCATTATCCGTTGCTAAACTTTTTTGCCGACGAAATCAATTTTTCTTATGGAAATTTAACATGGGAAAAATGGACGAAAAGTAGTCATTGATGATTAACCAATAGCAAACTATTGAAGAGGCCAAACCAAATTCCACAAAAAAGCGATTAAAGTTGAAGAATAGAGCTTTAATTTGAGATGAGAATCGTTAAAATCGGTTGATTCTGTGCAAAGCTACGTGAAGTTGAAAATGGCGAATAATGACGAAAATGAGCGATTTTCAAATTCACGTAGCTTTGCACAGAATCGACCGATTTTAACGATTCTTATCTCAAATTAAAGCTCTATTCTTCAACTTTAATCGCTTTTTTGTGGAATTTGGTTTGGCCTCTTCAATAGTTTGCTATTGGTTAATCATCAATGACTACTTTTCGTCCATTTTTCCCATGTTAAATTTCCATAAGAAAAATTGATTTCGTCGGCAAAAAAGTTTGGCAACGGATAATGAGTGTACACGAGTATTTTCATGTTGGGGGACCCCCAAAGAACCGAAAAAACCTTATGTAGTAGGTTGTTAATGGTACAATTCTATAGATCTATGTCGTACATCTATCATTTTCATGGTCATGATCATGATTGAAGCCAAAATAAAAAAATTAGAAAAATGTGTAATGTCATTAAAGTTATTTATTGAAATTGTTAAAAAAATTTTTTATCTAAGATAGTGATAATAGAATCAGTGCTAAATTAGCTAGAAACTGGTTTTATAATCAACAAGAGATATTTCCAGTAGTATGCCCACCCATATTCAATATTTGCAATTTGATAAAAAAAAATGCAGATGAATTTTTTAAAAATATTGTAAATATGACAAACCAAAATCTTAAATGTAGTGAAGTATATGATGCAATTAATCATATTAAAAATAAGTATAGTTACAACAAATTAGAGAAATTATTCAATATTTATATTGATATATTTAAGAAAACTTATAATGTTAAATGTTAATTACAAGTCGACGTTAATATTGTACTTTCTTCAGACTATGTTAATAATGAACGAGATTGAATATTTATATTGATATTTTTCTTATGTGCATAAGAACTTTATAAATTTTTAGAGGTTCTATTTTAAAAATATAATATATATCCATCTTAATATAATTTTATATTATTTAAGAGGATTTTTTTTATTAATTATTAGTATTATTTTTATTCATCAATAGCTGTATTTTCCAATGTTCTAATCAATTTTATAATTCATAGTATATCATATCAATTGGGTCTTGTGTTTTCTTTCTCGGCTTAAAATACTTTTGTTTTTGAACAGTCCGTCATCTAAACTATCCCTTCATTTATTTAACTTTTCATTTTGGAGCATATACACATCGTCTGTGATTTATAAATATCATAGACATGCAACTGCTCATTTTTTTGTAAGAATATACGAATGGAACGGAAAGGCAGAGCTAAGCTTCAGCGCAGCGCGGCGCTTATGTACATTCACCCTAAGGCTGTGACTCCTATAGAGTACAGAGTGCTGTTTCGCGTGCTGTAGGAGTGCTGTTCGCGTGCCATGTCGTGGCAGCACGCGTGTGGAACGTTTAGTATTTATATCTTATAGTGTAGAAAGGTCTCGCCAGTTATCCTCTGCGCATGTGCGTACCGCCAGTTGATCTCAGAGAAATGTAGCTATGTTAACTTCTGACAAAAATATTTATACTAAAACTTCGAAGAAAAGGAAGAGGGAACAGCCATCGAATATCGAATTGAAAGCCTTATCAAAAATGCAGATTGAAAATGTTAACATGAAAACATCCATTGTAGCCAGAATCAACATCATTATAATGAATTTTAATATGTTACCTAAACAAAAAAAAGGCCTAGCTTTTCTAAAAATAATGAAAAATTTTAAAAATTACATTAAAAAATAATGATTCTAATTTTTCATCTTGTATACGTAATTTTTTTAAGTTTAATAAGAATGTTTTTAGATTCCTTTTTCAAATTTTATGAATTTTAAGTACTACAACGAGTGAATATAATTAAATTCAATCGTAAAAAAAAAAATGCTTTTTATTATTCTTTATTAAATTTTGTGAAATACTATCATTGCTGCCTTTTGCTTGTAATTTTGTATCTTGTATAAGTGAATTTTATAATTCTGTATCGTATAATATTTTTCCGTAGGTATAAATGCCTAATATTTTACTAATGTTTTACTAATGTTTTACTAATATTCACTAATGTATAACTTTTTATATTTGCTATTGAAATAAATTTTAAAAATTTCAAATGTATTATCAATTTATTTCTATGCCTTTTTTTAATAATAATAAATATAAATTTTTTTAGTATTTCTTTATTTTTGCAAAAGTAAACATAAATATATATTGAAATGTAATGATATTATACATAATAAAAGTATTAAATATACATTGTAATTTTGTAAATAATTTATTATTAATAAATAAGTTCGCTTTTTCTTTCAAATCAGCTGGCGGTGCGCACATGCCCAGAAGATAACTGGCGAGACCTTTCTACACTATAAGATATAAATACTAAACGTTCCACATAACACGCGTGCTGCCACGACATGGCACGCGAAACAGCACTCGTACAGCACGCGAAACAGCACTCTGTACTCTATTGGAGTTACAGCCTAAGGGAGGAAATACAATAGGCGCCGTGCTCTGCTCCGTGCCCTGCTCCGTGCTCTGCGCCATCTGCGCCGTGGTATAAGCATGCAGCTGATTGGTTGATTCCACCCATCGCGGCATTAGATATACACATATGCTCTATAATCCTAATAGAATCAACCAATCAGCTGAATGCTTATACCACGGCGCAAACGACGCAGAGCACGGAGCAGGGCACGGAGCAGAGCACGGCGTATTTCCTCCCTTATGTACATTGTCCCGGGGGACACCGCCACCGTTGTAGTTCGCGCGTTTCACTACGTTCCAATTTTCTTAAGGGTTCTACTGGTAGCCGATCCAGCATGCATATCAGCATCCATATCATGCTGTATCGGTAAGGTAGAACCCTTAAGAAAATTGGAACGTAGTGAAACGCACGAACTACAACGGTGGCAGTGGCGGTGGCGGTGGAGCGTGGAAGCTTGTGGACCGCCCCTTAGGCAGAATCCACACTATACCCCTACCCCCTATCCGTACCCCGTATCCGTACCTCGTCGAATTTTCTTGTAGAGTTGGCTATCTCACAAAGTTTATGGTACTCTCATAGATCCGCTTCTCATTTTCATTATCGATGTCTTCGAGGACCATAGACTTTGTGAGATAGCCAACTCTACAAGAAAATTCGACGGGGTACGGTACGGATACGAGGTACGGATAGGGGGTAGGGGTATAGTGTGAATTCTGCCTTATGTAGCGGGGGCCTAAGGGAGAATGTACATAAGCGCTGCGCTACGCTGAGCTGCGCTACGCTGTCGCATTGATTACTTGTAGACAACGTCGCTGATTGGCTAACATTTAAATATTAGCCAATCAACGACGAGGTCTACAAGTAATCAATGCGACAGCGTAGCGCAGCGCTTATGTACATTCTCCCTAAAGCAGCATAGGTACAGGGGGCTTATTCCATACTATCTCACCGAGTGACACACGTGAGACAAGCGGTCTAGACCAATCAGAGAGCTCCTTTAAAGAGAATATCGTCTATCTCACAAGTGACACGCTTATAGAATAAGGGCCCAGGTACGGCATGCAATGTGGATTGGCATATAAGAGTGTCGTGGGCACTCTTCTTTGAAATAAATATCAGTCGATTAAAAGGTTTTTATTTTGTTATTAAACTTGCATTTTTTCTATTAATTTCTCAATAATATTCTAATAATATCTATGCGTCAATATTATTTAATATAAAACTATTTCGTAGCACACAATTATATGTTTATTTATTTTTAACGATCCTTTTAAACTTTACAGAAATAGAAATTTTATCTAAAATAATTAAAAACTTTTTTGATTGAAACTGAAAAATGTTTTCATAATTCAACTTGAAATGTTTATTTAAAAATAATTTATTTGATATTTTTATTGAAAACAATAATTTTAATTATTGCTAAGTATATTTAATTAAATTTAATTGAATAAATAAAAAATATTATTTATTTGCACCTTGACCTTGATACGTTGCTGACTGTCAAAATCTTTCGCAACAATGTTCTATGTTTAGAGGTTATGTTATGCTTATGCGAAAATTGGAGCAGAAATGTCTTCCGATGACAACGAATACGACGTGATACATTTTTACTTTGCTTTTACAAAAGTATGAAAATACATAAAAACAAACACATTCGTTTTTATAATCGACAGACTTAGTTTTGATTGTATCGTAAGTTAAATATAAAAAATGGAAGAGAAAAAACCACCAAGTCTTTTTGAACAGTTTTCCTCTTTTATGGAACACGATACAAGAGGAGAAGAGGTAACTTGTGTTCATTTTGACAATAACATACGCTACTTTCACTATTAAGATAATTTATGACATGATTATAGATACTTACTTACGGAATAGCAAGTATTGGTTTACTAACAGCATTATACAAAATAAGACCAGTATGTAATTTTGTTATATAATAATTATTTACTTTATTCAATTAATACAAGAATTTTTAAATTATATATTTACTGAACCATCCAATATATTCAGTTTACTAGGTTTACTAGTCCATCTCAAGTACCTAAACATTTCTTTACAAAGAAAGTTTTACTCAAAGGAACAGTAAAAAATGTAGAGCCTGCAAATCCACCATATCTTTTAGTGGATCATAAGCCTGAAGTTCCTTTACCAAGACTCATGGGTACACCTAAATACTTACCCGTTAAAATAGCTGGAGTTAACATAACTGGAAATGGTATGTTGATAAATAATTAGATATTTTATATATTTTTTAATTTCATTTTTTTAAAATACAGGTCTTAGTTGGTTACAAACAGTAGTTAAAGGACAGAAAGTTACATTCTTACCTGTAGCTAAGGATAATCAATTTTTAACATGTATAGTTATGGTACCACAAAAAGATGGGGTAATAATTAAGTTAACAATAATTTTATTAATAATAAGTAAATTTTATATTTTGAAAATAATGTTATTTGTTTTTGTCCTAAATAGGAACCTATGTCTATAGGAAAAGAAATTTTGAAAGTAGGATTTGGTACTGTAGAGGAATTACAGCCATATCCATCGGTTGATAATAAGGACATAAAAGTTTATGAGAGATCTCTTCAACTTGCTCAAAAATGGGCAGAGCGAAAACGAAATGGTATTTGGTTTCATAAATATCCTCCGACAATTTTATGGAAGATTTCAAATAATGTAGAAAGTAAGATAAAATCAACACTTCCTGTTTCATTGGCAAGATACTTTAATATTTAAATGACAGCCATATGTTGTGATCGAACTGATTTATATTTATATTATGAATTATACGAATGTAAATTTTATAGTCTATCTTTTATATAAAGGTATGTTAACAAATGTTGATTTTATAATGTTATGAATAGATCAAATCATCTTAAAGTAATAAAGACAAAATGAGTTATATTTGTATTAAAATTTTGATTTAAAAAAAATGTTTTTAATTGGGTTAGATAATTATCAACAAAATGAATATAATAAGTTTAGTGAATTACTTATAAATCGCTTTTTATTGTTTCACAATGAAATATACAAATGGATGAGACTAGGTAACTATAAGAAAGTTAAAGATGAAATTTTTCATCTTTTCCTTTTACAATTTTCAATCAAGCACCGGCAACAATAGTTTACTTTTAGTAGTTTGTGATTTTTTCCAACTGTTTTTCGTTCACGATTTTGTTACGTTCTAAAGTCCTAGTAATGAATTATGCATTATATCTATGAAAAGTGCAAGTCTTTTTGTTTGGTCTTTGTTGGAAAAAAAAATTTGAAAACAATTGTTTTTAGCAATAATTTTTTATATATGTGTAGAATATAATGTTTTTGAAAAGATGTTATTTTATGGTTAACGGGGTGGCATAGTCCTACCATTACCAACCGAGCAATTGACACAGCTTCAAGCTTATTAAAAATAAAATACGTAGAATCACAAAAAATCAAGAGAACACCCTTCTGTGGTTTTGAACGTTCTATCACCCAGTAAAAATTTGAAGTCGAAATATCAAATGGTTTTTGCAAAAACTTTGAACGAAACCGAATTTGGTTTTGTTCAAAGTTTTTGCAAAAACCACTTGATATTTCGACTTCAAACTTTTACTGGATGATAAAACGTTCAAAACCGCAGAAGGGTGTTCTCTTGATTTTTTGTGATTCTACGTATTTTATTTTTAATAAGCTTGAAACTGTGCCAATTGCTCAGTCGGTAATGATACGGCACCCCCTTAAGACGAAAATTTCCTTTAAGGTGGTGCGAGGCTCCCCTATTACCGACGATTGCAGGGACCCGTTTTTCTCGTTCAATTTTAAATTTTGAGGAAAAATCTCTTTGACACGTTGTAGATTCAGTAATTAACTACAAAGTACCAGAGCGATATTTTCTTATAATTCAAAACCAAATGAAAAAAACAGGTCCCTGCAATCATCGGTAATGGGTGGCACTCACATCCCAGGGGGTGCCATACTCGTACCATTACCGATCGAGCAATTCACACAGTTTCAAGCTGATTAAAAATAAAATACGTCGAATCACAAAAAATCAAGAGAACACTCTTTTGTGTTTTTTAACGTTCTATCATCCAGTCAAAGTTTGGAGTTGAAATATCAAGTCGTTTTTGCAAAAACTTTGAACAAAGCGAAATTTAATTTCGTTCAAAGTTTTTGAAAAAACGGCTTCATATTTCGACTCCAAACTTTGACTGGGTGATAGGACGTTAAAAAACACAGAAGAGTGTTCTCTTGATTTTTTATGATTCGACGTATTTTTTTTATAATCTGATTGAAACTGTGTGAATTGTTCGGTCGGTAATGGTAGTTAACGGGGTGGCATAGTCCTACCATTACCGACCGAGCAATTCACACAGTTTCAAGCTTATTAAAAAAAAAAACGTAAAATCACAAAAAATCAAGAGAACACTTCGCTGCGGTTTTGAACGCTCTATCACCCAGTAAAAGTTTGGAGTCGAAATATCAAGTTGTTTCTGCAAAAACTACTTAATATTTCGACTTCAAACTTTTACTGGGTCATAGAACGTTCAAAACCACAGCGAAGTGTTCTCTTCATTTTTGTGATTTTACGTATTTTATTTTTAATAAGCTTGAAACTGTGCGAATTGCTCAGTCGGTAATGATACGGCTATGGCACCCCCTTAAAACAATTACATATAAAATGGATTAACGAACAAAACGTTTTTGTAATATTACTTTTCTTTAAAAATTGTCAATATTTTGCCCACATTGTTAGATTAATGTGATTCTCATATAATGATAACCTAATGATGCTTACTAGTTTATTTAGCAATTCATTTGTACAGCTCGAAGGACATCGCAAGTTTCGTGTAACTCTATATATTTTTCAAAGATAAAATTGTTTTATTTCGCCGTTTCAAAAGAATAAATTCATTTACGAGTAGAAAAATGGATTAGCTACGTCCTCTTTGCAACACGTGTATGTTTCTATAATAAATATACAAATTTTCAATGTGCTTCGATTGGAACTGATTTGTCATATATTTCTTTTACCTATTTCGATTTTTAATTCAACTATAATAAATACAAGTAATCAACGCTTTAATATATTACAGACTAGGATTAAATAACAGTATCAGTAATTCATAAATTTCTAATAAACATAAAACGAAACTTGTCAAAATGCAATTTTACAAGCAGCAAGACTTAACTATTTTAAAAGCCCGCATTATTTTACTTATACTTATTACTTTATTTATACATAATAAATATGCTCTTTATTCGCTATTTCAGAATCAAATATATTTGAATGATTTTCGTTCGATTCTTCGCGAGGACGCGTATTACAAATTCACGCGATAGATTACATGGTTACAGAAGTAAGAAATCTTATCGAATTGAGCACTTTTTCATTATTCAGGACTTAAGAGTAAAATCCAGCAATCCCCTGTTGCAAAATTTTACTTGAATCAACTTAAATTATTAACATCTAAATATTCGACGACAAAGAGAAAGAACAAAATTTGTTCCTTCGCGTGTATACTTATCAATACCAAGAGAAACTTGAAAAAAAGCTCTGCATTGTTTTCATACATCATTAAACAAATCGCTCGCATTATCACAAAACTTTAGTTCTGCAACAAGGGACGCGTCAAACGTCACGTGCTCCTCTCGCGCTCTTACGATACTTATATACGACGTGCTCGATACTCGATACGCCTCGATACACACAGCTTCTCAACCGAATTCAATAGTAGCCGTCGCGGCGTCGAAATTTGCGCTGGGTTCGCGTATTACGCACAGCGACACACACGCACACAAACACATTACACAGAGAGATAGATAGTAGACCACATTGTTCGTTATATATGGTGTGTGTCCTGTCCGCCCTTCTATTATCAGCCAACACTCTGTCACATTATTATGTTAACAGTCCATTCAGAACTGCGATTCGACAATCGCGTCCTGAGAGTTGACGAAGGTTACGCGTTTCGCGCGCGCGACGGTGCCCTCAGGGGGCGACCACTAATGCTATACCGTGATCTCTTGGATTTGAACGCGTTTCTTGACGCTGCCGCTCGTGCTGCCGACTACGGTGCTCAGCGAGCTTGACGTTCTCTGGGGCGGACGGGGCGGCATCGTCGTGCCGTGCTCCTTGTTGCTGCCGGCGCGCGTCAGCGTGCCCGTCTTCATGCGGTTGCGATCGAGTTGATCCTGTACGCTTGCCTCCTGCATGTGGTCCTGCAAAGTGATCATTTCTTCAGTTAGTGATGGAAGAGATGGGAGCAGTGCACTGAGAAAAATTTATTATTTGAATCAAAAGTAGAGTCCTTCCTAAAAAACTATTTTCTTTTTTAATTTAGATCAAAGAAGAATTTTCCTTTTCTTTCAAAATGATCCCTGCTTGACGAAAAGTAATAATTTTCCATCATACCCAAATTTCTTTCTGAATCTACCTTCAGTCAATACTTGTTTGCAACAAAAAGAAACTGGGTTTGAATTAAAATAATTTCATCTTGCTACATGAGGATTTTTCACTTGAAGATAAATAAAATTTGGACAATGTTCACTAAGTTTTACCTCAAAACGATTTTCCTTTTGAGATAAGAGGAAATGTGAGTAAAGTATACGTCTATTTTTGCAATTCTCACTTATAGAGTCAGGCAGGCGAGGGTTCGAGTCCCGGTGACTGCACTTCTACAGGACTATCTTATAATAGAATAATTAACAGTATTAAGTACAATATTTTTTATGGAATAACTGTTATTAAAGAATTTTTTTTTTAAGCAAGAGGTTTCCTTTTCATGTATAAAAGGGTTTTGATTATTGAAAATGATTTCCTTCTTGGATCAGATATATAGACCGAATTTTGAGATCTTATTCAAGAAGAATATCCTCTTGGGTCAAGACGTGTTACTTTTAAATCAAATAAAAATTGTATCTATTCGAAAAATAAATCTATGGTATGCATTCTCTTTATAAATATTGTTCTGTTAGCGCTGTTTTTCAATAATAGATATACAGCTGACATGGAATTTTTGTTTCCTTATTTAATTTTTGATAAAAGCGCGTAGCAGTAGAATGACTGTTCTCAATCCTTATTGTTAGTTTGAAGAAAGCAACAAAACCTGAATGGACGATGGGCTCTTGGGCAACGTCGTGTAGCTCGGCGGCGGGCCGGGCGACGACCTCGGGTTGTTATCCTGGTTGGGCTTGGTCGGTGACCTGCTGCTCATCGCCAGGCTCTCCTGGCCGTTGTTCGAGCAAGCCATGGCGGCGCGCTTCTTGTCACGGTCGCGCTGATAATAAATGCCCGCGAAGATGAGCATGTTGAGGACGAGGAGGATGCAGCCGACGCCGACGGTGATGGCCAGGGCCGTCGTCGTGCTGTAGTAGTGGCGCGAGGCGAGTCGCTGCAGCAGCTCGGCGTCGTCCTTGCTGTCGTCGAGGATCTCGTTGATGTTCTGCGTGCCGCCCGCGGCCTGCAGCGCGGCCTCCTCGTCGCTCGTCGTCGCACAGGCCGTCGTCGACGAGGAGCTCGTGCGCGTCGCGCCCGGTAAGGGTAGAGGCGTGTACCACTCGTCACGTACTGGCCCTATACAGCGCATTTTCGTTTCTTTTCATTTTTTTCTTTACATTATATACATTTGTTTGAAAACGTGTCTGTGCTGCGCGACTTACCCGCATAAAAGAGATCGCCCTTTTCTCGGAAATGGTGATGCCTCATGGAAACGTCGTCACCGGGCTGGTGAAGCTGAGGGATAAGATTGAGCCAGACTGCCATTTTGTGCCCTCGATAATGATTTTTCATCTTCGGTTTTAACGCTAAAGAAGAGAAAATTCATAAATATGCTGCACTAGAAAATTCTATGAGGTATAACAGTATCCTCGATGATCAACGTACCAATCATGAGATACTGCTGCGTCCCCGTCTCGTATTTCTCCCAAGTGAGCCCGCGATAGCGGGTCTTCTCCTTGGCGGTGCCGTAATCCACGGACTCGATGTTGTGGGGCTCGTTCGGATTTCCCGTCTTGGCGAAGTTCGTAAAGAAGGTGAGCACCGCCTCGGCGACGCCCTGATCCGGCCGCGAGTAATTTTGCGGAAAGAATCGACCGCCCGATATCAGCGGCAGCCCGAATATGTACGCGATGTCCTCGCCCCTCACGCTACCCAGTCTCTGCGAAAGTATAGAGAACAGTCGATTTTCTTTTAAATATCTATAAATGCATACATACAGGGTGTAGAGAGTAAATGGGGGGGAAAGAAGATACATTAAAGGGACTGCGTATCCCGCAGCAGAAATTGCTCATATACAATGCATAATTCAACAGATTCCGCGCGCTGAAACGACTTAAAATATGTTTTCTCTCTTTTTTTTTCTCTCTTTTTCTCTCTCGGTAAATACGAAAGAAAAAAGAGAGAGCCGCACCAGCAACAGCAGAAGAAGAAGAATAACGAAGACGAGAAAAAAAATAAACGAGAAAGAGGAGCTGCAACGAAGCGCCGCGCAGACAGGAAATACTCCGAAATGGAAAAGAGCTCGCGAGACGCGCGCGGCACGCACTAAATGCACGTACACCCTTAATTACAAAAGAGATCTCTTTCCTCCCCGCTCAGCTCCCTTTTATCATCGAGAATCCTTGCGGGTACCTATCTCTCCGCAGGGGGGAGCCGTATGATTGCGGCGCGACCGAGAATTTACTTTAAAGAGTTTTGTATTATTTCAACGTTCGCGAGCGCGTCGCACCGCTATACCGCGGCGGCGTCACGCAATTGTTTTGCTCCCGCGGCATCCCAAATCCCGCTCTAATTAAATTGCGCAAACTTTCAAAAATCTAGGGGAGCCGCGCGCAGTGTGCGTTTACTTGGCGGGTGTCCGACGAGATTTTAATTTTATAAAATTCAAAGCCCGACTTTGTACTTGCTTTGCTGCGCGCGCGCGCGTAATTCTCCATTATGATGAGGGAGCGCGAGAGGGACTGCGAGGAAGAGGGCGAGAGTGAAAGAAAGATATCGCGTCGACACGCTTACATTCTTTAGCGTTTGCTCGAACTTGGGCTTTGCTCGTTATTGCTCGGAAGTAGTAGAGCAAGTTTCCACGAAAAGGCAAGAAGAGGTAGAGTGAGAGAGAGTTATTCGTGAAAGGTTTTCCTTATATAATTTTGATGACAGGCTTGGAGTTCGGGAAACGAGGGCTTTCTACCCTCGCAGCCGCCGTTACGATTGTAATTTCGTGTTTCGTAATTCTCGTCCACTAAATTCCCTTGCAATTACGCTAAAGGGGGTATATAATTCATCTTTGAGCGAGTGAAAGAGCGAAAGCAAATAATCGCGAGAAAATACTTGGCGCAAAAAGTAGATCTCCCGCTTTGAGTTGAAATATAATATACAGTTGAGAAAATCATTCGAAGAAAAGCGTTATTCATCCCGTGCGCGGCGTACGAGGGCTGCTGTTTGAAGTGAAATGAAATGAAAAAAGAAAAGAGAGAGAAAAGGAGATAAGGCCAGTGGGACGCTGCGGCTCGGGATGAGCCCCCATCGATTTTCATCTCGCCTCTGCACATATACAAGTATGTGTCTGCGAGTGCACATATATACATATATATATGTATAGAGTGGAGGTTCGAGGTGTGGAGCGCTCGTATGAAAGGAACTTTGAGGCACAAAGGGAAGGGTCGCGGCGCTCGGTCTTTCTCTCAGTCGCGGTCGCTCATCACTTCCGGCGCTACCTCCGTCTGGCTGGCCCGGACGAGGGGGAACTCGCGCACCTCGCTATATATACAGACCAGCGCCCCGTTCTTTTTATCACGTGCCTACTAAAGAAGCCTCGTTTCTTCTGTAAAAAAGAACAGAGGTGAAGCGCGCGCTACACGCCGAGCGTGTTCAATGTTCCCCTCTCGTCAATTGGGCAAAGGGAGGGAGAACGAAATTGCGTTACTCGCGACTGACAATGGGCTTGGCTCTCGCTATAAAGCCGAGGGGGAAGACTTTTGAGAGCGAAATTATTGAATTTTAAATTCCAGTTTTATTCCCATCCTCGAGGATAATAATAATTGCAGTTGAGCGCGCGCCGGCGAATTTCGTCATATCGAGAAAGAGCATTCTCGAATTCCCATTCAAAAATTTCGCGCTCCACGTCGAGGCGTCATTAAAAAGCGCTTTTCGCGAAGCGATGACTTTAACGAGTAGCGAGCGAGCGAAAGCGTTTTCATACAAAGCGCCGCGCTAAAAATACACACACACACACACACACACACACACACACAGAGTCAATCTCCGTCGCCGCCT
The DNA here is from genome assembly GCA_036365515.1 of Torymus aiolomorphi. Taxonomy (NCBI): domain Eukaryota; kingdom Metazoa; phylum Arthropoda; class Insecta; order Hymenoptera; family Torymidae; genus Torymus; species Torymus aiolomorphi. The sequence continues at coordinate 154,552,758 of CM070877.1, forward strand.
TCATCTCTTGCTTCATTAGCGCGGGTAAATGGAGGTCACGCTGGCTCTCATCGTCGTCGTCGTCGTCGTTGTGACAATGTGTCACATCTCACCTGCGGATAGTCGCTGTCCTTGGTCTGATAATTAAAGTGAAAGAAGTAAGTACTGGCGCCCCGTCTCGCGTGATAAAAAGCTATCCTCATGATCGGCGCCACGGTGTGTCCGTCGCTCAGCGCCTCCATCGTCGACTCGCGTATGTTGATGGGGTGCAGCACGGGCTTGTCCCAGTCCGTGTACTCGTTGCGCACCGCGCTAAATATCTCGTTGAGATGGTAGACGTAGGCGTTGCGTATGAAGGTGCGCAGCACGCGGTTGCGCTGGTCCTCCTCGAAGCCGTACTGTATGTCGTTGGCGTTGAAGTCGAGATAGGACTCTGCGGTGGCGACGCCCAGGATCAAAGGTACCTTGATGAACGCGTCGCTCAGACGCTCCATGTCGAGGCCCGGATCGGGGTGGCTGCCGTCGACTGGCACGCTCGGCCCGATGCCCGGCATGAATCTGCGGGTAAGATCGCTTAGTATAGGCTCTCTTTGGGAATTATTGTGCGCGCGCGCTTTGCGGGGAATATAGTGTACTCGATAATGCGGGTATATGGAGTAGCGCCCGCACGTGCACTGTGTATAAACGCGCGCTGCTCTATTCGACTGCCGGCGCGATATGACACGCTTTTGTGACGTGCTTTTAGCTTGTTAATCTGCGCGAAAAGGCTTTTATGTATTTCGTTCATTTGGGCTGAACCGGCTGCTTTTTCAATATTTTTTTTTTCTTTTCTTTTGTCATAAGATCAGATATGCGCGCGAAACCGTTTCATTATTTTCGGAGGATTGGATATTTGATAAAACAGCGTATAAATTTTTATTTAATAATTGTTATTCGACGTGATAAAACTTTATCTTTAATTTATAGTATGTTTTTCTACAACTTTTTAGATCGTATACAGGCAGGACCTACTTATATACCCGTTGGCATCTTCCTTTGTGTCTAGATGAGAGAGTAGGTCGGCAAAAGGCCATTCTTAATTTAATGAAAAATTCTTTATCTTCAAACTGGGTAAAGTTCTTATATCGGTCTAAGCCGTTCTAGCTATTATCTGTGACAATTTTTTCAAAAATATAATAGTTTACGTTGTGTAAAAAGCAAATAATTAACATTATTTAAGAAAAGTTCACGCTACTGTTAAGTTTTTCCACGTTGCATCTTTCAAATTTTACCGGGTTATTTAATCCGATAACAACAGAGGCGAACTTCGCGCTAAATACCAAAAGTTAAATTTGAGTTCGCTCTTTGAGGGAGAAACTAATTAAAAACTTGGTTAAAATTCTCACGAACAAGCAAAAAAGAGAATAAGCCTCTTTCTCCCAAGTGCCTCGTTGCGGCGGAAAATCGTCAAAGACAAATATCGATTTCCCCGTGTTTACACGGTGTGTATATAAGCTAAATAAACTTGTGCATACGCATCTCCTTCAAATTTTACTATTGCGCGCGCGCATATAATACGCAGCCGGTAAGAGAAAAATTGACGTACTTAATTTCGTTGAGCTCGACGTCGAGTATAGATTCGAGGGTGGCGGCCCTCAGGCACTCGGCGATGTCCTCGTCGTTCTCGTAGCGGCAGTCGAGCTGCTTGGCGACCTGAACCCGCAGATCGTTCGGATCGTGCGCCGACGCCCAGGGGCTCAGCGCTGAACCGCTTAGCAAGACGACGTTGTGAAAGAGACCTGAAATTCGTTTAAAAAATAACTTTTTCAGATAATTAATAATTATCGAAAACGCACGAGATTTGATATAACTTGATGTTATGTACCTCTATGCAAAATGAATGCTTTTCTTTAGTTGAAATTAATTAAATGCTGCACGACCTCCGTGTCGCACTATATATTTTTTTGTACCGCAAGCACGATTTTCGCGTTTTTTGAACCTATTAATAGAGCCGAAAGCGACCGCTTGTCGATCAGCGGACGGTAAAAACTGAAAAGCGCCCGCTGCTCGCCGTAGCAGGCGGTAAAAATCGAAAAGCGCCCGCTGCTAGCCGTAGCGGGTGGTAAAAACTGAAAAGCGTCCGCTGCTAGCGGGCGGTAAAAATCGAAAAGCGCTCGCTGTCGTTTTTGAATAGAGTTTTTAAGGTTGTTTAAGAAAATGATCGATATTTTGAAAAAACGCAAAAATCTATACTGCGGTACAAAAAATATGGTGTGCACCAAGGGCTAAGTGGGTTTTTTGACCTCGTGTGGTTGCAGTACTCGTCATCGGTTCGCAAACGCACTCGCCTTCGGCTCGTGCTAGCTCACCTTAGACTCGTACTGCAACCCCACACTCGGTCTAAAAAAAAAGAAACTTTACGCCCTTACAATATACTTTTATACCACTCTAACCTCAAAATCACAACTTTGATATGATTTTTCGGCGCTCGTGGTATAAAATACCGTTCGAAACTAGTGCGTAAGTCGATTATTTAGGTGGTGTGACTTTTTCGCACTCGCTTCGCTCGTGCAAAAAGTCACACCAGCTAAATAATCGACTTCCCCACCCGTGTCGAAATGTACTATTTCATCATACCCCAGCCGAAAGTTCGCCAAAACATGCACGTTTTGCGGCCGGGAAGTTGCATATTACAGTCACGTGTTTTCAGTATATGACGTGACTATAACTTGCAATTTCCCGGCCGCAAAACGTGTATGTTTTAGCGAACTTGCGAGCCAGGGTATGAAGAAATAGTACATTACATACCTAGGTCGGAAAATAGAATATCATATGCGCGTGTTTGTCGTCCGAGGCGAAGCCGAGGAATCTCCACGCGAATGTAATATCCTACTTCCCGGCCTAGGTACGTAATATACTATTTCAATTTACTCGTAACAAAAAATATATGAACAGAGTGAAAAGTATGAGTAAAAACACAGAATAACTATTTTTCGGCCAAATTGAGTCAATTTTGCCCGGCATGTGTATTTTGTTCTATTTTCAAATAGGAGCGCGAATTTTCTGAAATTTTAACAAACACCGACGGGTTTTAGTTTGTTAATCAACTTTTTCCAGACAATTCGTTCGACATGAAATTTTACTCACAAAATAGAAAATGAAAAAAACCCACGAGTATACCGTATAAAATAAATCCATGAGCTGCAACAGCGAGAACGTCGTTATTTTTAAATTCACGAAGCTCCGGCACAAAGATATCAAGGCAATTTTTGTCCAGTTCAACAATTCAGATCGAGCGTGCGCTCGCCAATCCTCTACGCATACCGTCCACATAATCCATTTGATAGGTTTCAGTCGCAAAAGTTGCGGTCGCGCCGCCGCCACGCCGCAACCCCCTCCTCTCGCGCCATAAACAAAGCCACAAACCGTGGCCACGGTATCATTGTTCCGTCAACGTTTTTAACGCCGCTGCGCGCTTGGTGATAGGACTCTCCGCGCGTTCATAAAAGCCGCAGAGAACGCGCACTGATCGCAAGGGTTCAGCCCGCCCCCTATACGTTGCGGCAAGAGCGGATGACGGATTCAGCAGAGGTCCATTTGCCTGTATCACATCCGCGGTCGACGCCACGGCAGCTTTATTGCTGCTATTAAAAGATGACGCGCTGCTCGCTTGCCGACGAGATATCTAGCTGTGCGGGTGCTCTGGAGTGTTGCCAATATTGATATGGCCAGCGCGTAACTGATACATCGAGCCACGGGCCAATTACGCGATACTACACCCTCCCTCGGCCGCACTGGAGGATGCTACACGGCGAGAGAGCTGCTGGATCCCCCTGCAAGTTCGACGAGCGCCCGTTTCAGCCTGATTACATTCGTAACGCACCCACGCGACAGATCGTGCCACAGAGATATACGTCCTCGATATGAGGGTGTGGGGCAAAAATTTCTAGAGTGCATGCTGTGACGTGCTGCGGTGGACTTGTCGAGATAACGGGCTTATTAGGGTACGATTAGCGTTGATGACCTAGAATATCGCACATCTTCTTCTATACCGAGAAGAGTAGTGTAATGTCAAGAGCCCTCTGTTAGAATTTTTCTTTCTATCACTTTGGTAAGACTAATCGTCCTCAGAACGCAACGGAAATTTTCCGCTGAAATCTACGTGCAGAGCTGAGGGCGGCTCACATCCGGTCGCACGGTAGAAATTGCCCTTCCGTTGACGATTACTGATTAATTCATTGTGTGTGAAAGGGACCGAGGTGTGTGTATGATAAGAAAATATCCAGTAGCTGCGCCAGATACAATTATTCAGCAATCTTACACGTGAGCTGCAGGCGGGATGGCGTACCGCCGTCGCGAAACAGTCAGCAGCAGCACTCAGTCTCGGCATGTCAATTTCAAGTTTGTCTATTTCCGAAATCCGAGTTTGGTGTTCTTTCATTTTGCGCACCGTTTTACGCAATTTGTATAAGTTTCGAAAATCTATGAATTTTGTCATAAGTTCGAGTTTCGAGTGTTTCGTCTTTATCTGTCATTTCGAGATCTTGGTCGTATCGAAACCATAGCTTCTGCATGAAAAGTGAATCTAGATTTACAGATGAGCTTTACCATATAAAAATACGTTAAATACTTCATAAGTAGAATTTTAATAGAAACACTAGAAACATTGAATGCAAGAACGCGTAATTATTACGAAATCAGTTTCCAGAAAGGCCCAGAATCAAAAAATAAATAGTATTATCAATGCGATTGATACCTCATTTCAAAAATTTCTGCTGTCACTTTTATATAGTATACTACATAATTGTTACAACTAATAATAAATGCTACAGAAAATAATAGATCTAGTTCTCGTGCTGATTTGCCAGTATTGTTAAATAAGAACCAAAACACTATGTTAGTTTATTTTCAATACGAAATAAAACTATCAAACAAAATTGAAGCAAGGAAATAATACACAAGCCATAGATTTGCAAATACCGCAATATAGTTTGTGTTTCAAAAATCATCATTCTTAAAAATACTCCATTACGTTGGGTAAATTAAGCCGTAATAAGACTTTATGTTGTATGCAACGCAAAAAATCATGCTAAGAATAAACAAAAAATAGGTACCATCTTAAGAGATTATCCTATTATTCGTGAGAATACGTATATTCCGTGTGTGAAAAAAGACAAAACCTGTTAGATTATCCAAAAATTAAGATAAGATTAATAAATAAATAGTCTCAAAGATAAGGCTCTTACACAGGGCAACAGCGCGTCCAACCATATCTCGAAAGTTATGATCAAGCAAAAATGTAGAGTTTCTGGAAAAAATAATGATTTAAAGAAATCTCTACGTCAAGTTCCATGCTTACGTAAGAGCTCTCAATATCTAAGGAACTTTATGAAAACAGTTTCACACTTATATTGGATGAATAAAGTGAAGTAGACGAAATGTCTGCGACAGATCGACTAGTAATAGGTATGTTATATACGACATACGACATACATATATATAGGCATACGACAATGTATGCATCAGTGCACTCGTGAGCTAAAACCCTTCGTCTATCAACAATGATTAAATGTATTAGGGGTTTTTTCACACCAATATCAATTCCAGCTCTACTAAAAAATCTCAGGTGAGATCTCAGGTGAGATTTCGGGTGACTTCTCATGTTATTTCTTGTATCAGTTTCTCACCTGAAATTCTGCTCCAGATGCTGCGGTAAACCTACGTAAATAGAAAATCAGGTTCTTCAGTACTGGAAATCGCCTGTTAGGATGTTTTACCCCCTAGATGAACTCCAATATGCATGATTAGAAGCATTTTACATAATTTTTCAATTTTTACAAATTTGGTACATGAGATCTCAGGTAATTTCTCTGCTGAGATATCAGGTGAGATCTCAGGTGAGGTCTTATGTACCAAATTTGTAAAAATTGAAAACATGCATTTTTTAGTTCATCTAGGGGGTAAAACATCCTAACAGGCGATTTCCAATACTCAAGAACCTGATTTTCTATTTACGTAGGTTTTCCGCAGCATCTGGAGCAGAATCTCAGGTGAGAAATTGACACAAGAAATAACATGAGAAGTCACCTGAGATCTCACCTGAGATTTTTTAGTAGGGATAGCTATGCGAATGATCCTATAGTGCGACAAGTGCTTCTTCCCGGAGCATTAGATAGTGCACAGTAACAACTAGTCGATTATTCAGGATTCTGAATGCAAGCACGAGTGCGATCACTGATGAAATTTGACTATTGGTAAAATGAAGTCAGTAAAGTGTATAGGTGTATGTTCATCACATGGCTGTTAACAGCACGCATACAAGAGCTATCGTCATCAGTAGTGTGTACAAGCGTACGAGCGACGAATTCATGTACACTAAAAAATCTTTGACTACTCGAATTTATAATCAAGATAGCTGCAGGTCAATCAGATTGTGATTTGATGCGGAACTAAGGCAGTTTAATCAAGGAAATAAAATATCACGATATGTAAATGATTAAAGTCTGTTGTAACGATGACCGCAACTATTGAATTCATGAAATGATTAATATCGATTCACAATTCGCAGTCGAGATGCTATACGCGCTGGCGTAGCGTTAAGATGCATGTAAAAGCAGGCGTGTACATCAACCAACCGATGAAAGTTAAGAGAAAAACATTGGTTACTAGCATCGAGTTCACAACTGATATTATTATAGTGGCCATTGTACTTTTGGGAAGGAGCGATATGCACCCCCCCCCCTTTTTGGCATATGAAAGAATTCGTGCGAGGCACAAAGAAACGAGCACACCAATCTTGATGTGTCTGAAACAATTATCTGTTACGGTATTAAAGTGCGGTCCACGTGAGTGCAACGTCGGGGAATGGAGAAGAGCGCAAACAGCCAATATCTCCGAGGAGCGAAGTATCCAATTGTCTAAGCGATGGGCGCCAGGGAGAAGCCCGGAAAACGCTACGCATAAGACAACTTCCCTCCCATGATATTAACCAGTGTGTGTCACGCTCGGTTAAGCACGATATTGGGGATTCATACGTGGTGCGGCGCGTGCGTCGACATGACTGTCTCTCAATCTTGGAACACGATGCGAGTGCCTAGTGGGCGCCGATAAAATCCTTTCAGGTATTCGACTGACGGTCTTTCCGCCTCTGTAACGTTGCGAATATTATCGCACCTGCATGAAACGTGTCACATAAAGCCGGATGCAGCAGACAGCATAGCTGAGATGACGAAGATAAAAAGACAGCATAGCTGAGATGATCACCTGAATTGGTTGAAGCTGCAGAAGAAGCGATTAATAATACGCTCCCTGATAAATCAAGAGCTATATATAAAAAAACTTTTGAACAATTCGAAGATTGGAAGGCTATAAAAAGAAAACCAAATCTTATAGTGAAACATTGCTCCTTGCATACTTCAATGAATTATCAAAACATCTTGCACCGTCTACACTGTGGTCGAAATACTCCATGGTAAGAACAATGCTGTTTTTAGAAAGAAACATCGAGATTAGTGCATATTCAAAACTAAAAGGATTCATAAAAAAACTGAACGTCGGAGTCACACAAAAAAAACCAAAGTTTTTTCAACAAGCGAAGTTAGCAAATTCATCATTGAAGCACCGGATTATACATATTTAGCTCATAAGGTATTTATAAAATATAGATAATATACACGTGTTTCTAATCTTTATATTCGAATAAACTCTCTATGTAAATACTCTGCTCTGTTATAGGTCGCTATGATTCTAGGAATTACAGGAGCGTGCAGACACGATGAGCTGTACAAAATAAATATCAACGACATAAAACGCGAAGGTTCTATGTGTTTATAATAACGTTGCCGGTCCCGAAAAAACATATTGTAAGAAAATTTAGTATCGAAGGACACTATTATGAATTTCTTGATAAGTATATCAATTTAAGGCCTGCTAACATGAAAATTCAAAATTTATTCATGACATATCGTAATGGTAGAAATATTAATCAAATTATGGGCAAAATAAAAAAATAAGTTCGGAAGTATTCCTCGAGAAGTAGCTAATTGGCTAGAAATTGAAAACCCTAATGAATACACTGGTCATAGCTTCCGGAGAACATCGGCCACAATACTTTCCGATGCCGGAGCTAATATGCCGGAGTCTTGCTGGTTGGAGATTAGCGACAATTGCTGAAGGCTATATGCAGGACTCAATTAACAATAAAAGAAAGATTTCTAAATATATTACAGAAGCTATAGAACAAAATGATGAAAAATCACCAAAAAAAAAATGTGTGTAAACATCGATAATGATTCAAATGACAGTACGAATGCAGAAAAAAATAATAAAAATTCAATCACACTGAATATTTGTTTAAGTTAAGAATTGAAACAAAATATTGTCAAAACCATTTTTTTATGTTATATAAAATCAAAAATGAACATAAAAAATTGTTTCATGTAAATCTCGGTATTACAAAATTCGATAAGAATTTATGATTTTGATTGTGTTATTTCAAAATGTATTATGTTGATTTAAATAATTTGTTTATTTTTTGTTATATAAAATCATAAATGACGTATAAAAATTATTTCGTAGAAATCTCGATATTATAAAATATTGATAAGATTTTCTAATTTTGATTCAAAATGTATTGTATTAATTTGAATATAATATAATAAAATTATTTTTCTTATTTTTTATTTATTATTTTTTTTTTGTAGGGGGAGGGGTGCTTTTATTCCCATCTTAACTAAAATGAACACATTTTTCCCTGAAAAGCAGGACGAAAGTTATATTTGTATCCTTATTTTACTTTTTTTTACCGCATTTTGCGGAAACTAGGAGTGGTCCTAAGTAATAAAAAAACCAGACACGAAAAAATAGATAATTTTATGCCTTTAAAAGGTATTAACTCAGATTCATAATTCATTAAAATAACAGAGAAAAACTGAAAAAACCGATTTTTCAAAATCGAAAAGTCTAAATAAAAAAAAAACGCTTGTGGGAATGACAAAGATAACTTTTGAGCCGTTATGTCCATCAGGACCAAATAAAAAAACTTGAGTTCGTTGAAATTGGCCGTATGGTTCAAGAGATGTAGAGGCACACACGCACACACAAATGAAAAAAAAAATAATTTTTTTGTAATAATGATTTTTTTAAGTTATCATAAAATTGTTCCGGAGACATCTTATGATAACTTAAAAAAAACATCATTACAATAAAGTTTCCTCTTCGCACTTTCATCCACGCAACACCTTCACTACTTTCGAATACAAAAAAACAGATGCCAAATTCGAAGTTAGCATCTGCAAAAAATTCAGGTATATACTTTCAACCAAAAAATGTAAAAAAATGTATGTCAAAAAATGTAAAAGTTTTTCTTTCGTGCCTCTACCCAAGCAACACATCTACTACTTCGGAATATAAAAAGAAAACTGATCCTAAATTCGGAATTTGTATCCTCTAAAACCGCCATGAGTTTATCTTTGCATAGGAAGCTGAAGCATGCTGTCTTCGTTGGAAAAACTCCAAATGTGCTACTCTTCGCGGGAAAACCGCCAAACGTGCTAATCTTAGCGGGGAAAAGGCTAGCAGTGCTAGTCTTCGCGGAGAAATTACCAACCGTGCTAGTGTTCTGGGTTCGCGGAGAAAAGGTCAACCGTGCTAGTTTTCGCAGAGAAAATGCCAAATGTGCTATAGTCTTCGCGGAACGCGCAGAATGCGTGCTAGTTTTCCTAAGGGGCGTCGATATGGTATTGATCCTAGTGAGTGAATTATAAAAGGGATACATTATTATATTTGCAACATTCTAATGTGTTCATAGGCATAGTTTATTTGTTATAGAAGGTACTAAGCGACTGCACAAAAGCCATGAAATATTAATCCTTAGAATGGAATTTAAACGTGGACAGTGTTTATATGCATAAATCATTTCTGAGTTCCCATATTGCCGTAGTTCGTGAGCATCAAAACACGGCAGCCGACTTTAGTCGACGTCAGTCAAAGCCTGGGATGCGTTTTTATTGGCCATCAAAAATGCAGGATGCGAAAGTAGCGCGGTCGAAAATAATTTCGAAAGCCACACACACACAGACGCCGCTCAATACACGCACAGACGCCGAAAAAGCAAAAAATCGTAGAGCGAATCGTTCGAGTAACGAGTTCTGATGGGAGGGGATGCTTTTATCTTGGCGATGAGCCGCATTTGCATTATTCATTATATGTGTCAAGCCCACAGCACTCGCGGCGAAAAATTGACTCGTTGACCCGCGATCAACTTGCCGCTCGGATATTGCATTGTCGGGCGATATCGGGAGAGAATTCATGTCGTATCAGCGCATGAAAAAGTCCGGCAGCGACTAATAGACAACCGGACGAAATGCGCATGCGTATACCACGAAATATTTGAAGGTATCAAAGCGAAACTGCGTTCAATTAGTTTTTCAATTTGCCGGTAGGCACAACGCACGGGCATATACAGTTTCGAAAAACGGGTGAAAGAAAGGAATCACGACCCAATCATTTCGATGCCCGTGTGTGCGCAAGCACCGCGTGTTTTTCATCAGGTCCGAATTTTTTTTTTTCAACTTTCGGATTTCTGCTTGGGCCATGTTTTCTCCCATGTTTTTTGTACGCCTGACGTTATCGAGTTTTATTACAAATTTGATTCGCCGCACTCTTGCGAGAGAGAAAAACACGACGGATGCACGCCAGTAATTCGCTCTGCGCGCGCGCGAACAGTTTCGCTCAGCATTTAGTCTTTTCTCTTTTGATTTTCGCGAGAATTTCCGTTGCGATTGTTTTTCCCGCTTTTTACTGCTTCGCTGCAGCATATACGCGAGCGAGCGTTTATTGACTTTTCCAGTTGGATTTGACTTTTCTTTCGCGGAGAGAGCGTCCGCGCGCAAAGCATGGGCCAAATCGAATGATCATGCAAAACTATGTAAATCCCGCGTCGAAACAATTTATCGGCGCGTAACGGTGACTCCTTAACGAGAGGAACTCGACGACTACGGAGAGAAACTCGTGGCGCCGCGAGTGACAATGTGCGAGAAAAACGTTAGGGTGCGCGGACGAAAAGGACAAATAAAAATAGCCGCCGCCGCGCTCTGCGTTCAATTGAATTTTCGAGGTCTTGAAAAAGCAATTTCCTCGAATTTCCATTCGATCTCAATTTTTTTTTTCGCTCTATAGACACACGCGCGCCCGTTTACGCTTTCGCATATATATGTGGGTATGTACATACGCACACACTCCTAGCGGAACTAAACCTAAGCTACTTCACACGTATATAATACACACGCGGAGTCGCGCGGCGATAAAAGGACTACGACGAAGAGCAGATGATAAAACCGTGGGCGAATGGCGAGAAAGGAAATTGTGTAGCTTTCGTTAGCGTGCGTCCCGCTAAGATTAAAAGTAAACAAGTAACAATGACGGAGCGGGCGGGCGATAACACGAGGGGAGAGGAAGAATAGCGAACGAGAAGCGCAGGAGGATCGGAAGACTCGTAGTCTGCTTTCTCTCTTTCTCTCTCTCTCTCTCTTACACACACACCTATGTAGGTATATACGTGCGTACGGGTACGAGAACACGGCTCGACAAAAGGCCGAGGAGGAGAGCTGCCGATAGAAAGAGAGAGGGAGGTGGAGGAGAACGAAAAGTCCAGCGCGCACTGCAGAGCGCTCCGCGGAACTTCGCAATTTTCCCGGGGGGATTGAAAGTAAATCAAAGTTTGAAAGGGCCGAGACCGTTCTCTCTCTCTCTCTCTCTCTCTCTCTCTCTCTCGCTCGCTCTCTCTTTGCCGCCGCTTTCCCGCGGAATATGGGCGAATCTAATTTATTGTCTTTAGGTACGCGCGCGGGTGTGTGTGTGTGTGTGCAGGGCCGTATAGACTCTGGACCAAAGGCGACGTACCCCGGCTGCTGCTGCACTTTCGCGGCATTGAGCCGGAACGCAGTCGGTCGTCGACGCATATACATATACCTATATAGTCTTAGTCTCGGGGAAATTTGGATACGCCGAGGAACTCGCCGGAGCTGTGGTGCCTTCAATTAATGCCCTCGCATATACCTTCAACGATCTATACGAACGAACGGACGTCTATGTACACATTGTTTTCCGTAACGGCCCCAGTTAGTGCACATGTGGCAGTTTTTCCCAGCTATAGCAGTCCGGCAGTGGCGTCCGAGAGGGCAAACTCCGATGTCTATTTGCCTAATGTAATTTCGCGTGAATTTATTATATATTCGAGGCTGCGCGACTGATTTCGTACTGGATTTCCCTTGTACGGCGAAAAACGCTGTGGATTTTCGTTTCGTAGGTATTTTCTTGCGTTTTCTTCCGTGCTCTCTCTTCCACTCTGTGAGTCGCGACGATCGATTTTAAATTGAACGGAATGAAATTTCAGTGGGCTTGCACCTACATCAACGCTTACCGAGGATCGAGACTTTTTTGTAGTGCGGCTGGTTCGACGTGTCGCTCTGTAAAGTCGAGTTTTCTCGCAATGACCAATGTTTTTACATCGTAAAATAACTTTTATTCTCTCGCCAGGTGTTTTTTGCGCTACCAACGGAAATAAAACATAACCCGAGCACCGCGCGTTGTTGAAATAAAAAAAGATATTTCATTCTGTGAATCCCAAACTTGAATAAAATTTTTACTGCATATGGAGTCTGCGTGGCGTTAAAAAAATGCTTAGCCTTTCCCCCGGATTACAAAGCAGTTCGACGAGAGAAATTCACGTGATAGTTGTCGCGTTTTTTCAAATAAAGCCTCGCTCCTCCCCCACTTTTAAAGAAATAAAAGCTGGCCCCAAACGTTCAAAATAACATTTTCAGAATCGCTCTTTAAGCTCGAGAAAAAAGGCGAGAGCTCGCTCAGTCCCGTAACCGTCGCGTGCAAAGAGAATAATAAAGAAGCTGGGACATTTCACAAGAAGCATCCCCCGAGAAATATGTATATACCTATAGAAACAACTCTCCTTCTCTCTCGTCGAGGCGACGGTACAGCAGCATGGGGATGAATTTTCAGGGCACTTGATAAATTCTCAAAAACAACATCCGCGACTGCGCGCTATAAAAACAATCGTAATTCGCAGAAGCACGCTGCTACGCGCTCCTCCATCACGTTTCTTCGGCGCCTTCTCTCTAAATTTAGTAGCGCACAATAGCGCGGGAGCGAGAGCGCGGCGGAAAAGTACTTGTCATTTCTCGAACTAAAAAGCGGAGAAAAGGGAGCTTTACGAAACACGTCAAGAGAGCACAAAAAAAAACGGGGAGAACAGCCGTTAGACGTTCTGCTGGCGGTAATTATAAAGGAAAAAAAGAAAGCAGCAGCAGCAGCAGCGGCAGTTTTACTCAAGCATGCATGCTCGCATGCAGACGTGTGCCCGGCCCTAATTGCGGCGGAAAAGTCGGCGCTACTTTTCTCTAATTACCAAAAGGACTAGCGCGCGCGTGCGTCGACCGCCACGACAGTGCGAGGCCCCTCGCGCAAAAGTGGGCCGCGCGCGCGTTCTTCAAGGGGCGTCCCCCACCGGAAAAAGGAGTCGGTGACCACTTTAAGCGGCAGCGCTCGGACCGGAAGTCGACTCTCTCTCCCTCTCGCGCGAAAAGCCGGCAAAGCCTCTGCACAAGTGCTAGACGAAAAGTCTTTACTTTTTACTTCTTCCTCTCTGTTCTTACGCTCGCGGTGGTGCGCGCTCTCCTTTGCTTTTTCGTCGATCTCGTCGTTTTCGCTTTTTCTCTCTCTCTCTGCTTCTTTTGCTGCTCCTGCCAGCTATTCCTTTTTTGCGCTTTCTTTGCGCGCGGCTCCTTTTTTCCTTGGGGTAACTCTTTCTTCCCTCTTTCTCTCTCTCGCAAGCGCATTCCAGCGCAGGCAGGATATTTTTTTTTCCTCGTCGATTTCGTTTCTGACTCTCGGTGCGCGCGCGTGCGTCGCCTTTTCGCCAGGGGGCACGCAATTCTATTTACTTTAATGTTTCTGCGTTTTAATAACGTCTAAGAGTTCGGGCGCTCATTCAAGAACACGGCGGCGGCCTTTCTCCGCGTGCTTTGGGGCTTTCAATTTCTCAAAGTGCGCTGCATTTACGCGGTTAAATCGTTAAAGCGTTCTATAAAGAATTCTTGGGATTCGGTTAGAGATCTTAATCGAATTTATTTTTACTCGGAGCTGATCATTTTCTCCTCTACCGAAAGGAACTCTTAGAAAATACGTCCTACTCGGTAGCTTTATTTAGGGCTTGTATATCGCATCGGGATCCATTAAAATGTAAATAATATAGATAAGAGACTAAGATAAAATTGCAACTCTATTGGATGTCGTATTATTAGATTGGAGCTTTTCATTACTTTCGAGAATGTAATTTCCCCAATTTAAATGATAGTTACAATGAATTATGCTGTATATGTACTAAAAAACTGATTGCTTGCAATTCATATAAAAAACTGATCAATAGAGAGTACAAGGAGAAACCGGAGTGAGGTATATCAAGCTTTAAAAGAATTAGTTGAAAATTGAATTTTTTTTTAGCACAAGCTACCAAAACTCTATATAGCAAGCATCCCCGTCCGAGCAAACCCATACCCTAACCACTTGTGAATTAATCCTCGGGCAAGAATGACCGCTTCCCCTTGGACGTAAAAAGCCTTCGGCACGGCTGCACTCGCGTTCGCTCGCGTGGAAGATCGAGGTCAACATCCGGGCGGCGGAAATGCCCCGGCGGCGGCGCGGCGATTCGAGTAAAGACCCCCCTGGACTATATATAATACGAGAGATGGAGCCCCTTTTTCACGCAGGCTCGCGCCTTAGCACGTCGCGTCTCGGCTCAGTTTCCGGCTTTCTCCGGGATCTCCGGCCAGACGCTATAGGTATAAGGAGTGTACTATATACATATAAGAGCTAGTGGGCTGCTTCCGATTTTAGCGTCCCTGGGATATCTTTGGAGGTGCTGCACAAAGGCCGGGATGTGCCCGGTCGTGCGTCGATTTTCCGCAATGATTTATTTCAGGACTTTTAGTATTTTTCAAACGTACTTTTCAAAGTCAAATATGAGGAACGTTCGGAGATATTGGAATATATCGAGATAGATTTTCGGAATCCTCTCAGTTCTTTATATGTGTGAGTGTAAATATATACCGGGGAAAAATGTTTATTGTCGAGGCTCTTTGAGATTAGACGCACCCGCGTGATATTGATATCGAACGAGTTGGCGTTCTCTCTTTCTCAACATATACCTTCTATAAATGTAAATTTCGAAAAGGGACGCAAACAGCCGGGGAGAAAGAGAGAAAGTACGAGATAAATCTAGCTTCAAAGCGATATGCGAATACTCTGGAAAAACAGATTTGCCAAAAGAACTTGCCGTGTAGAAATGGAAATTGCAAAGACCTTGCGATTTATCGAGATTGATTTCGAATGACATTTTCCTATGTATATATACCACTATTAATTTTCAGTATCGATGCAAATATGATACGTAAGTAGAAAAATCGTCCTACATCGCATATCTATATATTTCTGATTAAAAATTACAATCGCAATGAATAATCAAGCTCAATTTCGCTGCGCTTCCCAATTCCGACACGTCGCACCCTCCCTTGCCCCTTCACCAACGAGATTATACAGTCCCCCGGTCCGCGATTTGAATAAGACCTCGCGTGCGCGATATTGACCAAAATGGGGGGGGCTACGAGGGAGATATTGAGATTGAGGGCTCGTCCATCGGCGTCTTGAATCTTCAATTCGATATATCCACGCGAGTACAAACACAGAGAGAGAGAGAGAGAGAGAGAGAGAGAGAGAGAGAGAGAGAGAGAGAGAGAGAGAGAGAGAGAGAGAAGGGGAGAGAGGGAAAGAGACGGCCGCAGCCCTCGAGGCGAAGTTGCAAGTGAGCTAGAACCATCTTGCCAAGGTAAACAGTCGTAGCTCGGTCCCGGGCCTGCGTTTTCCTCTCTTCCTCTCCACCGGTGGCAGGAGCAGCGCGCGCTGCTTCTCCTCCCTTTTCTTATACCGTCTCGTAGGTATATAGCAGCAGCAGCAGCAGCTGACCTCGGCCAAACAAGCCTTTGCAAGCCGTACGTCTAACCTTTCCTGTGCATGTGCGCACACCTATTGTCTGTCTTACGCGTATGTATAAACAAACGTACCCTCGGCTTTTTTCCTATATTAGTATACCTCTGCCATTTCACGTATACCGGTGCTCGGGCGCTAGTCCGCTGCAGGAAAAATATAAGTAGGGCGGCTTTCTTTTTACCCCCATCATCGTGTATGGGATCTGGGCTTACGCTCGCCGCTGCTGGCGGGCTTCTCGCTTTCTATTAGCGTTGTGCCGCCCGGGGGTTCGGGCCGCGTGATTCGATTGAAATCTTTATGTCGTTTGCGCGCGCGGCCAGCCGGCAGCTTTACTGACGAGAAACGAATTCGATTGCGGGGGCAGGCCAGGCTTTTCTTTGAGTCGCAGCTGTGCGCCGTTCCGACGAGTCATGATGCCGACGTTAATTTTGGGAGAGATATCGCGGTTACGACTGCGGTTCCGCAATTCCGACGGCACGTCGATAGTGATTGGGGTAAATAGGAACTGATGCTATCGAGTGTGGTTGCTTTTATTGGCTTGATATTTTCGATATCGTTTATTGTCTATAATATTATGTTATTTATTTTTTTTATCGTTCATTTATTTCAACAATATTTACTGCGCATAGCGAGAACGGATTATACTTATAGTTGAGAATTGGGCTTTTATAATTAAGATACGAATTGAAAATTATTATTGATTGTGTCAGCTCGACCGTCATCCGAGCCCTGGCACGTCTGCTTCAAGATAAGAAGAAGATGCTTGCGATGCTCCCGAGCAAGCATCGCGGCGTTAGCTCAGAGGTAGAGCGCGGGACTACAAACCTTGGGTCCGTGTGTTCGAATCCCGCTCATCGCATATTTTTTACACGACTTATTCATTTCATTCACTCTATCGTCCTCTCATACGTAACAATTGATAATGAATTTACTGTTAA
Source organism: Torymus aiolomorphi (assembly GCA_036365515.1). Taxonomy (NCBI): domain Eukaryota; kingdom Metazoa; phylum Arthropoda; class Insecta; order Hymenoptera; family Torymidae; genus Torymus; species Torymus aiolomorphi. The sequence goes on from CM070877.1 coordinate 154,569,713, forward strand.
TATATACATTCAATTATTTAAAATGATATAGTAACTTTTCGTGTATCACTAACGCTGCAGTATGAATGCGGCAGAAAGCGTAAATAGAATTTTTCTTTCTTTTGTAACTTTTTGTGTTTTGGGGAGCTGTCCGCACTTCATTTTTCCATTTCCTACAATCTTGCCAAATTTCAAAAGAATCCGTTCATTCGTTCCCAAGAAAACTTTGAAAAACAGATTTCGCTGAATTGGTTAGGTTTGATGGTAAAACAGGCAAGGTCGGCGTCCCCTTAAAAACATGAAGAATTCATTCAAATTTGAGAATTTACATATACGAATTAATCCGTGCACTTATTTTAGCAAACTTTACCCTTATCTTTTTTTCACCTTTCCCGTCACTTCTCGAGATTAATTTTTTTTTTTAATTTCATATTTTGTCTCTGCTCTGAACAACTGTATTGGTTTTGTTTGTTTTTTTTTTTTTTTGCATTTTCTTTTGCAAGTAATCTATTCAAATTAGATAGACGTCGTAAAAGAAGGTGTGGTATTATCGTAATTGAAATAAAGAGGGAACAACGCAGTCAAGGAAATATAAAGTAGCTTTTACGGATCGAATCAGGTGCAGCCGTGCAGGTGGAATGACAATTATGTTTTTTTACCTTTTCAGTCTCAAACACAGGATTAGCGCGTTCTCGAGGACATTTATAATGCAGCCAGCGACTCGATGGGGTCGAAAGCAGATCTTGTACACAGACACTGAGCAAAAGGAAACTCCCATCCGCGTATCTCCTACATCTACCCTTCTTCTCGAGCGCAGCAGTGCACTGCACAGCCACTTGGCCAGGAATCGCCGGAGAATGAACTCGAACGATTTGTCACGTTGGTTCTCATCCCTCGCGGCTGACATCCTGATTTGACAGCTCGCGCTCTGTGCCATTGAGTCCGCCCGTCTGCCACTCGAGTGCGCTTATCCCGGGGAGAGTCGGTAGAGAGAGAGAGAGAGAGAGAGAGACCCATCCACACATACACACACACACACACACGAGTCACAGTGCTCTACGTCCATTAATCAGTCGCTCTTTTACGGAGGGGGAGTAAAAACCGATTCCAGACCCCCCGTCGCGCGCGCACGCGACCAATTTGGTTCGCTTTTCTTCCCCTCGACGATAGGGTGCAGTGCGGAACGATAAGGAGTAGTAGGTCAGCCGGAGGGAAAAATGAGGAGGAATGTATATGTATAGCGGAACTTCTGGGGTTATCGCGCGTTTGCTGGGCTGCGTTGCAGCATCATCGTCTTTTTCCTCCGCGACGGCTTGTGACTTGCGGTTCGACGTCATATTTTCTCATCAGGAGGGGGGATGGCAGCCTTTAGAAATTCCCTAACGACTTCCGCTATGGGTTATTTAATTTTGAGCCGCAGCGACGGGATGATTAAATTATTCTCATACACTATGCGTTTCGTTTTTGATGTATCATCAAAACGTAGGTCTTTATATTTTCTGTTTATATTAGTTGGAAAAAGCCGCGTTTCGTACATTTTTCCCACTCACTATCCCCCGTAATCAGTGTCCCCGTTGAACACGAGACTAAACTTGATACTTTTGTTCTGACGAAAGGAGCTTCACCATCCCAACCTCACCGATTAATTTCACGTTTCACCCGGCGCACAATGGCCGTCAAACGCTCAGCCACCTCCTGTATGTATATATACAACTAAATGCACCAAGCTGCCTCTGCAGCCTCTCCCTCATGAAAAGCGTCGAAAAGCGTCGAAAAGAATCTCTGGCGGGACAAGGCAAAAAAGTGGCACGCGCGGTCGGTGGAGCGAGTCGAAAGGCAATTTCAAGAGGCATCAGAGGAAAATCCGAGAACGAAGTAATTCGAAAATTAGACGGTTCGATCTAGACGCAAAAAAACGTGCGAGCGTGCGAGAACAAGCGCGCAAGTGCACTTAATCGATCGATTTAACGAGCTTCCAATCGAAGCGCGCGCTGTTGCTGCTGTTACTGCTGCGTTAAACTCGTCAATTCGAGTGTGCGCCCGCCCGCGTGCGCGGCAGGCTCCCTTATAATTAACGAGGTATTCCAGGAGGTTGCGCGAGGGCGGTGCGTCGGTGCGTGCGCCTCCACGGCGTGTGTGTGTGCGCGCGCGGAAAAATTGAGTTCCAATGTAAATTTTATTTTCCGCCCGGCTGGAGGCATTGTCTAAGTGAACTATGGTATAAAAACTTTAATGGAGGCTTTTAGCTAATTTACCTGTAAAGTTTTTAATTACCAACGATTGTGGGAAATTTTCGTGCGAGTGAAATAGCGGAGTGAAAAACCCATTTTTCATGGGTTTTATAATCGAGCTGCATTATTAAAAACGCTTCAAATTTAATAAATCATATACTGCATGCTTAATTTACATTTCTATTCCAGGAGGAACAGTAAAAGTGAAAATAACAATAAGCACGCGCAATTCGCCATTTTCGAAACAATTCCGGCGAATCCGTGCCTATGATTTCGATCTCGACGATCGAGGCGCAGCGCACTAGTCTCCGCGACGAAAAACTGGAAGACGGGGAACTGGAGCGCGAACCGACAGCAGGTACCCACTCTCTCTCTCTCTCTCTCTCTCTCTCTCTCTCTCTCTCTCTCTCTCTCTCTCTCGCATCGGAGAAACTCCTGCGCAAACACGGTTCGAGGGAACTTGCCGCGCATCTCGGAGTTACCGGGTAAGCTATTTCTGTCCGACTACGTAAACTGGGTAACACGCCCGAAAGGAGGCGACTGGCTGGGATTCGCGTGTGCGCTGAATTCGGGAAACAAAGCATCGACGGCGATCCCTTGTGTATTGGCTCGGCGTGCTTTTTCCTTTTTCCGATACTTTTTGCGTTAAATTTTTTTTCTACGAACAAGTTAATAAGGAAAAAGATTATTTGGGCCGTTCGCGTGATTTGTATAAGCGAATTAGAGTATAAAGAAAAGAATTTGCCGGCGAAGGGATCGAAGAAGTCAAGTTGTTTTAGGAGAATACTTTGGCATACGTCGTAAAAGGGACTAAGGAGATTATCTTTGAGTTTCAGACGGCGGAACGACCTTTCTAATGCCGCGTATTATTCAGACAAAGTCCTTTCCACATATCACCCGCTGCTTTGACCCTCGCCAACACACACATGAACCTAATTAACGTGCGAGATTATATCCCAAGATGTTTCTCATCTCCCCCTAATTCCATTTATACTTTGCTTTCAGGGACAGGCATCAGCAGCGTCGCATGGAAAAGAAGAGGGAAGAATACATCCTCGCACTTAATACTGCTAAACTCCTTAGTTCGTCAAAAGCAAGCCTCGAATTAATGTATGGAAATAAATGCAAAGTCCGTAGCTTAACGAGGGCGAAGACCGGCTTATACATATACACCGAAACGTAGCTACACGAGTTATTAAAACGTTCCATTGTACCAACAGTCTGCACTGTATACTTTATATATATACAGGGCGCATGCGATACACGCACGTTGCGCTTCTTACGGCGCGCGCGCGCGCGACATAATGGACCAACTCTTTCGGAATAATTAACAAAAAGCGCACGCGTGAGGAGAAGGCTTTGAGTGCCAGTCGCGGAAACGCGATGTAATTTTTAATTAACACGTCGGGCCCCGTACGTTCGTAAACACGCGCGTGAAAGGCGCGAGGGAGGAGGCGACAGTTCATTTTCCCGGGGCGGCGAGAATAATTAATTCATATGGTGCTAAAGGCAAAGCTAAAGCGAAAGATGAACAAAGCTAGCGACTTATATGCCGCGCGCCCGTGTATACATATAGGGATAAAGAACGGGAACAACGGAGGCTATAAAGTATATACGTGCATGACTAAGAGCGGCAAATTAAGTAGTTACATGTCAGAGGTAGTACTCACCTTTGCTGAAGGGCGCGAGCAGAAGGTAATTCACGAGAGCGGCGCCGGTATCGTGGCCCATGAGGGTGACCCGCGTGGGGTCGCCGCCGAACGCGCCGATGTTCTCGCGCACCCACGTCAGGCCCATGGCGATGTCGTGGAGCGCGAGGTTGCCGCTCAGCGCCGAGTCCGGCGAGTCTGTTATTGGCTTTGTCCTCAGGAAGCCTGCTCGGGATTTTAAATAAGTATTGCGAATAAATACATCAGGAGAGAAATAACCACCCTAAATTGCCTTTCTTTTTTATTTTCTATTTCAAACTTATCATACATAAGTTCAATTCTTCTGACGTTCTTTCATATATACGTAAAAGTCTAAACAACAACTACTTTACTCGTTCTCTGTGCGACGCGCTTCATTTGTTTTTCTTGTATAAACAAATTCAATTTTTATTTGGAATCGTAACAATGTATGCGTACAAGGTTAAATGAAAGTATTTTTATAAATTTCAAATGGTTTTTTATATTGGAGTGAAAAACAATTCTCGAAGCCGTGTTGGGGAGACTGGGGTAAAACCGGATACTGGGGTAAAACCGGAATTCTCAATTTCTCGGTTACTACTAGTGCGATCTATATAAGAGCTATGGTGGGTATAGTCCGTTATTCCGGCGATGACGGCGCACAGTGGGCTGAAAGACCAAAAAAATGCTCAAAAGTCTTGATTTAATCGAATTCTGCATGGAAAAAAAATCTGACCCGGTAAAATTCTTCTTTTTACACCACTTTTCGAGAAATTTTTCCTCCCGAAGGTTTAAATGTATTTATAAAAATGTTACCGATACTATTTTACCATGCTGTCGCGAATTCGATATCTTTAGCGTTTGGTTTTGGACGGAAATGATTAAGAATAATTTATATTGCTAATTATTTTAGGTATCAAAGAAATTATATTTTTGCTTCAAAATTACGTGAATGAATTCATGAGTCAATCATGATTATCCATAAATTTTTTGGTAATTCTATAATTGATAATTTCAGAAATATAGTTGTTCAAAAATGAGTGTGGGCCAAATTGACCCAGTATGTGCTCCACGATCGAAAAAGTAAGTGTGGCCTCAAAGGGTTAAGGGTCGAAAATACTAAAAATTACAAAAATAATAATATAATTAGCAATATAAATTATTCTTGATCATTTCCGTCCAAAACCAAACGCTAAAGATATCGAATTCGCGACAGCATGGTAAAATGGTATCGGTAACATTTTTATAAATACATTTAAACCTTCGGGGGGGAAAAATTTCTACAAAAGTGGTGCAAAAAGAAGAATTTTACCGGGTCAGATTTTTTTTCCATACAGAATTCGATTAAATCAAGACTTTTGAGCATTTTTTTGTCTTTCAGCCCACTGTGCGGCGCCAACTAATCGCAAACGGAACGATTTTGGAACGTTCCTCCGGAGCGTTCCGAAATATTTTTTATTTCGATACTACATAATCTAGTTTTTTTTGTATCGTTGATCATGGATCTTATACAAAACAATACTAATAATAACCTAAGTTTACTACATTCTTCTCTTCAGTATACCTACATTGTGCGTATTGGGATCTGACATCGGTCATGCGACTCTCGACGTGGCGTGGTGAACTATATAGAGCTAGCCCCACTTTAACGCTGATACGGAAGGGACATTATGTACATAAGAGCCGTGCCGTGCCGTGCCTTGCTGTTACCGTGCTGACTGTGCTTTTGACGTAGTGAGTATGGATTACTTATTAAACTACGCCGTTGATTGGCCAATACTTAAACATTCGTCAATCATGAGCGATATTAGCTCTATAAGTAATCCACGCATAGCAGCACACATCACGGCAAAGCACAGCACAGCAGGGCAAGGACAAGACAAGGCACAGCACGACACAGCACGACACAGCTCTTATGTACATTGTCCCTTCACGGGTTCTTCTACGCCATGTTGGCTTTGGCTAAAGTATAGCTATATATATTGGCCACGCCCCCATGTTAGATACTCAGATTCCAATAGGCCTACATCAATTCCCGGGCCGGGAGTCTCGGCGCCAACTAAACAAAAACCGAACTATTTCGGAACGTTCCGAAATCAGTTGTCTAGAACAACACGGCGGCAAGACGGCATGACGTATTTCGGAACGGCGCGACCGACGGCGCCGTAATAACGGACTATACCCCGGTATTTCTTTTGAGAGGGGTATAGTTCGTTATTACGGCGCCGTCGGTCGCGCCGTTTCGAAATACGGCATGCCGTCTTGCCGCCGTGTTGTTGTCGACAACTGATTTCGGAACGTTCCGAAATCATTCGGTTTCGGTATATATTGGGTATAGTCCGTTATTCCGGCGCCGTCGGTCGCGCCGTTCCGAAATACGGCATGCCGTCTTGCCGGGTATAACTGATTTCGGAACGTTCCGAAATCGTTCGGTTTTGGTATATATTGATCATCAATCTACGTCGATGTAAAGCCGCGCGCTCTTGACGCAGATATAGACTTAACCTCAAAATTGGCTTCGCGATCACGCGAAATGCAAAGCGAGATCGCAGAAATTGTCTTTACTTATAACTACTTAATATTGCGCGGTGCAAACGATTGACGTAGCTGGAAAGAGCGAAGGTTGCGCGCGTATGCGGTCTAACCTCCGCAAACACACATATATATATACGTGTATATGTATATATGTATGATACATAGGCGCGTGTTTGCACGCGCTATGTGCCGCAGGGGCTGGTGTCAATGTGCGGGAGGGGGAGGAGGGTAGCGGCAGATCGTCGAGGGTTCAAATGCGTAGATGTGCATGATCAACGATACAAAACAAACTAGGTTATAAGTAGTATCAAAATAAAAAATATTTCGGAACGTTCCGGAAACAGTAACATAGATTAAGGAACGTTCCGAAATCGTTCCGGTTTCGATTAGTTGGTGCCGTGATCGCCGGAATAACGGACTATACTCAGAAGGTGTTTATTTTCATTTTGTATGCGATCGGCATGTCAAAAATAGCCTCGTGTTGACTTTAGAAGAGGTCAAAGATTTCTTAGCTCGCAAGACCGTGTTCATCATAACAGTCGTAGTGCGTATAAACTTCCTGTAAGCAGCATATTCTTTCAGTACGTACATAACCTTATTATGTATGTTATAATAAATAAGTAGGAGCAATTCCATTTCTCAATTTTACTTTTAATTGCAAAAAATGAATAATTACTTTTTTTCGAACTTATTGGTAAAATCGGATAGCTTATTTTCTCTTTTCTTTTAATGTAATGATAAAATAAACTAATAATAGGAATTTAGTGCGCTGTTCATACATTATACATATAAAATTAATTTGTTTTTGGGTACAGAATAGCGTAAATGTATTAGAAAGTCTTCCCGGCAAAGCTGGTCAGAAGAAAATATGGCTTCAGCGATTCTTTATAAAAAAAAACGATAATTTATAATTATTAATAAAAGATTTCTTCATTAAACAACGTTTTTACATCTTTGTATTATTTCTAGAATGTCGAATACCGCTTAAAATTCATTTTGGAAAGAATAATGAAAGTATCCGGTTTTACCCCGACAATTTTTTTATTGGGTAAAATCGGATACTTTCGTAAATTTCTAATAACATTTTTTACAAATATTTTTTTGGCTAACTAAGTCGATGTTTTATTTTTTAATAACAATTTTATTGTTATTTTGTTATCTATTTTTAATAAACAATCTCCAAAAAGTATCCGGTTTTACCCTAGTCCCCCCTATATTGTAAACTTTATTGTCACATATTGGATTTAATTTTCTATGGAAGGAGAATTCTACTTTAAAAGCTATATAATATAACTATTCAACTGCGGCGAAATAAAATGTAAAAATCTTCGAACTCAATAGTCCGCCAAAGTTTAACGCAAAGAAAATTCTCTATCTCCATAGGTAAAAAGGCCGGCGAAAATGGAGGAGGGCGAATAGCCATACTCCGGCTCGTTCGCAGAAAAGTTTTTCGCGCATCGCTTGGCACGCAGGAACTTAATCGCCCATAATTAGAAGACCTCCCAGTAGAGGCGTGGCGAATACGCGCCTACGTAAGGAAATTGCAGTTGGAAGAGTTTTTGAACGTATATAGGTAAGCGGCTCGGATGTCTACTTTGTCGCTGCGCATGCACATGCGGTTGTATATAAAACGAGGAGGCACGCCGGGAGTTGAGGCTGGGGTGTATATATACGTACCGAGGATCCCGAGGCGATAGTTTAGGGTAATCACTATGACGTGGCCGGCGCTGGCGAGGACCGAGCCGTCGTAAATGTTGCCGGTGCCCCACTCGAAGCTCTCACCGTGGATGTAAACTATCACCGCGTAAGGCGCCTCCAGTCCTCGTGCACCTGCAACACACAGACGTACACACACGTATATATGAGCCTCGGTATTAGGATGGACTTTATTATACGCTGCACTCCTTCGGGAAATCGCATCAGCTTTTCACTAGCTCGCTCGCTCTCTCGCGTTAGCACACTTACGATCCCTCATTAATATTCTTCCCGCGCTCGGCCGTATCGGTAATGCGTTTATGCATACGAAGTATTTTGGGGATGAGGCTGATGTGTTGCCTCGGGTTGATTAAAATAAACCGTCGGCCAGGAGGAGGAGGCCGAAAAAGCACGCGTGTTTGCAACTTCTAGTTTCGTATGCGCTTTTCGTATGCTCCACCTGGCTTTGTGATATTTTATAATTAATATGTTTATGCTAAATTTCGTTTTTACGTCGTGGAATGCGTGATGCGAGCGCCCATGTCAAAACAGTCGGCTCGAAAAAGAACTCAGCCGCGCGCGCGTGCATTATCATAATTTATGTGCTGCATAAATTAACTCGGAGAATGATATCAAATTTAGCAACAACAAGGGAAGAGGCAAAGTGTAGATTAAAATTTCGGTTCGAAGGACGTTTTTGGCATTCCGAGCGCGTATATATAAAGTAGCGCGGAAGTTTTAATCTGGCGCAATTAAATCGGCGTTATACACGCCGCTCGACGTGCTGCGCCACAATATCATTTCTCGTAGATCTTTGGTTCTAGAAGGAGTTCTTTAGGAGCAACGAGATAAGAGACCCGTTACTTTTCCCAATGAATGCTCCTTTAATTACTACTTCATAAACGATATCCGACGCAGCTCTAAAGTTCGGGGGAGGGCTGCAAAAATCCAACCGAGAGGCAGCTGCTGGCGCTGGACATTTAATTAGCTGAAACTCTCTCTCTCTCTCTCTCGCTCTCTCTCTCCTATTCTTACTTGGATATATATACGCGTCGTCGGTATAATTGCGCACGCGCACTAGCGCCATTTTTCCGCTTGAGGAGAAAGTTAAAAGGAGCGATTTAGTCGTATACGAAAATTCATTAAGGTGGAGGCGATAATTTACGCTCTTATTGCCCCCGGAAAGTATCTGCTCTAAGCGACTTCCTCGTTATGCGCACGCCCGATTACTTGAATTTCGAAAAAGCGCGCGGGAGAGTCGGCGGAACAGGAGTTTAGCTTCTTTTTCGCCGTGTTGTCGAAGCTGCAGTAGCAGCACGCGCGCGGTGCGAAGAAAAATCGGGTTGAAAAAAAAGAGCCAGCGGGGATTACGCGCTGGTAAATCGAAGAGGGATTCTCGTTATGGAGAGATTTTCCGCCTCCATCCGGCCGTTTTTGCTCGCTCGACCCTTTTTTTCGCTCTCTGCGCCGATATATACGGACGCACACCATACTGTGTCGGGGCGTGCTCGAGTCGTGCTTTTATTTCGTGCTACGCTCTTTTCAAGTAACGAAAATGTTTTTTACCTTCTTTTCGGTTGTTGATGAAAAAGTTAAACAAAAATCAGTGACCGAATGAATCACTTATCAAATTGAAACGCAAATGTCGAGAGGAAATTTATATAAAATTTCTACTTAAATTAATTTGTTTAAGTTCGAATTTGTTTAATGTTTAATTGTTCAATTTGTTTAATGATTAGTTCGCAATTTAATTTTATCCGCTTTTATAAAAACTCGTGTTTGCATACGGACTCGTATATTTTGATAATACAATAGTGCTCTGTTGCTTCCTCTTAGAGGAAGCTTTGTGATAGTAATTTTTTGAGTTGTTGTAAAAACATGTTATAATTGTTTTCCGAGGTGTTAGGAATCAAAATACATGGTTTTTGAAAAATGCCTGTATGGATGTATGTGCGCGCGCGCGCGTGTGTGTGTGTGTGTGTACGCCTGGATCTCAGCTTCTACACGGTCGATTTTAACCAGGCAGGCCTCATTTTTTTCTTTTTTTTGTGTGATTGCGGGTCAAAAATACGTTTTTTTATTGGGCCGATGCGTTTTTGTTTTATTTCGAAATTCGATTTTCTCAAAATTTATTCTTGCTTTTTGCTTTCTCAATGAGAAAGCTTGCTAACGGTGAAATTTTTCGACCTCGAGATTTCGGTGATTTTCGATATTTTTGAGCTCCCTGAGTGGAAATATGCGTTTTCTAGAAAATGTGTGTGTGTGTATGTGTGCGTGCGTGTGTGTATGTGTGTGTGTGTGTGGGTGTGTGCGTTCGTGCGTGCGTGAGTGTGTGTGTTATAAATTTGTCCGCAGCATAAATTGAAACTGGCTAGAGATATCAAGTTTATCTTTGGCAGGCACATAAAGCTTATTTTGAAGTTGTGCAAGTTCAATTAGTTTTTTGGGTAATATTAAGTATTTAAAAAATAAAAAAGAAAAATATGGAAAAATCGAAATTTTTTTTTCGTCGCCGGGTTTGGATATTGGTCAGAAGTAGGCCCATTTTCTGAAAGGTCTTGAAATTTCCTATCTAGCCATATTTTTGTGGGCCTCATCCGATACTATTAAGTCGGTTAAAAAAAATAAAGAAAAATATGGAAAAATCAAAAATAATTTTTTTTTGTTCTGGGTTTGGATATCGGTTGGAAGCGAGGTTGGAAGTAGGCCCATTTTCTGAAAGGTCTTGAAATTTCCTATCTACCCATATTTTTGTCGGCCTCATCCGATACTATTAAGTCGGTTAAAAAAATAAAAAAAAAAAATAAACGTGATCAGATTATGTACTAAATCTGCATTACCTACTCTCTGGTTTAATGACTCTCGCCTCGACGACTCGTATTATCATCAATTTTTCGCACTGTTTAAGTAATGTACTATTTTATATTTTTTTTAATAAAAAAAGAAAATAATCGTGATAAAAATTTGATTATTAACACATCTTCTTATTTCAATGGATTCGCTTCGCTCGGGCGCAAACGTTCAAACGAGGATAAAATCACTTTCACGCACTAGTATCGAAATGTAATATTTTCAAATTTATATATTTGATCTAAGAAATATTATGGCTATTGTTGGTTGATTGGCTTTTCAATTGATAATATTCGATGAGAGGATGAATTGATTTTTGACAATACATAAAAAATAATTACCATTTTATAAAGAGTAATATTTTATAAATAACCAGTTATTACACTAATTGAAGACTATATGTGGTTAAAATTTCAAGAGATTATCTTCATTTGTTTTTTAGAAAAAAAAATTATTTTCAAAAAACGAATTTTGAATTTTTAGTTATTTTGATTTTTTAATATCTTACAGTCATTATTACATAATATAATAAACTTTTCTTGAAAGGTACCCACGTAAAACAATTTTATAAACTTTCTATATAAATTATATGTAATAAGTTATGTATAATATTTATAATACTTTTATAAACAAATGGTTCTATAAAAACTTTATACACCATATAAAGTTTTTATAAAATCTATATATATTATATATCTTTCTAAAATTTACATTAAAAAGATGGAAATTTATTTATTTTAATCGTGAATATTTATTTTTTCTCATACATACTTGCAGGTAGACACAAAAAATTTTTTACACGTATCAATTTTTTTACTATATTACTTACAGATACTATTTCAATTGTGTATATTTCTCGAAATGGCATAAAATACTTTGAAAAATCTATATTTAGTCTAGATAAGGAAATTATTTGTCATTGAACATCAATTTCAAGTTTTTGTGTGATAATAATTTAAATATATTTAAATTACCTATATTTTCCTTTTTTAAAATTTAAAATATCTTCACTCTGTCATTTGTTATTAAGGAAAACTTTTTTATATTTCATAAATTAATTTCTCAAAAAATATTTTATTTATCGGCTTGAAATTTTAACCAGTTATTACACTAATTGAAGACTATATGTGGTTAAAATTTTAAGAGATTATCTTCATTTGTTTTTTAGAAAAAAATTATTTTAGAAAAAATTTGCGTTTTCGTTGTCGCACGATAACTAGAGCAAAAATTATCCAATAGTTCTGAAATTTGGCACAGGTGTAGCTTTTATATACCTTCAGATCGAGTTCGTTGCTCAATAAAATCGATCCATTACGAAAAAAGATATTTGAGGTTAAAAATTTTTTAAAAAATTTTTGAATCGCATTTTCTCAGAGATTACTTGATTTATCGACTTAAAATTTTAACCACTTATTAAACTTATAGAAGACTATATTTGGTTAAAATTTCAAGAGATGATCTTCATTTGTTTTTTAGAAAAGAATTATTTTAGAAAAACTTTGCGTTTTCGTTGTCGCACGATAACTAGAGCAAAAATTATCGAATCGTCCTGAAATTTGGCACAGATGTAGCTTTTATATATCTTCAGATCGAGTTCGTTGCCCAAAAAATCGGTCCATTACGAAAAAAGATATTTGAGGTTAAAAATTTTTTTTTTTAATTTTCGAATCGCGTTTTCTCAAAAAATACTTGATTTATCAACTTAAAATTTTAACCACTTATTAAATTTATAGAAGACTATATTTGGTTAAAATTTCAGGAGATTATCTTCATTTGTTTTTTAGAAAAAATTTGCGTTTTCGTTGTCGCACGATAACAATAGCAAAAATTACCCAATTGTCCTGAAATTTGGCACAGATGTAGCTTTTATATATCTTCAGAACAAGTTCGTTGCCCAAAAAAATCGGTCCATTACGAAAAAAGATATAACGCACAGTTTAAGCTGAATCCGGACCCATGACCCTCTCCTAGTTAGTCCAACCGTACAAGATAAAGTATTAAATTTTAAATATTAGAAGTAAACATTAATTAAAGGGATCAATAAATTAAGTTTGAGGAAGCTACGTGCCAATGAATTGGCAGCGGTTTTTTTTATACCGTGTCACAAGATCATTTTCGAGTGTCCAGAAATTTTCTTGTCTATTTTATAACCTAAAGAACGAGAACATTTTTAACGTTCCAAATATATTTTTCTTAAATTTTTGTAACCCTCTAACTAAATAATCTGTAGAATTCCTCATAATAGGTATACGTAATACCTTATATCCGATGAATTTCACGCATCCCTCTCCCCTCATTGAAAGGCTGTCAGTGCTAACGGGAGTAGATTATAGAGGTGCAGAGAATGCGTCAATGCAAAAATAAAACAAATAAAAGAGGAGAATTCTTCATTTAAATCAATTTTAATTTAGAAAGCCTGTAATCGACAAAACAGAAATTTTACATTTACTGCGGCAGGCATCAAGGGTGCATTTACATGTGGACACTCCCTGTATTTTCGAATTCATCTGTTTAATCTGGGAGATTTGGAATTGAGGGTTTTACAAAGGGTTTTTATTCTATAGAATATTCAAACTCATTATTATCTTTATTTGAAGTATTTTCATAAATTATAATTAATTACATTAATTCAGAATTTCATTTATATTAAAATATAGCTGCACTCTGGTTCATAATATGGTACAAGCATTTATTTGCGTTAATAATTCGCTCGTAAAGTAAACACACAGCGATTTCAAGCAGCAATTCATTATGAGACAATTTAGTAAAATACGTGCATATTTCTTTCTCTGTTTTATTCTCGAACAATAAAATCGAAAAATCTCAGCGTGCAATAACTCAAGGTGAGCCGGTAAATCGGCGTCCTCCGTTGCAATTGCGCTCAAAATCTGCCCGGTTATACACGCATAAACTGCTCGTTGTAAGCTCTTGCGAGACGCTGCAAGCTCGAACATTAGAGAGAGAGAGAGAGAGAGAGAGAGAAAGAGAGATTTTATTGGGTTCGGGAAAATTGAATTTCCATGGGCCACGGGGACCCGCTAACTTTCCTCGCGTCTCCCAGGCTCTCTCCGCAACCGCTTGTAGATACGTGTTAAAATCAGAGTTTTCTCGTTGTTACTATATACGAGCTTTTTACGTTACTTCGTCGGTAGAGTGCGGAAGGCCGGCGGTTTTAATCGTTGCGGAATTGCGGCGGCCGATTGCATTTGCGTTGTCGCGCGGACGCCTGTCCGGGCAGCCAATGGAATTTATCGGTATTCATAGATTGGTTCATTTGTTTTTGCTGCGAAAGGGGTAATAAAGGCCGGCTGGCGAGGGCATAAGTCATTGAAAAGCCAATTTAACTTTGCACTCGTGTAACATATTGAAATTTTTTTTTATTTATTCGCATTTTGTCCACGTAATTTAATGATGGGCATGATGGCAATTACACGTTGCTTAATTAGCGGCCCTCCTGAACTTTTGAATGTGCAAGCTCGTCTTTTTCAGAAAATTCAATGTTATTATTATAGGATTTACAATGTGTCCCGAGGGTTCTTGCTAAACTGCCATGCATTAATTGAAGTATAAGGAGAAAGCGAAGCAACTAGGTCAATTTCGTGTTCTTTTTTTTTACAAACGAGAAAGGCTTTCGTTACATTTCCGCGCCTCACGAATAAGATCTGGCTTCTCATTAAAATTTAATTAAAATGTAAGCTTTTTTATACTCTCCCCGGAAATTCCTTCTCCTTTCGTCTTAGCAAAATATTTTTCTTACTAAGAGGGGACAAAAAGTTCCGATAAGTCCGTGAACGACATAAAAGAAGAATTTTCTCATACTTCAAACTCGCGGGCTTTTATCATTTTGATTAATATTTCACGCAACTTAATCATCAACTCCCTGCTGAAACGTTATAATTCTTTTTAGTTGTTAATGTGAACAGTGGCTATTTACAAAGCCAATATTTAAACTCATTTTTAAAGAGTATTCTGCAGACCCTAACTTTTCTAGCTGTTTTCAACGTAACCGAGTGCATTGAAAAAAAATAAAATATGATTGCATCAATTTTAACTTTCCTCCTATATTCGGAACCAATATCGCTCATGAGTTCATTGAACACATCGCTCCGACAGTTTTGTTATAAAAAAAAATATCGGGCTTTAAGAAAATCACGCTAAAACAGTTGAGTACTCCGCGCCGAAGTACGTATAGCATAATCATCAGAGGTCCGGGAATTTCCGATTTCTCCATCGTTGATATCTGTTGGCATTGTAAATTCCCGCGTAAAAAATATCCATTATCCGCGTGCAAAAATTAACAAACATGCCTACCGGCCACTTATTTATTCGCGCGCGCGCGCCCATTCGAACCGCACACCCAGTGCAGCGGGCCAAAAAAGGGGGAGAAGTGCGGCTAAAAGAGCATTAATAAAAAGCGAGCTTCGGAGGGGGATGCGGATATGCGCGTAGTCTCGCTAACCGTTTCGCGTTAATGGATATATATACAGAGCTTGCGTGCCGTGCGCCTGCTGTGCGAAGTTCCTCCGTCACTTTAACGCCCATTCGATGCTGCGCTTTTTACCTTCCCCATAATACCACGCGCGCGCGCTGCTAAATGTTCTGCTGCATATGTTCTCGTGTGTGCGCGTGTACTTTCTCTCTCTCTCTCTCGTTTGCTTGAAAATTGGCACAGGGAGACTGGAAAAAAGAGTCGAGTGTAACTAACGACTTCCGCGGTGCTTATGCGTATCATCGCTGAGAGCGTGAAAGCTATTTTTCCCTATTTCTAAAGTATACCCCATTTGGCGCAATTTGCCTTTTCAGATATTCCAATTTAACGCGTTTCGTGTTTTTCAAAAAGTTAACTCGCATCTACTATTTGGGAATTTATATCGTGCCTCGTACAAAGTGGTGCCGCCTGGATCCAAGGGAGAAAATACGTGAATCCGACTCATCGGTTCGGGTGATTCGCGTTAATTCGCGTTAACGCCTGGCGAAAGCTGTAGCTGCCGCGAAAATCGCTTAGCTCTCCGGCAATCACACAGAGGCATAGCCACGGTCGATTATAAGCCGGGAGCGGAGGCTATGTGCGAGCGACAGAGCGCGAAATGGCTCGGCCGAATTAGCGAATTTTAAACATGACGCGCGAACGCGTCGACTGTCGAATTAAAAGCCTTTAATCACGTTTGCGAAAAAAGAGAGAGCGGCTTCGCGAGGATTCGCGCTGCGGCAGCACACAAAACAGTATAGAACGCTCGACAGCGCCGGTTATTATTAACTCTTCGCATCATTGCGCGCGGCTGCTTGCGCGGTAAAATTAAATTTGCTCTCGCGTATAGCGCGCGCGCTCTCGGAATTTCATAAATGTCTCGTTTCCTACTCCTGTATGCTCTTTCCGGATTTTCTCCCTTTGTGCACTGTACGGCTGCCCATTTTTGCCGCGCGAATGCGGGAGAGTAATGATAAATCGGAGGAGAAAAAGAGCGCGTGGAATCGTTGCGGTGTTTCGCTCGCGACTGCATTGCCGACGTTGTGCGCGTTACGCGTTGTATAAGTTGGATATAATGATCGCGCTCTCGTCGATACATATCGAGCTCGAATTTCAGTTCTTTTGTGCGCTGCTCGTGCGCACCCGCTGTACGTTGTATTTAACGATCTGTTTAATGAAAAGCCATTTCAAAGTTACCTACCTTCAATTTTTTTTTCTCTCTCTCTCTCTCTCTCTCATCCGTGCGAGTACCGAAGTGCCTTGCCGACTCTCGCGATATTGTTGCACAAATTATAAATTAAATTACGATCGTATTAAAGTCCGAATTATTGTGCGATACCTGCTATACATATACCACATATGCATATATGCAGCGCAATGCGATGTAAATTTGTATTTTCGCAAAATCGAAATTTCCCGCTACCTATACATAAAACCTCATATAATATATAAAACGCGATATTGCGCTCAGTATATATATATATACACACACACACACACACACACACACACACACACTGAGTATGGACGCGTAACCGAACAAACATGCTCACTCGAGTATATACATGAAGTATATGTATTTTGCATGGTTTTATCAGTAAATAGAAAAGAATTTATGCGGCTCGTATTTTTTCACGACGTGAAGTATTTTTTATGTCGATGCGCGCGTATATAAAAAAAGGCAAAAAAAAACAACCCCGTAAGCGTAGGCCGCTCTCGGGCCACTCTTCATTTTTCGATTAAATAACATTTTTTACGTGCTATATGCGCGTACTTGTGTGTACGAGTAAAAAAATAACGCGCGCTCGTCTATTAAAGCGCGACAAGCCGCAGTACATCATCTCCGTCCGCACACATAGCCTTGGCTGTATTTTGAAGGAGATGAAAAATATAAAAGGAGATAAAAAAGACTCACCACTGCCGGGAATGTAGAGATTGAGGAATAGACAGTCCTCGCTCTGATTCGCCACGAACTTGACGATCCTGACGAGCTGATTGTAGCGGCCGAGCGGCATATCCTGCAGCGCCGCCGTCTGGTTGCGTATGTCGGGCAGCTTTTGCGGGCAGGCTGGGCCGAAGGTGTCGGCGCGCTTCATGCCCTTCCAGCCGAGTGGCGGCTGGGGCTGGCGGAACCTCAGGTCGCCGACGGGCGGCGCAGCGTACGGTATGCCACGGAACACCTCCACTGGGTCCAGGTGCTGGCTGTTCAGCTCCTGCGACGAGGGAAACTTTATATTGACGTCAGGCACTTGATTTTCTTTCACAGATACGTGTGTGTGTGTGTGTGTGTGTGGGGTGTGATAAATCGCGTCTAATGCACATAGATAAATAATTCAGTGTGGATTTTCACCGCGGGATTGAAATTTTAGTCAATCGCGGGAGGAGTGGGCGCTCGGTTGAAATACGGGGTAAAAATCGATTTCGATGAGGGAGAGCTGGCTGTGTCAGCGCATGTGTGCCGCATAAAATACGGGCTTTTAAAAGTATTCCAACTATTTTTGTACTTTATCGGCCGGCAATCGGCCCAGGCGCTGAATTATATGGGGAGTTTGTTTTAAAACTGCAAAATATGCCGTCGAAATCCATTGCCCGCGCGAATCAGTATTCTCGCTTATCATCTATTCGAAGGGATTCAAATTGTTGATGAAATGGTTTTGTTAAAAGCTATCCGGATTTTCTGCTGAATGGAATGAGTATTAGTTGCTTTATATATCAGTTATGAATATAATATATGTCTACTATTTTCTTTGCATTTCATTTAGTTAATAGTATGACAAGTAATGTAATGCTTTCATAGAATAACATATATATGATATTGTAAGTACCTATGTTTCGTTCTTTTAATATTGCTTTTTTATTAAATAATATGAAAATTTTTAATATAAACATTACAAGAATAATTATGATTTTTTAATTTATGTAAAGGTTTATTTCCACATAGAATAGAAAAATATTGGATTTTCATAAAAATATATATAACTTAAAGGACCCCAACGAATGATATACGTATTATGGAAAACGGCCGATGATTTCACTCGTCTGTTTTATTTTAGTATTTTTACATTTCACAGAAGAGAGCGAGTGCGATTACGTTATACACCGTACTCGCCAAAAGTCAGAACATTGAGTTTCCACCGGGATTGTCCGACCGCACGTGCGGAGCAGTACGGCTTTATGCTCGCGGAATGGCAGATGCGAGTCCTATACCATAAAAATACACGTACTCTCTAAAATGTGAATAATATTACGTTGCTTTTATGAAAAGTTTTACGCTGCCGCTCTCGCCCGGCTCGCCTCGAATCCCTTTTGACAATGTATACCTATCTAACGTGCCCGCTGATGTATGAAAGCAGAAATTAATTGTCGTGGACAGAAATTCCTAGGGAATGTAAGAATATTAATTAGTTCAAAGTCGAGTGTGCGTATGTGGAATATAGTGTAGCACGATCGAATGAAAAGTAATTAAATTTTAATGACGAAATTTAATACTGCGACACAATGGATATTAATTTTGTGTTGTTTCATGTTCATAAAACAATGTAGCCGTTATGTTGATCAGAATAATTACTTTTAATATTGTAAAGAGTTCGGAATTAAAATACTCCACACGTAAAATTCAAAAACTTACTTCGGAGGAAAAGAAGTTTGAGCAAAAGTGTATTTTAAGGTCTGTAACTGAGAAAGGTATTTGAAATTCTCTGCATACTT
Organism: Torymus aiolomorphi; assembly: GCA_036365515.1. Taxonomy (NCBI): domain Eukaryota; kingdom Metazoa; phylum Arthropoda; class Insecta; order Hymenoptera; family Torymidae; genus Torymus; species Torymus aiolomorphi. The sequence goes on from CM070877.1 coordinate 154,588,846, forward strand.
TGAACAGTGAAGATTTTACTACCGCAAAATGGAAAAATCAACTTCCTTTCTCGAAATTTACAATTTTCTAATGTTTTCCCTGAAAAATTTCTCCTGAATGATCAAGTTTATTTTACGATCCTTCTTGCTTTTCGATTCTTTTGAATTAGAATTTTTCCAAATCGTTTCTGCATTTTATAGTCTATTCAATTTTATCACGACTCATAAAACTTTCTATTAGATGTACTATATTTTTAGATTTAATTTTTTTATTTTAAAGCTTTTTAATTGCCCCAGAAAATAAAACATTCGATGCACAAAATGAAAAAAAGTTGCCGTAAATGAATGGATATATCCTTTCACGTTCCTCGATGATTCACAGAGCAACATTTCCAACTCCCGCTTGTGAAAATATAATTTTTCCATTATCAGATCACTTTTCCATCTTCATCTCGTAAAAAAGCAGCGGCAAATAAGCGTTAATACTTATCGCAATACGCTCCCGCCCGCCTCTATAAAACGCAGTCCGTGGGTTCCACACAAAAGGCGAGCATCGATCCGAAGCCGTTGCCGCGCTCTCGCAATATTTGCAGGTGTATAATACTCTCTCCCTGAAAGAAATATCGTCGCGCGCGAGACTCACTCTCGTTTTATGACTACTGAAAGCCCTTATGCGCGTACAAATGTGAAATATATAAAGAACTTGGACGCTCTCACGCTCGCGAATATAAGGGAAATTCCAGAGGGCGCATTTTCTCCGGGCGCCTCGCGCAATGAGCGAAATAAAATAAAATCGGGCCGCGCGGGCGAGCGAGCGCTAAACGTGCGGTGACTGCGAAACAGCGCGTCGTGCACGAATTATTATAATTTTTGTCCCCGCGGCGGCGGCCGTCGGGAGAGGAGACGATTTCATTCGAAAATCAATCGAGCCCGTACGTGAGCGTAATCCCTTATCGGCGCCTCGTTGTCGCCCTTACGTCCAGAGAAAAGCGCTGGATAAAGGACGGAGGATAGACGCGCCCGGAATATTCGGGATTCCAGAGCCGATCTCATTTGCCGGCGAGTGGATGAATAAACGCAAAACGGATTCGCGCTATCCGATATATTAGGAAAAGTCCGCGGCTCCGCTTGGCTGTATTAGTTTGTATAATACCGCGTAACCGGATGGGTAATAATTTCGGCGGGCCGAATGCCGGTGCGCCTCGAAAATTCGCTTTGGGGATCGCGCGCCTGAACGTGCGTGTATCTATATTATATATATATATAAGCCCGAGCGCGCGATTGAAGCGTGCCTTTTCGACTTTAATAAATGCCCGAAATTCGCGGTTGCCCGCCACGCGCCGGTCTGCACCAAATTATTTTGAGAACAAGCACGTGCGCCACGCGGCTCGGATGTGAAACGTTGCATTAAAAATTACCGAAATAATATGCGGGCAATTGTGTGACCGTGGGCGGGGCGCACGCTGTAATCAACGATAACAGCAGATAGCGATGTGTGTAATAACAAACGAAGCGAGCTTCGAATGCCTTGCAAATTTACATGCTGTTGGGTATGCTCTCCGTCGCAGTAACTCAATTTTAATATACTTTTTCCATCAGTATGAATAATTCCTATTGTTATCATAAAATATGGTATTTACACTTCATAAAGTGATTATTTTAACTAAGAGTAAAACTTTTAGACGAATTATTAATTAATTAACATGTTAGCTATAAAATATGGTTAATTTCGTTACTATTAGTTATGTTAATTGTCAGATTTGTAAGAACAATTTCCAGCAAATAAGAAAAAGCCCGCGCTATTCATTCGCCTTTCTCTCTGTTTGGAGAACAACGAAAACCTGATTACTCGATTATTTTTCCGGCGGGAAATGAATTCTCTCATCTTTCTCTCTTGATTCAATAACGATCCAAGTTGGCCGCGAACGCGTTTGCTCGGGGAGGGGAAGCATCAGCAGCTCCTATCTTTCTCTGGCGGCCGCCTTGTATTGTTAGCTTATCGTCAAAGTTTCGCGAGTTTACCGCCCCCCAGCGGGAGCAAGCGGCCTTCGGAGATATAGAAGGAGATCGAGAGAGAAAAAGCAGCCAGGCACTCGAGAGGGAAAAATAGAGGAAGGCAAGAGCTCGAGTGAAAGTGATAAAACTAATTGTGCGAGCGAGCGCCGGCTCGAAATGAAAAGAAAAGCGAGGAGAGAATGGCTGTGCGCGCCTGTGCGCGAACACGCACGACGGCGCAAAAAGGCGCTCGCTCTCTCGACCCCCGGCGGGAAAAAACAAACTCACGTTCCTTTTATATAAAACCTTTTTCGATTCTCCGCAAGCGTTGAACGGGTTTTCGTCTCCCCCAGGCGCACACGCGCACGCTGTAAATATAGTATTGAAATCACAATAATAGAAAGTTTTCTAAAGGGAGAGTAGGAGGACGTCTCATCTGTTTGGTATTGGCCCGCGCGCGGCGCGTGTATACTTGTTGAATATGAGAACAAAGTTCCGGGGCTAGAGTGCGCGCGCGCTCTACGTGATCCGAATGACTGGGGAGCATTAGGGCCAATAATGTCCCCGGAAAAGTTTTACACGCATAAAGCTCGCGTATGGGTAAACATTCTTGCGGAGTTTAGGGACGGGCGGGGAGCCATTTAGCCGTTATCGATTCTACCCTACTAATGGCTCTAAAAATTGGATCCATTTATCCCAGAGCCCTAAAATCACATGTCTATTGAATTGAAGAGTATTTCGCGAAGATTAGCTGCCGCTCGAGCCGTCTTCCATTTTATCTCCTCGCGTTCGGGCTCGTGCTCGCTACTACCACCACTGCTACACTCATACAAATGGATTTCCCGACGGCGATAGCGGCAGTCTATTGTGGCCCAGCAACTGCGAGTCCCCTAATTAAACCGACGTAAATGGAAGATAATTAAGGATATTACAGCCACTCAAACATCAGAAAGAGTGTAAACCGAAGAACGTAAATAATGAAAATATCTCGCGGGGAAAATATTTTGCGTTATTAAATTGCGACTGTTACCGTACGGCGAATTAGGCATAGTGTTGCGAGTATGTATAGTTGGATCTGACCGATGTGTAACGGCGTTTCACTGATGAGAACGAAGCTCTGTTGAAGGCATCCATCTAACGAATTACCGCGCAAAGCCGTATTATTATATTATTTTCACGGATTCTCTCGCGTGACTCGGCGCTTTGAACTTTTTACTTCTCATTACCCTAATTACATGACAAAGTTATACGCGTCGCGCTTTATTAAAAATGATTGCCCAGGCTCGCGGGCACGCAAATTAATCATGATGATGCACGCGCTCTTTTCGAGACAAACGACGTAATGAAAGAATCATCAGCCGCGTATACTCGATTGGCTTTTTAATTCTTAATTCGCGCATTAATCAGCGTGCTATACGTTATATACGCTATACATTGTTTGGTTAAAAGTTTGACTGCACTGCCGCGGTGCAGGCGAGCTTTTATTCAGTTTGAAACTGCCGCGCGGCCGCGGGTGTACGTGGGTCTCAGTGTGACAAACGTTCGTTCGGAAATAAAACAGTTTGGTAAGCGTCATTAGCGCACCAGTCCCCCGCGGCTTATCTTGTGTAAGTGCGGACTTAGCACGATCGCTATGCGCTGCTTCCTACAAGAATACAGGGGGCTAGTATTTTCGAGTAGAATTATCGCACAATTTCGAGTAAGTGCTTGTTTAGAGTATAAATTATACGCAGTATGTTGCACAATACGTATAACATTGAATTTATAACGCTGCCTTTGGCCGAAGTATGCGTTATATTTCATGGAAAAATGCCGGAAATCTCGCTAATCTAGCGCAGAACGCGGGGCGTGAGGATTAATATGCACATATATAATAAGTAATTTTTCGTAATAATTGCGCAAGTTGAATTAAAGACAGGCCCTCGCGATCGACAAGAAAGGAATTCTCTCGTAAAACCTTGCCAATGATAAAGGAAATACGGGCGAGGTGCAGCATCAAGATAGCAGCAGCAGCAGCAGCAGGTATAGGTGGGTATAGTAATCCCAACTGCAGCGAGATCCCGGCCATCGGAAGCGATGTAATCGCGATCGCGCGGCGCGCTAGAAAGGTGTCGGAATAATCGCGGATTCATACATACATAGTGCAGCGCAGCGGTCCTCATCGTCGCGCCTCGCCGGCGTAATATCGCGCGATGCGTCGGCTGGCATGAAATGTCACCGATAGGGGGGAGGCGACTGGCGCTAGCGGAAACTATTCTCGTTTAGGGGATACGACTCGGTACTCGGTGCGCGCTCGGGCCCGAGTGACACACGAGTTGGCCGAAATGGCCGCGCGCGCACGCCTGCAAGTCAATGGACACGGGCGACGGGCGTATAGCGAGGCCAGAGCACCGATGTGAATATCAATTAGATGTAATTGATGTCCGGCGCGTCGGATGTGCCGAGGGAGAGCGGAGGTGGACGACGATTGATCGCCCCGCATGTAGAAAATGACGAGCACTTTCACCTGCGCAAGTGTGTGTGTGTGTGTGTGTGTGTGTGTGGCGGTAGGAAAGATGTGACGGGTGATGTTTAAGAGGGGGCAAGATTATGCAGGAGCGGCTAATGATCGGGGAGGGAAAGGCGGTCGAGCGTCTTCATTTGTGTGCGGCACAACGCGTACAGATTAATTCGAATGACGCGCGATGGGATTATTCCCTTTGTACTCGTCCGGTGGCGGCGCTTCAGCTAATTTGATTTAAAATTCCCACTATCCGGGATGAGGAGGGAGCGATTGATTTTTAATCGTCGTAATTAGGAAAGTAGACGCTTTTATTGCTCATTACGTGCACGCACCCCGCATATTTGTACTTCGGAGGTGATTCAATTGTATTCCGCGTTATATTAATCATTTCCCAGTGCTTTTAATCAATATTTTCAAATATTTTCGCCTTTAAAATATATCGCCTAAGAAGTCACTGATTTTAATTCCATTTATGGTCGGTTCGTAGATTTAAATTAATTTTCTCGTCGAGATTGGGCCTATATACATTATTCGTTCCATAATAAATATTGAAAGACCTGTGCATATACTTTTTGAATTGTTAAAAATTTTCATTGATTTTTCGAGTTAATTAATTTCTCCGCTTTCCAAATGAAATTGAATCTCTCAACTGTTCAAGTCCCGCAAAATGTCGCAATTGGATTTTCCCGTAAACATATACGAAAAATATTAACGTAATATTTATACTCTCGTGTACTCTCGCGCAGAATGTTGTTTTCATTTGCGTTAATTTTTGTTCTTCGAAATAATATTAAATGTAAATTCATTGGTAAAGGTGGAATTGTAAGATCTAAGCAAGCCTCTTTTCTCTGAGGCAGAAAAAGTTGAGCGCAGACGCACGCACCGATAATAATCGAAGCGCTCGGTGTCGCGCACACGGCGCGGCTCTTCGAAATGATTTTCACGAGCGGCTTCACCCACGCAGCGACGCACACGCGAGCAGGCCGGCTTGGCGTACGTCGATAGGATTGTTGCATTAATTTATACGGCGGACGGACGCCTAATGCGCGGGCGGCGGTGGTGGCCGAGTTACGGTGATGATTGATCGTGCGTGCGCGCGCGCCCACGAGGGAGAGGGAGAGAGAGAGTGAGGGGAAGTTGACGATGCGCTGGTTCGCCCTCGTGAATTATCGTCGCTGATTTGTCGCTCGTCCGCAGAGCGCGAGAGAGCGAGTGCGCGCGCGATAATGGCGAGAGATTGTTGTTTATCCCCGGGAATTCATCTTTTATGGGCCGTCCGGAGCTTGAATTGTAATCACGATGATAATTCCGATGAGAGCTGGCGCCTGGTGTGATGCACTCTCGCAAGTGATCATGTGCGTGTGTACGCGTAAGCGCGGAAGTAGGGAGCGAGGGAAAAAGTTGATCAAGTCGTGCGAGCGCACGCGCGCGAGGCCCTATTTAGCATGACGAACGAGCGAATGAATACGTATGAATCGATGCGGCCGCGCGTTCGCCGGTTTTAATCAAAGTTTCGGGCTGCGGATCGTACCATCGAGGTCATCGCCGGGTATAAATTATTTTAAAATTCCGCTGCACGACTATTGTTATTGATTATACTCTCGTTGTAAATTTTGCATGGTAATATTTTTCTTGACGCTATTTCACACTTCGAGCTTAACGCTGTGGAATACATAATTGCAAAAAGCAAAGTTTACTCTACATGTAACATGTCTGACCAGGCACGGGCATTATCTACTTAGCCGCAGCGCCGGCAGTGCATTACTAAGCAGCTTTGGAGTTTCCGGCCAAGTTATACCGTAACAAAACAAAATATTATTTGCTAATATGTAAGTACATTAGTGTTGCCAAAATCTACACAACAGTACTGCCGAGCGCAATTTGCATAATTCACCTGCGTAAACAAAAGTCGCGAAATATCGGCTTTGATTGAAATGCGGAGGAGCAATAAATTTTTCATATGCGCCGCATTAGGCATCACACACACACACACACACACACACACACAGTCGCAAGTCACATCTTCCGCACTAAGAGAAAAAAGTAGGCTCCAGTCAAAATAGCTGGAGCCGCCGGGTAGGGCAGCAAAGGTTAAAATTGCCCAAGCGCTAAAAACAGCCTGAGCGCATGAACGCCAGAGGTCACGTGATCTTTTCTTATGTTGTTTCTACCCGACTCTCAGGGAGAAACTACCGAACTCTTCGACGATTTTAGCCTCACGTACTTTGGCTATGCCGGCATGCCTGACAATTTTGCTAACTTAGCCTTTTTTCTCTCAGTGCGCGTGTTTCTGTTGATTCAATTCCAATAAAGACATAATAGAGGTCGAGCGCGGCCGCGCAAACACGATTTTCATGCTGGACGGGACGAGAAGAATAATTTTTTTTGTTTAACTTTGGAAGAGGAGATTGCTTTCTTCCCATTATCATGATAAAAATCGCGGCCTACACAAGCTTCGCCTTTCGCTTGGCAAATAAACATCGCTTAACTTTGGGGGGCGAGCAACGCTTTGAGAGCGAATATTTCGCGACCGCGGTACAAAGCCTTTCATAAATATACGATCTCTCTTGCGCGCACAGGCTGCATGCATATGTATTTATGGGGCTGTGTGTGTACATATACATATCCATATATGTACAGGTTCGTGCGGTCGTGTATATCGATCGAGCGCGCGTCCATTCGTTATTCACGCTGGAGCGAAAATACTGGCTGTTTTGGTCGAGACGCGCGCCGCTTGCGCAATAAGTGCCCAAGTCACACATCAATCATTTACGCGGCTCGTCTCTTCGCACGCGCATTGTGGTTATGACTGAAAGCTTTTTTTTGTTTTCAATTCAACTGTCGGAATCAACCACGATGTGGAGATTTCATCGAGTCACCGCGGCGCGTCGTATAATAATAACCGTGCCGCTAATGGCTTCGAGCGATTTATCCACCTACTTTTTCTATATACACGCGGTCAGATGATTTACTTTGAGCTTGCCGGCGCACGCGTGAACTTTGAAATCGATCGCTTTATAAATTGGATTAAAAAGTCTTTTGATTTAATCGGCCGAGCGCGTGTGTGGCTTTAACAGATGAGGACAATTAACGCGAGGGGACTGGAGTGCGCGCACGAGCGCGTGCGAAACGTAATCCAAGTGTGGGTTTTAGAGAAAAATACGCGCCGGCTGTTATATAAATTACGATAAACGAGCTCTTTAGCATCATTATGTTATATGCGGGTGATTCATATTAATCGTAAATATAATTCAGAAAAAAAATTTATTCGCATTTGTCATTTGGATTATGTTCATTAATTTTTTACATCCTCTTACGGCAGTAAAAGTAATCCCGCCCCGTATATGAATAATCCTTTCGATTATTTCATCTGTGAAATTTATGTCGTAAGAGCATGTGAGAAGTAATTAAAATTTTCTAAATTGCCGTTAGCTTAATTAATCAATGGGAGTGCTGTTAAAAGATTATTCTTCCGTGACCTGAAATCGCGATCGCGTTAATTGAATGAAAAACTTGACGCATATTTGAAATTCAATGCATCTGAAATTTTTAATTGCTCCGAAAATTTGAGAAGCCCACTATCCTTTGACACGAAAAATCTCCCATTTTGGCCAACTGAAATCCTCGACAAATCCAAGAGAAAGTAGACCACGCGCGGGTATAGTGCTGCGCCGTCGATATTGATATGACCGCTTTCCCGGAAGTTTTTCAGTGAGGTGGAGCTTTCGAAATAAGAGATGTAACTTAATTTATCGAAAAGAAGATTCTTTTGCGCGGTAAGAACCGTTGTTTCAGAAGGGCAAAGCGGCAAAAATCTACACACATACCTGCAAAATGCCGCGGATCTGTCCGGACTTGGTCTCGACGATCCTGGACGCATATCTGGTGGGCGGCTGGAGCGGCGCAGCGCAGCCTACTCCTCCTGCCATCGCCGTCAGCACGCCCAGCAACGCCAGCAACCGCGCAGGCCGGCGCCTCCACGCGAGCGCCTCTCCCCTGCCCCTCTTTGGCGCAGCGACGGCCGCGGTGCTCCCGAGCTGCTCCCAGGGCGGAGGCCGGCGGCAGCGGCGGCATCGCAAGGGCATCACAGCAGCGGCGACGGCGGCATCCACGTGCGTCAGCCGACAACGATAACACCATGCCGCCACGCAGCTGCAGCGAGCCCGAGCCGCCGTTGTTTTTTCCCCCTCCGCGTCCTGCAGCAGCCGCCGCCTCACTCGCGCCCGCGACTCTCACCTGCGCGACGCCATTGCCGAGCCGGCGGCCTCGGTGAGTGCTGCAGCGCCGCGGCTCTGGGAGGTTCAATATCGAGAGCGACGATCGAGCCGCTGGTCGGGCTGGCTGGCCGGCTGGCTGGCCGGCTGGCTGGCCGGCTGGCTGGCTGAAACAGAGAGGAACCTTTTACAAAGTGTCTTTTAATGCCTTTTAATAAAAACGCTTGTGTTTTGTACACGCCGTCAATCAATCTTTCGATAAAGCGGCGCGGGACTTAAGCTAACACGAGCTATTGGTTTAAATCGAATAAAAGCTCGTTGCCGTTGAGTGCGCAGCGGATCGCGTGCATTAGTAATGATTGCATGCGAACCCTCTAGAGATATATTCTCGGATGAGCAGGGAGAATTTGACTTAATTATCGGCTGCCGCCTGCGCACGCCCGCCCGCAAAACCGAAGCGCGCTCCGCTCGGCGAATCGGGAACAAACATGTAATGTATAGATAAACGTGTGCCCGAGAGGTGCTGAGAGACGCGGAAGAAAAAGGCGCGCGCAGAGATATCCTCGAGACAGGGAGCAAGTAACTTAATGCACTTTCGAGAACATTCAGCGCCGCCCGAAAGAGCTAATAAATCCTACGGGGGAGTCTGCTTAATTTTCACGGAGAACAAGTAAATTTTTTATACTTTGCGAACGAGGCAGCAACTCCCTTCCTCCCTCTCTTCGAGATTAAGCCATTCGCGCTCCTGTTCTCTCCGTTTTTCAAAAGGATCCTCCTACTACGCGGGGAAAGTAAGACACGGCTCTTTCGCGAGGTGGAGGAGAGGGTGGGGAGAAACGGCTACAGTAGATTTTCCCGGAGTACATATAACTTTGTTCTAAAGGAGCTCTCCGCGCGCGGAGGCGGGAGAAAAGTCTTCCGACGCATAATCATAGGGAAGAAGAAAGTGGCAACAGTCATTCTCACTCGATGCAAATCGAGAAAAACAGGAGTTTCTTCACTTTGCTGCTACTCTCGCTCGCTCGCGCTCTTCCCTGTCTTTCTTTCGCTGCCTTTTCTTCTCGCCAACTGCTTTTCAGCCGCCTTTTTTCTCGCGGTAAATATATACCCCTCCCTCGGCTCTTCGCTGCCGCCCGCTCGTTGCTCCGTCACTTTTTGCGGCGATCTTCCTTTCTCTTTTTCGGTCCCCGCTTGTTTTTCCCTCGGAAGCCTCGGCGTCGGAAATAACCAAGTGCCAATGACGAGTCGATTAGGAGGTACTAGCAATCTCGGCGTTGCATTATCTACATTTGATTTGGTTTTCTGAGGAGAAACAGGGTCTATACCACATTAGTGCGTAATAATATCATTTCATCAATCCTCGACCCTCTCCTACATCCAATTCGCAAATTTTATCAAAGCCAGCCCGTCCCCATCCACTCGCTCAGCTCGGCAATCTTCCTGCAGCCAGACCGCCTCATTACTCTGTTTTTCCTCCGTCTCCCCCGTAGCAGCAGCCGCCCCTAACTTTCTTCCAATGCTTCCCGTCCCTTTCCCACAGCCTTTTTATCAGCCAAGAGAGAGCTGCCGCTGAAAGAGCGACTTCTTCGCAAAACTCAGCTCAACTGTCGCGCTCCAGCTCAACTCCCACCCTCCGCCGCGCAGCCAATACGATAATGCCAGACAGATTCATATAATTATTGTAAATTCCACGCGAGTTGTGGACTCTCGTCGCTAAAGCCGGAATAACGCACTTTTTTGCCAGCCCCCTTTCGGAAAGCATGCGTGCGCGGTACGTGGTACGCGCGGGTTTTCGTTTGATGAAAATTCAATTTAGCCCGCCGCACCCGTGGCGAGCCTCGACTCTTTTTGCCCCGTCCGTCCGGCGAGAGTTGTGCGCGATGCGAAATTCTTGCGCTTTTAGCTATGATCGTGCAGGTGCATAATAATGCGCACGCGTGCACGCAGAGAATAGCTACATATATTCCCCGCACCGCGGGATTACTGCTTTCGTCCCAGATGTACGCTTTTTGCCGCGTCGATGGGGCTCGAGGTTGAAAAAATTACACGAATGTTACGGCCCTGTGGCATATCAAATTAAAGCGCACAAAGTGTATGCGTAATTTTCGCAAAAACCAATTATTATTTCGCTCCCGCGTTATATTATATAATTCCTCGTGTCCTTTGTGCGAATCCGAACTTTACATTATATATTATATAATACGGGGAGGGAGAAAACAGGAGAAAAAACTTTCCGTGCCGTTAGCGCGCTCGCGGGATATTTCAATAAAAGCCGCGTATGTTCACAATGCGCATAATTTCAGGGCGCAGAGAGAAGGGGAGAGAAATCGCACGTCCTCTAGAGAGCATTATTCAATTGACTTCAACTGCAGGGCTGAAGGATTTCATCGGCGAGAGGGAGTTAGAGAGAGAGAGAGGGTCGACGATCGGAACAGTGGATCCGCATCCGGACGGAACGTCATCCGCACGGGCTATCGTGCGCGCGAGATGATGACACTGTGGAGAGGCGGAAAGACACCCGCTGGAAGAGTGATATCCGATATAGAGTTCCCGACTGGCTAAGGTTAGTCGGACCGTTATCGATATATGTACGCTTGTGGCCGCAGCTTTCAGTGCCCATGGAACGAGCGTTTTTTTGCAATAGTGCATGGCTGTTTAAAAATGCAAAAATGACAGACATTTTGCACCGCCTTCACCGTAATCCCGTTATTTCAAGTATGTACGTGCACGCGGAAAAAATGATTGCCCAACACGTAAGGGTAAAAGTTGGTATTTACGAAGCTCGATTTACAGTGAATCGTAATAATTTTTATCACTGCAATGCGCCGTAACATTCCTCCTTTTACAATGGGCTCGATGTTCCTGGATTATAGGGTAAAATTTTATTTATTCGAAAGCGCGTACAATTTTTACGAGACTAAATGGCCCTCGGTACATGTTTTCAACATTCGAGCTCGCGCTCGCATCGAAAGGGGATTGCGAAAAACTGGTAAAAATTTGCTTTTACATCAAATCCAGTTAACACATATGTATAGCAACGCGTGTAATTGGCACATCTGACTGACGTCGGAAGCGTGACAAAATGACAGCTGGAAAAATCTGAAGCTTTGGCTCGCAGGCTATACGCTAAAAACGCACTTCGAGCATGAAATTTTCTAGAAATAAATAATATCGTATCGACAGTTTATAATCCCCTCGGGGTTTTCTCGTATTTCATCCGAAACGCGAGTTTAAATATAGCGTGCTTCATTATATTTTCGGAAATTAAATAACGCTGCTTTCCCCTATTATTAAACAAACGTCCATCAAATTTTCGCGCAAAAAGAGCAAATATATATACGCGCCTTAAATATTAAATAACGCATGCGAACAAAAGTTCGAGCGAATGCCATAAAGGCTATATTATAGCGCGTATCTGCGCGCTTCAACATTATTGGCACTTTTGCGAATTCGCAAAGTGCAGAAGTGCGCCGCGCGCGCACACTATATATCACGTATAATACGCAGAGGTTAACGCTCGCGCGCAAATGTATTCTCGCGCATATATGTATTTCGCAGCAAGGGGGAGAGAAGTTGGAGGCCGAGTGGATTGGCAGCGCCGATAATTGAGGCGGGAATGAAATTAGCGCGCGAGTTCACATCCGGCCCGTGACGTTCGACGACGTCCCACCTCTCTCTCACTCTCCCGTTACGAACTTTTCGCGAGTGCGGCAAAAAAGGAGGGGCTAACTTTGCGTCGTCGCGGCTCTCCCGCTCTTTCCATCTCGCGGCTTGCTACATACTAAACTTGCGCGCGCACGCGTGTGTCGTTTTTTTCGCGAGAGGGGGTGGCTGCAGAAAATTTAATAGTTGCGAGGAGAGAACTTGGAAGTGTTCGCCTCGGCAAGTTGTAGCTTTTTTTTCTTCTTGTCTAGCCCGTGAAGGGTAGTTATTTTTTCGCCCCGTCGTTAGAGGGGTGAGAAAGAGATAGGGGCGGGAAAGTGGCGCGACGACGAGGGCCGGTGGCGTAAACAAAGTTGCTGAGAAGGGGAGAGAAATTTTTAATTAATCGTCAAGGTAATTTGAGTTTGTCGCTGGTAGCAAAAATACATTTTACGAAGGTTGCAACTGTATATCGACGCTCCCTACGAAAACTAGCACCTTTTTTGGCCTCCTCACGAAGACTAGCACATTTCAGAAAACTGCAACGAAAACTAGCATAACTCACGACTTTGCCGCGAATACTAGTACAATTCGCGAGGTTGCCGCGAAAACTAGCATCATTCACGAGTTTGCGCCGAATAATAGTACAATTCGTAAGATTGCGAGGAAAAGTAGGACGATTCGCGAGTTTGCGACGAAAAGTAAGACGATTCGCAAGCTTGCCGTGAAAACTAGCACTTCGCGTCACCGTGTTAATTTATATAAGAGCCGCAATCAAGCGGATCGGGCTAGTCTTCAACGCAAATCAATGAGGCGTGCTAGTCTTCGCGGCCAACGCTGAAATGGACTAGTCTTCGTGGCAATCTGAATCGTGCTAGTTTTCGTAGGGAGCGTCGATATGTACTTGCTGGTCAGCTTTATTGAACATTAAATACAAATATAGATACTAAATGAAAACTATTTGTCAGTGATTTCGTTTGTTTTTTCAATTTTACATAATTGGTTGGTCGAAATTTATTACTCGCGGAAAAATATTAAATTGAAAAACATGGTCTGATTGAGTCAGTGAACAATAAATTCAAATTGTGCATGTAAAGCTAAAAATAAAAAATAATCTCTCAACTATTTACAAGATATTTTGGGAGTTTATTGAACGAGATTTTATAATCACTCGCACGTCAAATGAATATTGCGCCAAAAATTTGTCAATAATATCGCGTACTCTTTGATTTGAACAAACGTTCGATCCCTGTCAGCGTAATTTTCCCCGTATGGTTCCTACATGCCACATGTTGCTACATGGTGAAAGAATAATGAAAGCGGAAAGTACATTTCGACTGGCATGCACCGCGCAGGTACATTTCGTCCCTTTACTAAAACTTTGTGCTCTCTCGCTCCATAATCAACAATCGCATTCTCATTGACGCGGTAAATGACGCGATATGAATATTCAACCGCTCCGGTTATACATCCAAGGGTAAATAATAGCCTACTTTTTGGGGCTGAATAATGCCTGTCCTGGCCGTTTCTCGTGAATTTTTCTTTCCTCCTCTCCATGCAAGTTTTATTTGGGCGCACACGCGCGTTCAACAAACGAAAGAGTGCCGAACAACAATCGAATCAAGTCCGGAACATTATCCAATTACCGCGTGTATCGGCGAGATAGAGCCTTAGCATGGCGGGTGCATTTTGTTCGCTTTTATAATGAACAGTGGCAAATGCATGAAGGCTTGATGAATAATGTCGATATGTATATGTACGAGAATCCTGGCCGGAATCAAGCTACAACAACTATTGGGAAATATTCTCAAACCGTAAAGTTCGAGTTTTTTCATGTGAATTCCTTGCTAGAAAATTAACCATATTTTATAGCAAACGTGTTAATTAAATGGAAGCATTTTTAGCAAAAATCATAATGCAAAAATAATATAATTCATCTAATAGTTCTACTATTACTTAAAATATATATTTTATCAAGTGCAAGTGCCATAATTTATTTCGGATTGGTATATAATTATGAAATACAAGCCATATTCGTTTTAGTCATAAAGTTAACTGAAAAATAGCTAGCATCTGGTTAACATTTCTACCAGGGTTGCTGTAGTCCTTTATTAAAAAACAATTGTACGATAAATTCCAACATACGATCATAACATTGACAACAGTCAACCGAATTGTCCGTAAGAAAATGTCATTTCAATTATTAATGAAGAATTAAAGTTTATAAATGCATGATAAAATATTATCAATAAAAGTATAACATTTATTTTAATCTTTTTGTAAAACAAATGGAATAATGAATAATTGAATAGAACGCATTGACTTATACTTGGACCATTCTCTAGTTCGGAAAAGAAAGTACGTCACGTGCGCCATAAATTTTATGGCAACTCAGAGGCTATAAAAAGTACATTGTAGATAGTTTTGTTGAACAATCAATCAAAGTTATATAAATCAAATTTTATCTTTAAACTTTTTATATAAAATAAAGCATACGAAGCTCCATTTTTTTATATACGCTTAAATATTTTTTCTTAAAAATACATTCTACAAAGGCAGTGTTACACGATAAGCGGGTGAACTTTGCATTCGAAATAAATTTTTTGAAATTTCTTTCTCCACTGCAACATTAAGACGAGGAGGAGTATATAAGTACGAAGAGCTTTATGTAAATACGCGCGAGCGAGAGCACGTCGACACGGTAGGCGAAAAAGTGCATTCTAAATAAAATTTCCATCAAAAAGCGGCCCACATTTCGTCCCTAATAAAACAGAAAAGAGCCCACTCTTCTTTTCCCTTCTCTCGTGTTTCACAATCGAAAATACGAAAGCGTTAACGAAAAAAGAAGGGGGAGGAAAAAGGACACGAATCCCCGTAACCGTGACCATTTTGCAGGCGCAGTTATATATAGTACCGGCTGTTGGGAGAATCCTTACATTGGAAAACAAAAAAAGGAAGAAGAGCAGCAGCGCGTGGGCGCAGCAGCATATATATACGGGAGGACGAGAGGGGGAAAAACGAGAAAAGCAAAAATCGCGCGCTGTCGCGTATAACTCACGGGCCCTTACTTTAATTGCGACTCCTCGCGTGCACTCGAGGATAGCGAGAGAGAAAGGGAGAGAGGCACGAGCATAGGAAGCAGCGAAGGAGAAGTATATATAGAGAGAGAGAGAGCGAGAGAAGTAGCTGGGTCTGTGCCCTCCCGTCCACTCCCACCGAAAATTTTAAAGTCGGCTGCGAGTTGCCGCGGTCGATAAGTCTCGGGGCTCGGCACGCATGCGCGCGCGGCTGCTCCTCGTTCGAGCTTGCTGCGCACTTGCGCAACTTCAGACCGTCGGCGCTGTCCGAGCTGTGTAGACTGCTGTCGTCGTCGTCGTCGCTGTGGGCTCGGCTGCCGCAGTGGCAATCTGGCAGTAGAGACTCGGCGCTTTTCGTATGGCTTTGCTGCGCCGTCTTCGCAAAGCTTGAGTTTGTGAGTCTCGACGGATTCAGGTGCGTAACCACGATGTTTGCAGACGGAAAGTGTTGGTTGGAGTTTGGAGAGTGAGCGGGGTATGTTACGCGCGATTTTCGCCGTGTCACGAGACTTACAAAGGTTTCGCCTTTTGTCTCAGTACCCTCATTCATTTCGCTTAGTGGGCTCGGGTGTAGGTGTTTCGCGCTGACTTCAATTCGAGCTTGACAGAGACGAATGGTTGGAGGAGTTTTCCTCGTCGATTGACAAACATAACCTATACTGCCTGTCATATGATCTGATTCATGCCTGTTCATTATTTATTCAAGAATATCACACTTATTTGCTTGCAGGTAAAAACTAGCCAAGATGTCGACCTCGGCGATCTTTATTTTGGACGTCAAGGGGAAAGTCCTTATCTCCCGGAATTATCGTGGAGATATAGAGGCTGGAGTCATTGAGAAATTCATGCCACTTGTTATGGAAAGAGAGGAGGAGGGTAACCTTACGCCGATCATACAAACGGCAGAGTGTACTTATGCTTATATAAAATATAATAATTTATACATAGTATCCACTACCAAGAAGAATGCCAATATATCGCTGATATTTGTATTTCTTCACAAAGTAGTTCAAGTCATGCAGGAATACTTTAAAGAGCTCGAAGAAGAGAGCATAAGGGATAATTTTGTTGTAATTTATGAACTTCTTGACGAGTTGATTGATTTTGGTTATCCTCAGACAACAGATAGCAAAATTTTGCAGGAATATATTACACAGGAAGGACACAAGTTGGAAATACAACCGAGAATTCCTATGGCAGTAACAAATGCAGTTTCTTGGAGATCAGAAGGAATAAAATATAGAAAGAATGAGGTCTTTTTAGATGTTATTGAATCGGTAAATTTGCTGGCAAATGCCAATGGTAATGTATTGAGTTCTGAAATTGTTGGAGCTATAAAAATGAGAGTGTATCTTTCTGGTATGCCAGAACTTCGACTAGGTCTCAATGATAAGGTACTTTTTGAGTCCACTGGTCGTGGAAAGTCAAAGTCTGTAGAGTTGGAAGATGTGAAATTCCATCAGTGCGTGAGACTTTCAAGATTTGAAAATGACAGAACAATATCATTCATTCCTCCTGATGGAGAATTTGAATTGATGTCATACCGTCTAAATACTCATGTTAAACCACTGATTTGGATTGAATCAGTCATAGAAAGACATGCTCATAGTAGAGTGGAATACATGATTAAAGCAAGATCTCAATTTAAAAGACGCTCGACTGCTAACAATGTTGAAATTGTCATACCAGTGCCAAATGATGCAGATTCTCCTAAATTTAAGACTACCATTGGAAGTGTAAAGTACTCGCCAGAACAAAGTGCTATCACATGGTCCATCAAATCTTTTCCAGGAGGCAAAGAATACCTTATGAGAGCTCACTTTGGTCTGCCATCTGTTGTTGGTGAAGATGTCGAAGGTAAACCACCGATTCAAGTTAAGTTTGAGATTCCTTATTTTACTACCTCAGGTATTCAAGTGAGATACTTGAAAATCATTGAAAAGAGTGGATATCAAGCATTGCCATGGGTACGGTATATTACACAGAATGGTGACTATCAATTAAGAACGAATTGAAATTCCAAATCAAACTTCAGAAGAAAGAAATTTTATACAATTGGCTTTATCTTCATTATTAGAAGAGATTCTCGTGAATGTAAAAATATTTTATCTGGAAACCTTATTAAACAAATTACCTAACACAGTGATTATAAAGCACGGGATATTCACAAGTGATAATGTCTTAATTTGTAAAGAGTATGGAATTGATTTTCTGTGCAGATAATATTTATCGGTATTATTAGATTGACTTATACTGAAAAAAAATTGTACAGGATTTTGAAAATTTTTTTTTTTTAACTATTGTTATTATTAAAAAATGGTAAGAGATTGAAGGGCAGATGGACCAATCGACTGATTCAATTTTTTCATTTTGTACATAAAGAAATTGCATTCCCTGCAAAAACTCGAGATCAAGCTTTCACTATAAGTCATGCTTGCTATAGTATTAATGTCAAGGAGCAAATAATTTTTGCGTCAAGCGATCATTGTTGTTACTGATACGACTAGCGTTAAAATCTGTTGATGTATCAAAGAGGAAAATAAATTTTCAACTAAAACTACCAAAAATCTTATTATTTAACTTTCTCTTCACATTAAAAACAAATTAAGTTAGTTTAATGTTATATAATATCACAAATAATTTCATTTATTTTCGATCGTTTTGTTTTAAACTTTATATTTTAAACTGATAAATATAAGATTATATTTATATAATAATATAACAATAATAAGACTACATTTAAATAGATCAATCGTTACGTTACACAAACTATAGTAAAAGTGTAAAAAACATAGTGGGTAAGGCTTTTACGTTTCACTGGCTTTGAGAGAGTCGACCTGACATAATCTCTCGTACAACAATTTTTAAATACCTTTAATTTAATTGCTCAGTTTACGTATTGTGCAGGAAAACTTATCTGTTTAACTATTTACGAAGTACTTTATTAATACTTTAAAATTCGTACTTACTTGAAGAAAAAAAAAAGTAGTAAATAAAAACTCGGTATCGCTGACGAATTACCATAACAATTATAACTTCCGGCAACTTGCTTAAATCAATCAATTTTTCAATATCGACGTACGCTGCGACGTTCGATAAGCCAATTATCGGTGCAAACTTATCCGCGTCGAATCCTTTGCATAAAATCCCAATAACGAATAGCCGTATAAATTCCGAAACCGCAGCCGCGGGTGAGGCAAACTTTATAATTTTTCTCAATCAAACTGGAGCGGGGGTGAGCGAGCGAGGAATATACACCGCTGCCGCTGCCCGCGAAAATGTATGCCATAATCAAAGAGCCAATTGGCATCGGAAACCGTCTCAGCTGCGGACATAGGCAGCCTCCTCCTCTCCTTACATAAATCATGAATACGGGTGGATCGACGGCTCGTCCGAGTAATTCTCGGAGATTTATCTCGAGCGCGCTCGCTCGCTAATAGAAAAAGCAAATTTGCCGGCTCCGCGCTTCTCTCTCCCGCACGCATATAGAGCTGCGGTGGCGAGAGAAATCCCCCGACTCGGATGCGCGCCGCGGAGTAATGGGATGCATCCGGGGACATCGGCGGAATCCAGTTCCGCTTCCCCAAAATTTTTTCCCCTCTTTACGAGTCCTCGGCGTTTCTCTCAACCACTTTATTCCACATCTATCTCTATCTATCCTGGCTCTTAGCTCGTGATTTTCTTCGGCGCGCATCGGTTGTTTGCCTCGCCCGCCAGCACACGTGCACGCGCTCCTTGATTTAGAACCAACGCGGGACTCTATATATCGAGCGGCTTCGCCATCGCCGCCACAGTAGTGGCGATTTTTCCTCGACGATGCGAGAGAGGAGAGTCGATCCACTTCTGGACGCGAATTACGTCCCTCCCGTTGTTCACCAATTATCGGCTTCTTCGAATTCAATTTCGCTCTGCTGAAGAGAGAAAAAGAGAGCGTGCTTTTGCCGAGATTTGTCATTACTGAGCGCGGCTATACGCCGGATTACGTTTAACACCCGTGCCATTTAAGTAAGCGCGATTTAATTTATCTGTAATTAATTTTTTTATTGTCCTTTGAACGATATTCTTTTATTATTGGAATCGCCTTTACTCTTTTGTTTTAATAATATTAAATTTTATTTTAATCTCTTGGCAATATAAATAAAATTTCATGAAAAGTTTTATAAAGAAGGATTAAATTAAAATAATAATTTTTCAGATTGTATGTAAATATATATATTGTTTATTAGTGAAATAAAATACATATTTCCATTTAAAAAGCAATAATTTTTTATGATAACGTGTTCAGTATGTTACAATATTATATATAGTAGAAATACGTTCATTTTAAATTTTATATATATATATATATATATATATATATATATATATATATATATATATATATATATATATATATATATATATATATATATATATATATATATATATATATATATATATATATATATATATATATATATATATATATATATATATATATATATATATATATATATATATATATATATATATATATATATATATATATATATATATATATATATTACTATAATATACAGTTATAGGCCAAATTAAGACGCCAACCCTCCGCGTCCCTCCGCGTCCCTTAGATTGTGCTGAAAATTGGTATACAGGGGTTTTCGAGATCGCTGATCAAAATTTTGCTTATTGGACTTTCGAAATTCAAAATGACGGATCAAATATGGCGATTGAAACTTGGAAATCTGCTTAGAGTTGGCTGAAAATTGGTATATATATTCTGCAGTCGCTGATCACAACTTTGCTGTCGGAGTTTCGAAATTCAAAATGGCTAGTCCAATATGGCGGTTGAAAGTTCGTAAAAAGCTTAGGTTTTGCTCAAAATTGTAACACGTGGGTTTTCGAGGTCGCTGTTCACGTTCTTGCTATAAGACTTTCGAAATTCAAAATGACGGTAAAAAGTTCGAAGGAAGCTTAAATTTTGCTGAAAATTGGTAGACATGCAGGGATTTTCAAGGCTGCTGATCAAGATTTTGCTATTGGATGTTCGAAATTCATAATGGCGGATCCAATATGGCTGTCAAAAGTACGAAGGAAGCTTAGATTTTGTTTAAAATTTGTATACGGGGGTTTTCAAGGTCGATGATCAAGTTTTTCTATTAGACTTTCGAAATTCAAAATAATGGATCAAATATGGCGATTGAAAGTTGGAAAACTGCTTAGAGTTGGCTGAAAATTGGTATACAGGGGTTTTTGCAGTCGCTGATCACAACTTTGCTGTCGGAGTTTCGAAATTAAAAAAATAGCGGATCCAATATGGCTGTCAAAAGTTCGAAGCAAGCTTAGAGTTTGCTTAAAGTTTGTATACGGGGGTTTTCGAGGTCGCTGATTACGATTTTGCTATGAGACTTTCGAAATTCAAAATGGCTGATCCAATATGGCGGTTGAAAGTTCGAAAAATGCTTAGATTTTGCTCAAAATTATACAAACGCATGTTTTTATTTACCTCTAGGGTGAAAAAAAATAAAACAGAATTTAGAATCAATTCACTTTCTAAAAATGGGGGTTAACGAGCGGGGCGAGTAGAGGATACCCCCCTAGTGTGTATATATATATATTTCTGAAAGAATTTATTTCACAGGTGACTAGGTATATTATTATACATGATAGTAGACATCTGTTACTAAATACAAAATCCACAAGAAAGCCGTATATATTTTTTTAATTAAACTTCGAGATACTTAAAATCTAGGCGACGGCCATCTACCACAATCATTCAGCAAAAGAAAAAAAAAGAGTTATAATGGAACTTAAAATTTTTCAGCTTGTGTACCTCCAGAAGAGGAGAATATTAAAAGCGACTGCTATGTGCGCGCGCGCGGTTTCATTAAAAACGAAATATAAAAGTCTAATACTCGCAGGCTCTCTAAAGGATCGTTAATTAAGTTCGTATCTTTATTTTAAAAATCTTCTGGCCTGGTTAAACAGAGAGAAAAGGGAGTGTTCGAGTACTACGGCGCGATGTTATGAGAGGTACGGGCCGACGGGGACTTGGCTCTCTCTCTTCACCCCTTCTCCTCGCGTATAAAGTTCGCTCCGTTTCTCCCTCTCTCTGTTTTGCCTCCTTTTTCCCAACTCTCGTGTTCCGCCTCGCTCTGCCGCTATCACTGTACTATACTACTCAACGCGAGCGGAGGGGACAAAAAATAAGCAGCTCGTTCTAGCACGCACGACAATTTTGTACCAGATTATTTTTTACGCTCTGGCAAGGCATCTGTGGCAAAAAATCTACTGTACAGCCTCTGCATAGTATCTGTAAACACACATATGCATATGCGTTGGGTAGATGTGGAATCGAGCAAGAAAACAGCCGCAAAAAATCGTACGCGTGTCGCTGCCCTTCTGCACACTCCCTCTCGCGCTCTCTCGCTCTTTTCGTATCGGCGTCTATATCTCTCGCTCCATCCGTCCGCTCGCTTGCCTCGAAATTGCGCTTTGAGCTCGTCACCCGAGCGCGTCGTATAAATCAAAGGAAATAACGCCGAGCGAACAAGAGAGAGAGAGAGAGAGAGAGAGGGAGGGATAGAGGGATAGTCGACCGCCCGTGCAGGCTGCGCGGATCGATACATCGACGCCGCGGGTATGTATGCACGCGCGCGCGGAACGAGAGATAGAAGCGTCGCGGGTTTGACAAATGAGCCGGCGCGACATCCGCGCCCGAAAACATTTTAATGACAATGCGCGACGGCGCGTATATATGTAGGTGCACGCGCTCCGTCGCTTTTCATCGGGCGTGCCCTTAAAAGGGCATTGATAAATCAAGAGCGATATGCTCCGAGCGCTTAGCCGCTGTGCTTTTTCCCGTCGTCCCCATAATTCTTCGATCACGCGCGAAAAGGGCGCGAGCGTGAGAAAAAGTGTGGAACGAGACGGCAGCATCGAGGAGATATGGCCAGAGAGAGAGAGAGAGAGAGAGAGAGTGAGAAAATAAGAGCCGGAGAATTAGGAGACGTCGAGAGATTATGGATCGCGAGCGCGATAATTCATCTCCTCCACGCTCACTATGTGGAATTATTCATACGAGCGTATAAGATGCAGCGCGGATGGGGAGAAAGAATATAAGTTTATAAGTGTGTGTGTCGATTGTTTCCGGTAGAGCAGAAAAAGCAAAAACGGGCACGAATGAGCTAGCGGGGATTTAATTAACTATCTCTCTCTGTTTTCATCCGATTTCAGCGCGAGGAGACGATAAACGCCATTTATTTCGATGCGATTCTATATTCAATATTTATTGGATTACAAGGCATTAATCACTTTTTTCGCCCGATGATCAATGCAGACGCGGAAAGAAGCCCGCGCGCGACCGGCCGACTGGGAATACGTTAATTTCGCGATATCGGTGAAATATGAATGCGAGCGTGGCCGGGACTATACTAAAAAATCACATTCACTTTATTTGCTCGGCCGATGGTCAGTTTAACGTGCCGGGGATTTAATCAATGTCACCCTTCCTGCACTTGAGTAGGATCCTTTAAATATATATGTATTTTTTTTTCATTCTGTCGAGACTGAAAGTGTCACAAAAGAGACGTACACATTACATTCTTTTACACGAATAAACAAATTTGAAAAAGAAAATTCTACAAAGTTTTTGATTTTGCAACCTCGCGAATACAGTCAATTTATTCCATAATTAATATAAAACTTTAATTAAAACTTAGCAAAATTCAGGGAAAAAGGGTCGGGGTTTAATTACAGATAGAGAGAGAGAGAGAGAGAGAGAGAGAGAGAGAGAGAGAGATATGAGAGGGGGAAAACGACGAGCCAAAGATTTTTCATTATAGACAAAGATAGGAAGATCGGGCGGAAAAAGTTAAAGGGAGCCGCTACCACCGTGTGTTCAAGGAGCTGGCGCACAGAGGAAAAAGGGAAAAAGGGAAAAAGGAACGGGAGGGTTAGCCGAGCGCGATCGAGCCCAGGCGCACGGCTGTCTTTTACGTTCTTTTTATACCGCAAATTCCGGCTGAACACGGGCGCGCACGCGCGCACACGACGATGACGACGACAAACGAAATTGAATAATTTCAACGGTGAATAATTCCCTCGCCCCGCGCCGAATCGTCTTTAAGCAGCGGCGCGTGCGCGCGCGGCAACCTTTTGCCTCGGGTTTTACGCTCGCGATCAGTCAGCGCGCTCGCGCTTTGGCTTCCCGGATTTACTCCAATCTCGCCGATGCGATTTTGAAGTCTTTTTGATGGGTTTCCCCTCTCTGCGCGTGTGTATATTTAAGAGCAAGAGGCGCGAGGTTAGGAAATCAAATCGCGAGCTCCGGATTAATGGCCGTGGGGCGGAGAAATATTCATGTCGAGAGCTCGGCGCGTATAAATTTGTATGATTCGCGCGCGCGCGCGAGACTTGCACAGGGTAGAATAGACGCAAATTTTCTATGAAAGTGCGCTCCTCCCCCGCCACTCTCGACAATTCCTGATTTTCCAGCACGCGCGAGCGAGCGCGAGAGTCTGCAAAGATCCGTATGCCGAATACGATTAATTTCCATTTGCCTACGAAAAGTGCCCCATGGAAAAATACATACTTTTCTTTTTTATCGGCTCAGATTGATATATTTAAATGAAAATTTATGATACATATGCAAAGTTTGGGTTGGAGATAGAATTGTAAATTCATGCAAATCCAGAATTAAACTCGCTAGATGCGCATTTTTAAACAAATAGAATAAATGCAAATGTCCTACCCGGGCTGTGTATACTGCGGTGGCGGTGACATCAAAGTTATCGGCGAACACTTTTTTTCCCCACGGCGGCGGGCCACTAAATTAAGAATTTTTCAGCATAGACGAGCGTGTAATCAGGAACCGTAAAGCGCGCATTTTGATCTAACGCATATTAAACGTCAACGAGGCAATGATAAATCTCGCAGCGAAAAAAAGCCGCGAAATTTATTGCAAAGGCGTACATGTGTCGCAAAAAGTTCTCCCTCGCTCTTATAAAAAAAAAAACGCAGACGGCGGTCATAATTCTATATGCGCACCGACCGTATCTATCGCAACGTCTCTCTTATCGGTGTTGTATTTATTCCGACTCCTCTCTTTTCATTCTTCCTCTTCGGTCCTCTTCGCGTAATTAAAACGCCGGACGAAACAATATCTGCCGCGCGGGTAGGATCGCAATGCGAGCTCCCGGGATACCTAGCTTCTCGCGAATTTACAAAATATTCCGGGCAAAGGAGGGGAAGGCGCGCCCGATAATGACGCGCCGTTTCCGTAATTCCGAGGCTCTGCGAGCGCGCGCGTCTGTAATGGGCGTTGTGTCGAGGCGCCGCCGCATGTGTTAAAGTTAAAGGGGAAAAGCGATTCCTTTTTATACACCCGAGCGCGATTATTGCATTCGATTCGAGCGTGTACGTGGAAGGTGAAATGTATTTCGAATTATTCCTCGAACGTAATGAAATGTGTCAGTGAAATAAAGCTTTTTGTCGGGTAATATTTTCCTATTACGGAATGTTTAGAAAAGTAAATCTTGAATGATACGTTTTCTGGTAGGTATTGTAACGCGGAAGCGTATGGGGGCGACTCGTATATAAATGATTAAACAGAATTAAGCGTGTAACGGGAAGGAAGGTATGGGGTTTAGTCGGGCGAAACAATGTTCCCACGTTTCGCTATTTGCGTACGCGCGCGCTCGTGTCCTCCCTTAATAACATGTACTCGTAGTAACAAAGTTAGCTGAGGGCACAGATGTATTAATTTCCCCAGCAAAGCGCTTTAGATAATAAAGTTACGGTACAAGCGCGTTTCCTGATGGCTAATCGGTTAAAGCCCGGGAAAAATTAAAAATACGACCATATGCACAACATCGCGTGCGCGCGCCATTTATACGATTATAAGTACAATAATCTGACGATGTACATCATATTATGACAAATATAAGAAATTCGATATTCCGGCATCTCTATTTCGATAAATAAGTTAGCGCTGCGGCTATATCGGCAAATAGCCTTCATCTATTGAATCGCGCCACTGATAACTGCGCGTAGAATATTTATGACAGGCTATTTCGAATGCCATCCCATACAGTGAGAACGTTAATTCGTGGCAGGAAGATAACATATCCATTTGACTCTAACTATATTTATCAACAGGACGTTATCCTCGTTATCGAGTCCAAAGAAGCCAGAAATCTCCCGGGCATATAGCAGCGCCACTCGGAAATTGGCTCTTTGGAAATCCTGGAGCACTCGAGGGCGAGAGGGGCGGAAGTGCTCATTAAAGAAACACGCGTCGGTCGAATACCGGGCGCACTTATGCCTCGCTATATACACTCGCGCGTGTGCACCGAAATTCCGCGGTCGAGGCTCGCGCGACACAGTAACCCTCTGTGTCTATACGTGCATACGGAGGGCTCCTTCAATGAACCGCCGAATAACACTCGACGCTAGTTCGCGCGCATACCTACGTGCTGCCCTGCTGCTATTGCTACGTCCCACCCGCGAAAAAGCCACAAATTCAGATCGGCGACAGGCGCTCAGCTATACTGCATAAGTCTGCAAATCAATGCGAGGAATTCTGTGCTCGAATCAAGTGGCTTTTCACGCGGGCGCGACGTTATTATTGCATTTCGTGCCCTCCGATGCTGAAGTGGATTATGCGCGTGCTCGTGCGCCTGTAAATACGCAAAGAGCGAGCGAGTGGATCTGTATGTGTGTGTAAAGGTGCTGGAGGGGAGTAACGGGTTATGACGGTTTACGAGGGCGGCCGCGGACCCGGGATTATGTCGCTGGTCAATGAGATTGTTTCGCGTTTTGCCGTTCGATGCCGCGCAGCGTGATGCTCATGGTGTATAATACACATACGCGTGTGTGTGTGTGTGTGTGTATAGAGTGCACCGGTTTACGATACGAGCGCGCGGATGTGGGTCGCCGGTGCTTTACTTCGGAAAAGGAGTCCTCGAGGATTTCGTGGGAACGCCAGTGAAGGCGATTTCGGGGCGCGATGAGGTTAGGTGAAATTTCTTTTCGATTCTCTACGCAGACACGGCTACTTACGAACTGCTTAAATTTTCATCAGAAAAGCGTCTTTGGTTTGATGTAAAAGATGTAGATTGAAAATGTTTAGTTTAGGTGTGGAAATTTACGCCAGAACGAAGATTGGAACAATTTAAATTCTGAAAATTTACAATATAAAAACTATTTGCCACCGAAAACGAGTACATTTTAATGGTTTCCAAGGATGTATTTTAATGAATTTTTATCAGATCTGATCGGAAATGATACCAGACTATTGTCTTATTATACAAACGTGATGTATCTATTTTGAGAAAGATTCGTTTAAAAACATAGAAATGCGAGCACAAATAAAATTTTGAAAAATCGATTTTTACGCGTAACGTATCGAAAATTAATTTTCAGTATAAATCTAAAAATGCTTCTGCTAGAACTAATTAAAACACATCTTTTTATATTGAATATTTTTTTGTACAATCAATTCTTGACTAGCTAGAACCACGAACATGATTTTTAACGCCAAAATGTAGCTAAAATGGTCGATTTTCGGTTATAACTCAACTGAAAAATTGAATACAAAAGGAGTTTTTGTAACACAAGTACAATTTTCGCGTTTTCTTAAGCTATAAATCGAAACTAAAATGTTCGTTTTTCGTCAGTGGGCGTTTTCAACCTTTGTCGGCTACTAACAAATTTTTGGAAATTTTTAGAAAATTTATCGATAATTGTTACAAAATATGTTGAAATTATTTAAATTCGACCATCAAAACTAGATAATATTTTAGCAAAAAATTAACTAAATAAAAATGAAAACTACTCTAATCAGCGCATGGTTGCCGTGTCTAAAAACGATCAGATTGGCCCCGCTTTATATTAAAAAAAAAACGCGAAAAAGAGTACAAAAAATATGGTGTCCACCAAGGGCTAAGTAGGCGTTCTTACCTCGTGTGGCTGCAGTTCTCGTCTTCAGCTCACAAAAGGCACTCGCCTTTGGCTCGTGCTTATGTATATATGCAACAAGGAAGTTTTGGCATAGACAGCGGGGTGTCGGCGGGGCCCTCCACTTTCACGTGGATTTTCGAAGGAGGCGAGGAGGAATGATCAAAGGAGATGTGCGACTCGAAATTTACTCCTCGAAAGTTCAAGCTCGAAAAATCACGAGGCTTTTTTAATTGCGACGAGGATGCATATTCCGACGGCTCACTTACGTTTTTACAGCGTGTACGTGCGGTTTTTTTCATTATACATACGCGTGCACGTGTAAGGCTAGCTGCGCGAAGTGTATCACTGAAATAAAAAAGGTGCCGTCGAGATACTTACTTTTTATTCGCGCATTATATAAGTACGCGGCGAGGGCTTTCAGTGTTAAACCTTACATTTTTCGCTCGGAAAATGTACTACTCGCGCTGCGAATTCTCGGGGTACAAATAAAAAAAAGGTTTTTTTTTTTTTTAAATGACGCGGTTCTTCAGAGTTCCTCGGGCGGTAAGCTGAATGGAATATTTTTGAGGTCAAGTAGCAAACACTCTTTACACAACACTATTTATAATTTCTCCTTAATATTATAGCAATGCACTTGTCAATTTCTAAGAAATCGTTCGCATTAGAAAAGTCAAGCGATTACGTAATTCAGAAGAACAGAAAGAAAAAGAGCCACGGAAATTATACGGCTCCGGGGCATAACGCGTAATCCATAAAAATGGGAGGATTGATGCAGAATTAGCGTGAAAGATACGTGCAGTCGGGAAACACACGCGGGTGTGGGAATTAGGTGCGCTTATTGCGGTGCAACATTGTCAAGCGATAATGAAAAAAAGAAAAAATTGGTAGAACGAAGTGCGGATTGGAGGCGCGCGCGGGTTATACACATAGAGACTGCGGAAACTGCGGCAGATGGAAGCGACTCCGATCGCGAGTTTCCTGGCAACGTCTGTCGTGCACTTTGCCAATATTGGTTACAAATGCGACCGCGTGCGGGTGCTGCAGGAGAAAGACAGACAGAGAGAGGGAGGGAGCTTGAAGTCATAACTTCTTTTCCAATGTAAAAAGTCCACACAGTGCGCGCGCTCGTCATTCTTGTTTCCCTCCTTTTTTTCCGCGTTAACAGAGCCCCTGGCTTTCATTATTTCTGCATTTTCAATTCTCAGGAGCGTGCGCGGGTCTGCAGCCGACAAAGCAAGAGAAACGGAGAGAGGAACCGAGACAGAGGTAGAAACATTCGTCGCTCGTGCGTCGTCTGTTTTTCCGATTTCGCTCGTTTCTCTCTCTCTCTCTCTCTCTCTCTCTCTCTCTCTGTACTAGCTCCGCGCGCACACACCTCAATCATCAATTCGCGTATAATACGAGTGCCATGCGCGCGTCTGTGTATATACACTCGTCTCCCTCTGTGCAGTCAATTCGGTTTAATTTCGCGCGTTCGCGCAAACTCGAGAGCGAAACTCGTGCGGAGATTCTGAGAAATCAGCTCGGAGGCTCCGACCGATAGCATTATTTTTCTCTGACGGCTTTGAGAACGAAAATAGCTCTCGGCTTCTATTGGCTGTGTTTCGACGTTGTTTCAAGCCAATGCATAAATTACTGCTGATTCTCGAGTGTTTCAGATAAATAACATGTGTATTTACGGGAAATTCATCTGCGATTTAATAAGTTATAAATGAGCTCAAAAGTAATAAATTATCCGCGAGCAGGGGAAATAATGTATTATAGATTAATAATTGTCTAGTGATATGTCAATTACTGAATAATTCACTCGCTAATACGCACGCAAACTCTGCAAAATAACTCACGCGCAGAATATATAAAACGCACATATATTTTATGGAAACGAGCAACGTGCTCGTGGACGAAAAAGTTTCTCTCCGTACACACATAGAGCCATTGAAGAAATATTTACTTTTGACAATCGTTTAAAAAAGTCATAAACGAGGTCGTAAATAAAAATTAAAGTAGATAAACACGAGCGCCCGTAAGCTTGGGCAACGCATGCGCGCGCGAGTACACTTACACACGCATACGCACAGAGAGCTGCTGTCTCTTTGAGACAGCGAAAATGTTGCCCGCGCGTTCTGCAGAGGGGCGCAGGCAGGGAACGGAACTTTCTCTATTTGAGCAAAGTCAGTTTTAATACTCGTTTAAGAAAGTCGCGCGCGAGGCAGCAAAATAAATGTTCGCGCCGCCGCCGTCGTTTGTACGTCACGTCGACAGAAGCTCCCTTACCGCGGCGCGCTGACGTTTTTCCCATTCTCCCGCAGCCCGAGCTATATCATTTTGCAAAGTGTACTATTTCTCGCGTGACGCGATGCGCGCACGTAATGCTTATGTCACGACGATTGCATTTATTAATACAAATGAGGACTGCCGGATGCGGTAGTCGATGTAATTCTATCTATCTAGTCCACGTGTGTTTGGACACGGCAAGATAAACAGAACAATAAAATGCCGATGAGAAATATTGAAAGCATTCGCTCTCCGTCTCTCTTTCTCTGCCCTCACGTCGATCCAATTACTCGGCGATTCAGATTTCTCCGAGGGACGCGGAATATGGCGAGGAACGAACACCCGCGCGCCTTTTTTCTGCGGAGTAGGCAGAAGCGCGCCACGAGGATAAGTATGTATGTATACCGGGGGATTGAGGGAAAAAGCCAACTAACGAATATAGGTCCGTTGGTCAAAGCAAAATCGATAGCCTCGAGTCCTATACGATTTTTCCTCCTCCCCACCCCCAGCCTTATATTTCCCGGCTATTCACCAGGCGAGCGTATACGCGTGGCGACAGACGACGAGCCGCCCGTGCTTTATATATATAGCGAGCAGCGAAAAAAACGGGAGAGAGAAAAATCCAGCGGGCGACGCGCGGCCAGATAAAAAGGAAAATAACAAGAAGAAAAGTAGGGATGGATGTAGGAAGGCATCGGGCGTCGTTAAGGGAATTGAACTCAACTCTAACAATTCCAAATTACGTCTGCGGTGGTGGGTTTCGCGACGCGCGCGCGCGCACAAACTCTCTTCCTTTCCTTCCTCCCCTCCGGCCACGATAAACACGCGACGTGCTTTCTCCGATTCTGTGCGCGCAAAAGTCGGTCATAGCACCGCTCGCAGAGACACATGCACATGTATACATATACATGCCTCCCCCTCCTCTCTCGCTCACTGCGCATCTATCCGATTTCGCCGACGAGCGAGTTATACGAGCGCGGAAATAAAAGAAGGTCGGTGACGCGGGCGTCGTGGCGGGGAGGAGGATATAGTACGGGGCTACACACAGCCGTCACGATGATGAGTGCACGAACCCGAAACACGACACTCCCGGGTACAAAGTGAAACGAAAGGAAAATAAACGCGAACTCGGGTATTTTTTCGGCCGGATGTACACACATACACACATGCGCGAGCGAGTGCCGAAATTTTTAGTTCGATTGGCTTGGCGCGTGTGCCACTGGGGTGTTTCATTTCTGATCGGCCGTCATAAACTGCTGACAGCGGCGGGCCTGACGGCTAAATCACCCCTGTGCTCATGCCGAATTTGAAACTTCATTTTTTCTTTCAGCTCGGCTTCGGAAAGTAAGCCTGCAGGGGATTTGTCGGTAATTATATTTCTTTTTACTGTAAGCGACTATTTGCTGTGCGAGTGCTGAGCCGAAATGTGATTGATCGTTTGTAGACAAGACGCGAAATAACTAATTATTGTTTAGTTATTCTTTAACCGAAATTAATGAAACCTTTACGATATAATACACAAGAAAAGAAGTAAATTCAGACCATTAATTAATCGATCACGATGTGGCAGGTCTATATACGCCCCCGGATATTCGCTGAGGCAAAAATGTCACGAGTCATCCTCTCGGTGTAAATCTTATCTCCCCATCGGACGAAATTCTCTCCTCGAAAAAACTCCCTTTTTTCTCCATATATACACTCCCGACTAAGAACAAATATATAGCAATAACTCTTTGCGTCACGATGACTCTGGCTAAAAGTCATTTTCATTCGAAAAAGGAGTTCATACACTCCCTCCCTGCAGGCGCATAGCCCAGCACAGAGTCGCTGGAGAGAGACAATCGCGAGGGAGAGAGGGACGTAAAATGAAAAATAAAAAAGGACAAAGAGGGAAAAAGAGGGAAAAAGCTCTCGGGTGGCGCGCTCGCGTCAGGAGGAAGCAATTCCAGGACGGCGGCGGCGACAAACGCGAAAGAGAAATGTAGGTGTACTGTGGAGAGGCAGTAGTAGGTATAGCAACGGAGGAGGGAGGTGACGGTACCTGGTAAACTTGTCTCCCGCTCCGACTTTGTCCCCATTGTCAACGCTGAAATTGAAGTCCTGGGCGACGGCGACAAGTTTCGGGTCGAACAGGCTAAAACAGCCGCGGCTGGGGTGGGAGGCTGGCACTTGCCGAATCGCTGATACGGAATCGCCCGATGAGTCCTGTATTAGGAAAGTTTCTTGCCGCGACGGACGACACGCCTGCGCGTCCGTGATTCGATTCCCCCTCCACGCCGCTTCTTCCCGTCGCGTGCGCCCTATGGATTTTGCTGGCTAAGACTTTTTTCGGGGAGGGAGAGATGAAGGATTAGCGTCGAGTTGTTCTGTCTGTGTAAGAGTTATATATTGCGAGATGGTAAGGGGAGAGTTTTTTTGAGGACGGCTCTTATTGCGAAGAAATAGGCTACTATTCTGCTAAGTATACATAAGATGACGGTTAATAGACATAAGATGGATGCGCTTCGCCCTCGAAATGGCTGCTATGCACACAGCTACACCCTAATTGCGATCTCTGAGAGAGAGAGAGAGAGAGAGATAAGTATAATTCGAAAATACAATCTCTCTGGAAATTCAATCGGCGCGATGCCTCTTTCAATTATATTCCGGTTGGTAAAGGGCGCTTAAACCCCTTAGGGTTAGCTTCACCCGCAAAGTGATATACGTCTCTCCTTCGTATATGTAACCAGTGGCGCACGGGCGTGTGTGTCACTCTTTATCAAGAAAAATGGTGCCTGCCAGCCGCTGGGAGAAAATAAAGCGCGACGCCTCGCGCGTGAAAAATCCCGAGACTTTATGCACACACACACACACGTACGCGCGCATATAGAGCTCTGAGAACGCCTTACCGCGTCCAAGTGGAACGAATCAAACTTTGGTCAGGCGGAATAAAAGAGCGAGAGCTACATCGAGTTAAATAAAGCAGATAATTGTACGGGGCCGCGCATGCAATGGACAAATTCGCGATTAAACGAAACTGAGGCGCTCGCTCTCGAGCGAAGGAGGAGCACGAGCGGACGATCCCGTTTCAAATGGGAATCGAAATTAAAGGAGAGCTGAAAGCACGGAGTTAAATCGTAAAATGAAATTCTTCCCGGCGAGTGGGAGAGGTTAACGTTCGGCTCCAGATAAGAAAGACGCAACTCCTCTCTCTCTCTCGGCCGCGTTTACGACAGATATACGCTGCTGAAAGTGAGCACGGGAATAAGAGAGGGAGAGCGAAAAAGAATAAGAGTATAGAGCTGCGCGCGCCGGTACTTTCGACCATTATGCTCGAGCTTTTCATTATACACGCGTTTGGCGCGCTCACGTGTACACACACTCAGGAGTCCGCGGGCCGCTCTCATTGTCCGCGAAGAGCAGCCCCTGCTCCTAGATGTGACCTGTCGTCGCGTATATATAGCCCAGCGGGCGGGCGCGCTTTGCGAAAGAAAGTTCGAGCGGAGATGCGGCGGCATATAAGGCATTGTGCGCGCGAGCCGAGCAATTGATTCCAAGTTTGCCGATCGCAGGGGCGGAGCTCCAGCGTATACGCGTATCCGTATATACCGGAGCAAAGTTCCTTCGAGGCGCGGAGTGGTAGGGGACAATTAGCGCAACGGCGCGCGGAGCTGGCTAATGGATAACTGAATCATATGGGTCGCGCCGGATTAGCCCGCGTCCGCTCCGAAACGATTATCATTCGGGAGCGCGAGTCGGGAAGCTTTATGAATGCACGGGAGGGGAAATCGCATTTGCTAATTACGCAACGCGCGTCCGCCGTATTCTTAGCGCCGCGGAGCAATGTCCTCCGCCCCCTCTTCCTCTTCTCACCCGTGCTTTATGCGCGTTCCGCGAATTTCGTCGAAATGAGATTTCCTCTCTCGCCCTAGCTCTTCCCAGGAGAGAATGCGTTT
This sequence comes from Torymus aiolomorphi, assembly GCA_036365515.1. Lineage (NCBI taxonomy): Eukaryota > Metazoa > Arthropoda > Insecta > Hymenoptera > Torymidae > Torymus > Torymus aiolomorphi. Next base: position 154,622,405 of record CM070877.1, read on the forward strand.
GATGCAGGCTCTGTACGCCGTTGCGAGCGCCGGCTCAAGATTCACGACTCGCTCTTTGCAGCGCGATTTTATCTTGATTTGCCGAGTTTCCTGCGCGCGCAAGGGCTTCCCGCGGCTCCTTCTATGGAAGAAGGGAGCGGTAACTGTTTTTCAAATTGTGTTTTTCGAGTGCCGAGCGCAGAATTCAACTCGGGGAATGAATGTGCTCCAATTTTCCTTTCAAGATATTGAATAAATTATTGTAGGGATTGAACGACTTCGGTTTCTTTCTTATTTACATGGAACTTTAATATTTTTAGCTCATAGGTTAGACCTTCTTCTTGACACTTTATTGCTATGTAACCGATTTCATATTATCCTTAATTATCCTTAATTTCCTATCAACTCTCTAAAGAAAGCTCTGGGTACAATAGATAAATCATGAGCGGCGAGCGCAATGTCGCGCGCTACCAATTGAAAGAACGCGCAGGTATGTACGACTCGCTCGACGCGCATTCCACCCGTATTATCCCGCGTCGACAATGGCGCTAGTTAGCGCACTGCTATCCCGCCACGTGCGATTATTAGCAAAAATTAAGGTATCACTATTTCCAGCTATAGAAAGCGAGAAAGAGAGAGAGCTGTATATAGCGAGCGAGCGAGAGAGGCATGGTCAGACAGAACCGCTTAAGCGTAGCGAAACCGCGAACAATTTGTGCGTTGTTACGAGAAATTACCTCAAATATGGTAATTCATTAATTGAGCTTACTGCCTACTCGCTCTAGCGTATACATAGACGCGCGCACACACATCTATACTTATAAACACACACACACACACACACGCGCGGGCGCACGAACGGCTTTCGCTTTGCCGATTGCATTCGCTCATTGCGAACGCCCGAAAATGTTATATATATGCGTGAGCGCGCGTACGTATCGATTGCGCAAATTACAGTGGCCTACGTACGCGCAAACGTTGGTTTATCACGGCAAAGATGATTTACGGTGCACACAGGCAAATACACACACAAACACATATACATCGACACGTGCAATGCGATACATATACGTGAGCGAAAGTCGAACGAAAGCGAAGGAATTCGCTCGCGGATAACGGAAACGTGCGCGCACGCGAAAAGTGTATGAAATTACGCGGCTGCGGGGTTATAGGGCAAAATGTAGCTTGTGCGAAATGATGGGGTTTTAGTGAGGGGTGCGGCCAAGCGAAAGACGAAAGTACGTGTTTGGCGCTGCCGGAACCCAAATGTATAATAATAGTAGGGAGTTTGGTTCGGAATCTGAAACTGAATTTGAATTGAAAAACATTAATTTTAGGGCTTAATAGGTCAATCCCGGCAATAATTCACGGTAATTGGCCAATTACGCGCGTTAATTACGTTCCGGGCTTGAAATTGATCTGAAATTGCTAGAATTTCTGCAGCGAGTGTATGCGCCGTGTGCGCACGGCAAATTAAGGATACACACGCGACTTCCCTCTCAGAATGCTCTCTCTCTCTCTCTCTCTCTCTCTCTCTCTCTCTCTCTCTCTCTCATTTTGTGCGTGCATGCAAAATGTACAATTTTCCCAAACGCATTTCTTAGATATAAAAGCCTCGATATTGCGGATAAAGGGGCGGATAATTTCTAATAAACATGTATCTCGCCGCAAAGTGCAAATAACACAAAGAGAGTCGATGTTTTCTCTTGCGCCCTGTGGGCCGTCGCGGGAAAAAGTAAAAAGGCCATTAACATACAACAGTTTACTGGCTCCGCGTGGGAGGTATATTCTTGCGTACACATTCCAGCGAAAAGAGCTGGGCGTGGTCGGCTGTACTGTAAGCATAAAAATATACTTTCTACATAAATTCATGAAGTTTCTCTCCCCCTCCGCCTCATTGAACTTTTTCATCATTAAAGAAAAATTACAGCCCTCCGCGCCCACTTTTTATCATTTCGTGTTGTGATGAGTATATAAACAGATTTTAATAATAAGAAGAGGAAAAAGCAACTTATGTCGATACTCTCTCTCTCTCTCTCTCTCTCTCTCTCTCTCTCTCTCTCTCTCTCTCTCTCTCTCTCTCTCTCTCTCTCTCTCTCTCATGTCTCTCTCTCTTGGCGGAATGCGCAGTCCGGATTATGGCCTTTCTACTTTATTAGAGCGAGCTCGCGTGGTTTTATTTTTGGCCGAGCGTAGCGGTGCAGGGAAAAAAGAAAGATCGAAGTGCATCGAATAAACATATATGTATGTACGTATACATCGAGGTATCGGCTCAAAAGAGTACAAAAACGGCAGCGTGAGTAAATTGAAAACGCGGTAGCTGTGCGGCCAGTCATAAATTCAGCCGCCGCCGAGTAGAATATATAACGCTAGAAGCTGGGAGGCGGGCGAAATAAGGCCGTTGGAGGAATGGCGGCCGCGGGGAGAGAGGATTTTCGATTTTCCTGTAAATGTCCGCTAATCCGGCTCGTAATTTCCTATCGACGCGTCCGGTGTGACGACGCCTCTGCCGATGACGGGCTAGAATAGGAGATCGATAGATAGACGCTTCATTGCCTCCCACCGAGGAACCTAGCGACAATGAACGCCTTCTCCCTCACTCTCTCCCGCGGCAGCCTTGTTTGCTTCCTAAATAACGCGATAATACTGTAATAACTCAGCGCGGGAGTGCACTCTCGGCAATCTGCGCGCGAACGTGGGAGCTCCACGCAAATTCACAACGACGACGGCGACGATGCGTACATGCGAGCGCAGGGAGGAGACAATCCAGAAATGAATTACCTGAATATTTAGTTGGAGATAGGACTGTTATTTTCTTTAGTTCGTTCTCGCGCAATTGAAGCTTTGTTTGAAATTAGTCGGAGTGAATTTCAATTTCGCTGGTATAATCAACATCTTTCAAAAGCCATAAATTTAAGAAGTTCCAAGTGAAATTCGCCCGATCCATACGCTCACGGAAATTCGAAAACGCTGGGAGAGAGGGAGACAGCGATATTTCCGCAATGTGGCCTGCATTTCGGTAAAATTCAAAAAGTTTACTGCGTGAGCTTGAGCGGAGAATTGACGGCTTTTCCGAACTCTGTTTACGAGATTACGGATGGACGCTAAATGGAGTTATTAAAACGAAAAGTAAGTGAAATTTTATATAATACAGACTAATTTGAAATATTTTTGTTGAATAACGAATGACACTACATTTTTAACGTAATAATAAAAATGCTATCAAAATTTTACTACTATATTTCATACTCTAGAATAACAGTACAGAAATTGTTCGCTTTGTTTTCACGTGACTTGAAAATGTCGCAAGCAGCTGAATGGATTTTCGCAAAAACGCCGCCAAAACTAACGAAAAGCAGAGTATGTAACATGCTCGCAGCTCGCAAGTCGTGAATATTTCAAAAATTCAACGATCGGAAAAGTTATAATGTATACATTTTTGCAGCTCTACTCTTTCACCCGAATCCGATAATTGAGTGGTCCTTTAATTCGTTAAAAATTCCATTAAGGTGGAGAAACTTCCAATCGGGAATGTAGGGCAAAAGCAGCGTGGTGCCTTTCATAATTGATATCTCGCGCATCAGAGCGATCGGTCAATGAAAAACAGACAGACACACATATTAGGTGATCACAATTTGCAACAGTGTGTACGTGCGCAAACGCGGGTTGGGAAAAAGTAACTATATACAAACACGTAAAACTGTACGGGAGCAACTATATACATAGAGCGCGCGCGAGCAGAGAGAAGAAAACAGCGCCCGCGGCTTTCGATTGAAATTGCGAATTTCGAACGACTGCGTATACGCGCTCTGCTCGCGAGCTATGTACATGCGCGCGTGTGTGTATTTGCACCGTCCGTGGCGGATGGAATTAATGGCCGTCGAGTTTAGGAAAAACACACGCGGAGCGCTGAAAAAGTACGTCTCCCGCCCGGCCGCGAATCAGCATGTGCACGTGGGCGGGTGTGTAGAACAGTTAATTAAATATTCCCGGGGATCTGGTTCGGCAAAGTCAAACGTGCGCGCGCAACTGCACGTATGCCTCGCCAGGCAAGTAGGAAGCAAAAAGGTCGACTTAAAAATAAAGGCGGTATTAGAAGAATGGAAAGACGAATGCGTTTATGAATTGATGAAGCGCGAGCGAGCGAGCGGACTGTTGGCTCAGAACTACGATGGCGCGAGTCTACGGGGTACATATACATATATCGGCGCGCAACCGGGCGAGAAGCGCCGAAAGTCGATATTCGACGAACCAATAATTCACAGGTCATTCTTTATTCAAACTCGTGAGAGAGGAAAACGGGCGCTGCACAGCACACCGAGGCTCTTCCTCTCTTCGTGTATATACTCGCTTTTTCTCTCGCGTCGCCTCGCGCGTTTCTTGCGCCTCCATTCTCGCCGGTCCGCTCGCTGGCTTTGAAGCGCGCGCGGATGCGCGACGGCGCAAAAAGAGCGAGTGAAAAGAGAGAGGGAAAGAGAGAGAGAGAGAGAGAGAGAGAGAGAGAGAGAGCTAAAAAAGGTGAACGGCGAATATGAGCGGGGAAGGAGGCAAGGAGAAAGAAAGGGAGCGAGAAGCCAGCTCGTGCGCTCTTTATCTGTGTATATATATATGTACGCGGGCGCTCTCGCGGAATAAGGAGTGCATATTCCTCGGAGGAGGCTGCAGCGAGAGAGCCTAGTTCGTTTCGACCTTTAGAGCCGGGGATTACGAATGTCCTTAACGGAATAAGCGCACGAATGAAATATTTAAATAAGGCTACCTCCTCCTCCCACTCTCTCCGCTTCCTCCTGCACTCGGCGAACCGGCTACGTCTCGCGACTCAACACTTTCCTTGCACCTCGCGACTCGAATTTTATTCGCTCTTCGTCTTACCTCACTTTCTCCCCTTTTTTCTTACTTTCTTCTCCCGCGCGGTGTGCTTTTTTTCTCTCTTCCGTCGCGGGGGATGAGTCTAACGCCCATGTAAGAGTGACTTTATGTATGCGCACCGACGACTCTCTTCGAGTAGCTATACGCGCGCGACAGGATTCTCATGCGGTGTACGACTCGCGAGACGCCAACACGCGAAGTGCGTGCGTTGCGAAGCTTTTATTGTTTCAGCTCGCGCATGTGCACACATCTGTCCGTATAGCAGTTTGGGCTGAATCAAAAATCCAAATCGTTTCACCTGCTGCAGCTGAAGGTTCGCAGATTTGTTTGCTCTTTCGTTCGGGCGTTTGTTTACCGAGTAGAAAAAAATTGAATAACGTGTTGACCCTCGAGCGACACAAGAGTGGCGAAATGTGCTTTTTTTTGGTTTTCAACAAACGCTGGAGGATAGAAATTAGTTAGAGTAAAGTCAGGGAAATTACTGAAATTCAAGCAAGCTGAGCAGAAAAGTTGAATGAAGCATACTAAGTAGAATTTACTTAGAGAGTTAGGTAAATTTGCTTAAGATTTAAGCAAAACACATGTTACTTAGCGCTAAGAAAACTTGTGACTATATATATGAATAAGCGTCATTAGGCTCAACTAAAGCAAAACTTTTCGATAATTATATGCAGACGCCCTTTCGCAATATTTCGCATAACTACTTGAGGCAAGACCAACGAAACATTCCGAAAATAAACCGCGTCGAAATTCCGAAAAATCCCCAATTTTCGAGAACGAGAGAGCTTCGACAGCGGCGTACAATAACGCCCGCGTCTACACTCGCTGCGTGGGTAGCGGTGGGTATAATATATCCGAGTGGCGGCGGGGCCATCGTCGGCGGGGAAGCTCATCTCGCTTTGCGGTGCTTTTACGCGGTGATCTTGACGAATTACAGGAGCGCGGGAGACTGCGAGATATCCGCCAAGGGTATAAAGCTTTTCATGCATTTTCTGCGAGTTCTCTCTCTCTCTCTCTCTCTCGCTCTCTCTTCCTCTTCCGCTCGACCTGCGTGCGATTTACGACAAAAAATGCTTGTCTCGCCACTCGTTGTCTTCTGCGTGCGCGCTTCCTTTTTTCCTCTTCTCTCTGGGTGGAAAGAAAGGGCCAGGAAAAATTTCGAGATGATAATGCAGAAAAGAGAAGGTTTTTGCGCCCCACGGATAAGTACGGAACGATGTCGAAATTTGAAATTAGGCGTTATGTAAATAACGATATGGCGGGATGTTTACAAATGATGAAATGTAAACTGCGTTAGGTTGGATTTTAATATTAAATTTGAGTTCATCAGTGAAAAACAACAAATAATATGGTTCTATTTACTTAAAAGCAGAGATCGGCATTATTCGTCCACAAAATTTTTATGAATACTCATATTATCCTCTCTTACAAAAATGATGGCCGGATGTTGTGAAGCACTTAAAGAGTGATTTTGATTGGTCTGTAAGAAATAGGCGCGCAAAATTCTTTACTTCCGCTACATTTGAATTTTTGAAATTGAATTTTTATTCTTAACTATTTAAAACTAAATAATTCAATCAAATTAGAATAAAAAGATTAATTTTGTCATGCTTTGAAAAATGATCTGATTATCCTATCATTTAAACCAATTAAAATGAAATCATAATGAAAAATTATATGTTCATAACCTAAAAAACAAAATAGTACGCGCGCAGCGCGTTTGGATTTTGCTACTTTCATTAAATATTTGATGCAATGAAATGATACATATATTCGAAAAAATATTCGACGAATACTTTCTCGAATAAACGATTATTCGAAAAAAATATTCGACAAATAATTTGTCGAATAATTGATTATTCGAAAAAATATTCGTCGAATATTTGGGAGCGGAAAGATTCACTACCGTCCTCAGAGTTAACCCGCGGAATTTTAACGTATCCGGTAACTGACCTGGCCAGGCGATCGGATGGGCGCTTTGTAAACATATTAAGTAGATATGAAGGACTGCGGAAATTAAATACTTTATAAAGTAAGACGGCCGTAAAGTACGCCCGCCTCGTACCTGAGCGCATCCAACCCAATCGCTAACGGTAGGGAGTTATATGTACACTCCGCCCCAAATAAATAAATTCCAAAAAGATACAGAGTTGAGCCATATGTACATAGAAATAATTACAATAAATAAGTCGATAGCCATAGACAATAAGTCGTCGAGTACAATAAGAAAAACACAAAAATAAAATAACACGGCGATTGTTCTCAGAACTAAAAGCTTATACAGCATTAGTTATCAGCGAATATCACAGAATTGCATTAAAAATATAGAATAACAATATAAAAATAAGAAAGAAGGTAATAACGCACACAAATCAGTCTAATGTAAGTAATTGCGATCGAAAAGCGCTTTTAAAGCGAGATAAGCTCGGTAGATATTTGATGGCTTTAGGGAGGGAATTCCACAGATGGACTCCTCGGAATCGGGAGGACCTAATACCAAACTCGGAGTACACTTGTGGCATCACACCAAGACTACAGATAGTCTCCGAAAATGGGACAGTGATTCCCGGTCCCAGCTCAATACCAGACAGCCCCATTTTTTCTATTAATCTTGCCGGATAAGGAGGAGCAAAATAAATCGCTTGCATTTTACTGGAATTAAGTCGGAGCCCAGATCCCACAGCCCATTTCGAGTTTAGCAATACCTTCTTCAATTAAAACACGTTGCACTTGTACGTAGATCTGGAGATCATCAGCGTAAAGAATGTGCCCTACGCTTTCTCCGTCAAAGAGACTCTGTACGTCATTGATGTATAGGCTGAAAACAGAGGATCAAGTACAGAGCCTTGAGAGACGCCAAGATTAGTAGTAACACACTGGGAGGTTGCTGATTTAGAAAAAGCTTGTTGTTTTCTGTCCCATAAATAAGAATGGATCCAGCAGAGCGCCGACGGTGAAAATCTCATGCTGCTCAGCTTGCGTAACAGTATCATCGGAGAGATAGTGTCGAATGCCTGACTGAAGTCAAACAGTAAAGCGATGGTTACAAGTTTTTTGTCGAAGCCAATCCTGATATCCTCGGTAAATTTCATCAACATGGTGGCAGTGCTATGATGCTTGCGAAACCCCATCTGAAGCGGATCAAGAATATCGGCGCGAGCAATAAACTCCACGATTTGGTCGTGGCTAAGCTTCTAGAGTCTTGGAGAGAAGACTGAGTAGCGCAATAGGACGAAAACCAGACGGAGATGAAGGCACGGATTTTTTCTTAAGAGGAGCTCTCCTCCAATCCACAGGAAAAACGCCACTGGCTAGAGAAGTATTAAAAATCGTGACTAAAAATCTCCAATTGAAAAATAGAATGAGTTTATCGAAGACAAGCACAAGCTTGTTCTTCAGTATTTTAAAGGTATTAAAACTGATCAGTTTGTTTAGTCTGGAAATGGCTATAGTAGAAGTCTTGCTGTGTGTGTGTGTGAGAGAGAGAGAGAGAGGGAGAGAGAGAGAGAAAGAGAGAGAGAGAGAGAGAGAGAGAGAGGGAGGGAGAGAGAAAGAGGAAGACAGAATAAGATGGAGAAATGAAAGTTTTACTGAATTATTCATAGAATGAGTTGTTACGTGTGGATATACGCACGAATATGAAAGAACGAAATAAGCAAGGCGTCCGATGATTACAATATGATGCCGATTAGCAGAAAACCGAGTGGTGGCGGCCGTGGCTTGTTGTTAGTATTTCTGACTCGCGAGTCGGCGGCTCTGGTTCAATCCCAAGGTTCGTCACTTTTTATTTTTAAAAGTTGCGGTAGCTCACTCGTAACAGAGTACAACAAATGATTTGTTAGGTAATGTAATTTATTTATTTTTTGGTAAGCCATCTAATAAACGTTAATGCTCTTTCCTTTACGATAAAATTAGTAAGTAAATAAAATACAAATATTTTGTTGTTACGTTGATCTAAGAAATAGGCAAATAATAGTCAGTTTTACTAGCTATTTTCTAACTTCTTGGCCATTTCATATAGATGAATTTCTACTAGGGTAGTTTTAGCTAATTTCTTTGCTTCTCTCTCAGACTGTTTCTTTTCTATTTTTCTCGTTTGATTCTTGTGACATACGTCCTGAAATTTAATTTCTTTTTCTCTCTTCTCGTCTCATTTCTTTTTTTTCTCTTCTAAGGTTTTTCTCATAGGATAACTAGTTATAATCACTGATTTCTGTTTTCTTGTAACCTCTCTTTTCATGTAAACAAAACACATCTCGTGAGCGCCATTACCCCGTGAAAGCGAGCGGCATTACCTCATATTTTTTTCTTCGATAAAATTGAAAAAGCATTTACGATAATTTTTTTTTTATTTTGTATGTTACGAACCTTATTAACTCATACGGACAAAAAAATATATTAAAAAATCATGGAAAACATCTTTAAAATCTTATTTAACAACTCCCGTTTCTTACATCAAAAGTATCGAAATTTTTATATATACTCATAATTTTTCTAAATATTCAAAAGTAATTAGGTTTTTAAGCTAAAATAACTCACAGATCATATTTAGTTTAGTACTACATAAAAAAATAGGAGTATAAAACACATGAATTTAAAGAAAAGAGAGTGGGCGGCATTACCCAGTGAATGGTATTGCCCCGATCACCCCTAAGCGGTAAGTTTTTAAGGTAAGAAAAAAAAAATAGTTAATAAATGTGAAAAACATCATCGCGCAAGATAACGCCTTCTTTAACTGGACTGTCAGATAATGACTTTTTAGACTGGACTCTCAGATAACGCCCTTTTAAAGTGGATAACCTGATAACGCCTTTTGATTCGGAAGCGATGACTTATAACTAGCAAAAAATATATGATAAAATAAAATTGATTCTAGTTATCTATTTACTTAAATTTCGAGAGAATCATAAAAGATTAACAAGATGAATCAAGAATATTTTAGCTTTATTAGAATATTTCTGTTTTAGCGCAACGTTATTTTCTAATAGAATTATTAGATCAGCTAATGTAATCCGATTATTAATTAATTAACTCTGCACTATGTATAAATCTGTACCACACACTCTGCTAAATTTCAATTAGCATTTTTGCATAAACAGCTCGCCTTTCAGCGTTCATACACATACCCACACACATCCCACACACCTCCACACAGACACCCACACACACCCACACACACCCACACACATCCCACACACACTCACACACCCTCACACACACACCCACACACACCCACCCATCCCACACACACCCACACACATCCCACACACACACTCACACACACACACACACACATCCACACACCCCACACACACACATACACACACACGCTTACTTACTTCAGCGCTCTATTTGTCAAACAAATCCAAAACTATCATTATTATCGCGGCTTATTCTGCCGGTATATGTATCGAACTCGAAAAGGCATTTAACTCTCTCCCTCTCCCGTCAGAACAAACAGCGCGTAACATCAGTATTATTATGTGCAAACGTCATTCCGTACAACAATCCGCAAAATTAGTTTGCATAACATGTCCCTGTATTATGGGTCTACCACAGCTGTTGTTGGTCCCATAAATAAATACGAGCGAGCCGTGTCTAGTATATAGCTGAAGCGAGCCGCGAAGCTGCGCGCTCGATGTAAGATAGGACGTCACCCCGGCGATTGCAGCTCTAGGAATTTGAATAAAATGCGTTACACTTTGAGCCTTCGCTGAAGGATTGCGGGGAGAAAATTTCAATCTACCGCTGCCTCGTCGTCGCTACTCTCTCGGCACTAAAGCACCGCGAAGCAATAGCATATCGCCTCCTCTGGCCGAACTACCACATTTGCCCTTAATCGCGTATACGAGAGGCCGTATAAGAGAATCGCGTAACTGCTTCCTTTCGCCTTTGACGGTGCGGCTTTTTCTGCTTCTCCTTCGCGGGCAAATAAAAGGCAGTTATTATGGCGCGCGACACGAGGAGCGCCACTATCCTCATTACTGAGTCTAGAGCGAGAGAGAGAGAGAGAGAGAGAGAGAGAGAGAGAGAGAGAGAAAGAGAGAGAGCCCGTGCCGAGTTTCATCCGGAAGAGGGAAGGCTGTAACGAGCGCGCGCGCGCCCGCTCGTATTGCCTTAACGTACCTAATATCGAACTAAGTGCAATACGAGACTGCCGCTGCTGTGCAGTAGAGTAGCAGTAGCGGCAACAGCGCGAGTGCGCGCGAGCTTATTGCAGCGCAGCGTCGAGCGGAGGAGAGACGACGAGCGCCGAGGCGGTTACGAGCTTTGTATAAACATATATACGCGCAAGATGCCTAGACGTACGTGCGAGAGAGCGCGTAAGTGAGCACACAATGTATTAATTTAGATGTATACATGGTCGCCAGGAGAATTTGCATTTTCTGTTTGTTCTCAAGCTGAACGTTAATAATACAAGGGAATTTGTTGCGTAAAGTGCGAGCGAGCTTGCTGTGTGGATATATTTAATCTCGAAATATGTAGGATGGTAGGCGAATTCGCTCCCCCGAGCGAATCGTATGATTCTCATCCCTCCAGTCCCTCCAGTCTATAGAGCATCTTTCTTAAAATGCGAGCAACACGAGTTACAACTTGGAGGCGAAAGCCGGCCAAATCAGGCGGAAGACGCCAATCTCGGGGCAACCGAGGTTCGCGAGAAATTCCGCGGAAACCAATGGCTCAGTCGCTATACACAGTTTTAAGCCCCGCGTAATCGACAAGCAGCCGCGCTCCCGGAACAGAGTCCGATGGCGTCCGATTGCCGTCCACCGCAACTGCCCCTGCAGAGAAGGAGAGCGAGGGAAGGAGGATCGCGACCGGAGCAATTAACGCTACTAGCTGGAATCTCTCCCGCCGCGCATACTATATGTATATATACATGTAGATATACATATAACTAGGGAGACGCGAGCGGCGCTCCTTGTGTGCGTGAGTGTGTATACATATGCATAGATCTGAGAGCTGGATCTTAGTGGCCGGTCGCGAGCTACTAATTGGCCCGCTTAAAGCGCACGCATAACAGGCCCCGGCGCCACCCCCGGCGCCACCCCCGGCGCCACCCCCGCCGCCGCTGGCCACACATGCCCCGGATAGAGGAGATTGCGCGACCACCTGAAGCGACCAGCTGTACGCCCTTCTCTCCAGACGGACGCGAGTCCATTGCTCGCGCCCTCTCCTTCCGCCCATTGTACGTCTGTGTGTGTACATACGTCTCTCCCTCTCTCCCACTCTCAGCGTTATCTCACGAGTAGTAATACATGCCGCTCAGAATTATCTTGTTGGCGCGCGATTAGCTCGATCTGATTATTATTATTGTACGCGCGCATTTGCGCTTTCCGGCACTATGCGCCTCCGCCGGCTCTACGTGTAGGGCCCTTCAGAATCCCGTAATGGATTATTCGGTTTATTTTCAAAAGCTGCCGCGTGCCCTTTTGTAGCCAAATAGATGGTAATGTAATACTCTTACGCAACAAAGCGGCGTTGAACATGTTCAATTCTGACCTGATGAATTCATTTTCCAGAGATTTAAATTTGAATACGAAAATGCTTGCCTTGTTCCGAGCGAATCGACTAATTAAGTTGAAACTTGTTACAAAGACTTGTTACGGGGAAGGGGAGGGGGTTATAAAACATTTAACCTGTTTATTTCGCTAAAGTTTTAATTTCCCTAAAAAATAAAAATCCAAAGTAATTTTTGGGCGGACGTCGCACAATAAATTCCCAAAGTTTATCCATAACTGTACCTTTCTAACTTTGTAATTCTCGTCTGCTCGGAATTTCCGACAATTTTTGAATAAATTAAACCTTGCGCGCGCCCTCGGCCAAGATTAAAACCGAAATATAGTACACTGTTAAAAATGTTCTTAAATTTAAGAAACTTTTACGTTACAAATGTCACTGAATTTTAAGAATAATGTAACGAAGTGTAATTTAATATACAAATACATTAAGTTTAATACAAAAATAATGAAATTTAAGGTAAATGTAGTAGAAGTTCAAGAATTATGTATTAAAATTTAATACTGATAACAGAAAACGAATAAATATACAAGTAATGACAGTTTTTAGTAAAATTAATACATATTTAAGTTACTTTTGCAAATGAAATTTGAAAATAATCTACATAAAAATTAAGAATATAAGTGAAAATTAAAAACAACGTAACTGAAAGTAAATTCATATGCAAATACATTAAGTTTAATAAACATAATAATAAATACTTAATATAAATATAATTAAAATTCAATGGTAGCATATTAAAATTCATTACAATAACATAAAACAAATTAATGTACAAGTATATTACAGATGTTAATAAATTTAGAAAATACTTAAGTTATATATGCAACTGAAATTTAAGTATAATCTATTTGAAAGTTAGGTATGTAACTAAAATTTAATGTAACTAGAATAAATTTAATGTACAAGTACATTAAGTTTCATACATAAAAAACAATGCTCTTCAATTTAAGAAACTTTAAGTTATAAGTTTTACTGAATTTTAGGAATGTAACTGAATATAATTAAAAATATTCTTAGATTTAATACACTTTTAATGTACAGTTGCACATTAAATTCAAGTTTTTTGTACATGAAAGTATTTGAATGCAAAAAGAAACTTAATTTTAATGAATTATTACGAAAATTTAATATATTGCTACAAAAATTAATAATTTTGTCTTTGAAATTTCATATATACGTAGACAAAAATTCAACATTACATTAAAAATACAGCCGTATATAAAAAATAAGTAAAAGTTATTAAAATTTAATGTACGGTTTACAAATATTTCAGTTTTTTAACATGAAAATCAATATAAAATTGAATTAAATTTAATATACTTTACATGAAATTTCAATTTATGTGGCGAGTGCTCATTTTAAGTATAGAACATGAAATTTCCTCTACCTAATATGAAAATTCGTGTGCATTTTCGTGAAAATTGCAATACCCTACTCATGGAAATTAATGCAAAAGTTAATTAAATTTAAGGCACTTCATCTAAAATCTCAATACATGTAACTAATTGTTAGTTCAAATCAAAAATATTAAATTTACGGTTCTGTATATCTATTTTCATGAACATTTTTATGAATATTGCGATTAATCAGCATGAAAATTAATATAAAATTCAATTAAATTTAATATAATTTACATAAAAATTTCAATTTATGTGGCGAGTGCTCATTTTAAGTGTAGAATATGAAATTTACTATAGACTAAATAAAAATTCATACGTTTTTTTCATGAAAATTGCAATTCTCTACTTATGAAAATTAATGCTAAAGTTATTTAAATTTAAGGCACTTCTTCTAAAATGTCATTACATGTAACTAATTGTTAGTTCAAATCAAGAATATTAATTATTTTCATGAATATTTTTATGAATATGGCGATTTATAAGCTTGAAAATTAATATATCAGATGCCGGTAAGGTAGAGATCGTTACGGTACATATGGCCTTAAGAAAAATTTTTATGTTAATCAAATTTAATTAATTAATATCTTTAAGTAATTACTCATTTTCTTAAAATGTTATCTAAATAAATAATTACTAAAAACTATTAATATTTTAGATGAATAATCAAAATGTATAATATCAATTGAATGAATATAGATAGTGCACCTTATGTAGATGAAAATGTCCAAAGTGTTACAAGCGAGCGATAGCGTAACGGATAGCGTGCGTGCGTAGTAACCCAAGGGTCGTGGGTTCGATAATAAAAATGCGATTAATTTATAAACAAAGTTCTCTAATGGATAAGCGAACATTTATAATAATTAAAAAAGTTATATGCATAAATTATAACATTCTTCATACAGCACAAATAAGTGGTAAGTAAATATATAATAAATTTACATCAAAATAATGATTACAACTAAAACTAACCTTTGCATTAATTAAATTTTGTAAAATTTTTGGATTTGAGTATCTCAATTAAAATTTAAAAAATAATTTTTTGTAATAAATAAATATTAAATATTACTCATTAAACATTCTGCATTAAATTTTATATACAAATTATAAAATTTCAGATAATTGCATTGAATTATCAACTGTATAAAAAAATAATATTTTGTTACGTGAATTATATATTTAATAGGCGGTAAATTAATTTTAAGAATCTGGTATCTAATTTTTTAATAAATTTAATGTATCATTCTGCATTAAATTTCATACACAAATTATTAAATCTCATAACATTGTATTAGTTTTCAGCAGTGTTTTTGAATATTATTTTGCTACTTATATTATATTTAATAGACGGTACATTAACTTAAGAATCTTGCATCTAATTTTTCAATTAATTTAATGTATCATTCTGCATTAAATTCCATATACAAATTGTTAAATTTCATGAAATTGTATTGAATTTTAAACTATATCAATAAATAGTATTTTATTACGTGTATTATATTTAATAGGAGGTAAATTAATTTTAAGAATCTAGTATCTAACTTTTTAATAATCTTCTGCATTAAATTTCATAACATTGTATTGAGTTTTCAACAATGTTATTAAATGTCATTCCGTTACGTTTGTGAAACAAACTTTCGTTACATTTAACTTAAATTTAATAAACATTTTTTTAACAGTGTACATACACACAGAGACAAGTTTGCAGGCATTAACCAACACCATACCTCCACTTAGACAATGTTTCGCAATATCGCACTTAAAATCCAACGCTAGCAAGCTACAATCATCGCAGAGCCGATAAAATTATTGTACATCGATATCGATGCCCATATACATTAAAACGAAACAAATGCTCAACTTTGATCGGCCGAGCCATTACACATATCCACCGGGAGTCGTCATGAATTTTCCCTATCGATTCGCGTGTATTATGCGGAAACAAGTCGGGCGATCACTGCAAATTACACTTAACATGTAGTAATTTGCCCGGATGAAATATTCGCATTTTAATTAGCCTTTCGAAGCCCCCACTGCCTCCCTTTATAAAGAATCCAAAATTAAACGGCCAGCGTGCCTGTCGGTAAATACACATATAATTATAACGTATTGTGGCGCCAACTTCAGCTCATATTCCAGGTCGCATGCGCAGCTGTATAGGTATTATATACACGTACACTACACAGCAGTCTCACCCTCTCTCTCTATCTTTGATTTCGTTGTGTATCGAGCCGGCGATGCACTATATATACGAGTAGCCTTGTTCTGGAAGGCGGGCCAGAGGGTTAAAAGCCTCGCAGAGCTTAAAGTCGTGTTCCGCTCCCGGAGATATGCGATACACGCCCGGGCGGCGACAGCCTTATATAGGCCGCGTAAAGGGACCTGGGGATATACGTATATGCATCGATCGGATAGGCGGAGAGGCATGAGAGAGAAGAAGAGAGTTCGGAAAGGAATCGGATTTTTGCAGTCGTTATATGTTGTCTCCAGAATTCGACGGCGCGTGGAAATATGTTGCACGCCTTTGCCGGGCAGTTAGAGGATATCGCACGCGCGCGTGCAGAACGAGAGAATTTTTTTATAAATCTCTTTTTCACCCTCCGGCGCTCTACCGAATTCTCGAAATTTTATTGTCGGCTTAAAAGTAATGCGTTTTTGTTATCGAAATATTCTATTATTGTTTATTATGTAGAAACAATATTATTCAAGTACAATCTTATGATGATAACGTTTAGATTTTACTTAGTGTATTAGTTGAACAGGCGGCGATGGGAAAGCGAACAAAGAGAAAAACGGGATGATAAAGTGCCTTAAAGGTGGGAGTTGGGCTAGAAGTGCTGTTACATGCTTCAGAGACTCTTGCCAAGTTTCCTTTATAATTATTATTATTGCAGAAGCTGTTGGCGGATTAGTTCAGTCGAAACTTTGGGTTCGGTGTCGACAAAGATGCATTGCACCTCCGCGCATCTAGCTCTACATCCTTCCCGCTCCCACGTACGCGAGGTTAACGCACTATCGACGACGAACTTTGTACCCACTGATCGAACTATTATTTTTCATTGACAAAGTTCGAACCGATAAAATCGCTATAACGATTCCAGGTAACTTGTCTTACGAATTTAATTAGAAATTCAGATAAACATCAGCTTGTCTGACTGAATTTAGACCTGGTCTACTTATACGTAAATATCATGTATTGGCTCGTTTGTCCATTGAAAGTCATAAGATCCAACAGCGAGCAGTCGCGGACGAAGGTCCAATCGTATACCGATGCGCACAAACAGCTTGCACGCGGGCGTGGCAGTAGAGTTTTATTTTAATTAAATCGAGAGAGAAAGAGCAAGAGAGAAAGAGAGCTGCGCTACCATGTCCCGGCAAAGAAAAGTCAGTAGAGAGCCGAGGACTTCCGGCGAAAATTCGCGCGGTCTCTCGACTGTGTATACACACATCCGCACGCGCGAGAGAGAGAGAGAGAGAGAGAGAGAGAGAGAGAGAGAGAGAGAGAGAGACAGAGAGAGAGAGAGAGAGAGAGAGAGAGAGAGAGAGAGAGAGACAGCTTTACGAAGCTGCGAAGGAATTAATTAACGAACGCGCTGTAACGCATAGCCGCTTTGCTGCGGGGGCCAAAGCTACCCATACACACAGCCAGCACACGCAGCCGAGCGACATGAGAGGCTATAGCTACATGCGAACGTTCGCTCGCTCGCTCGCTGCATTTGACAAGAGTTGTTGCTTTTTCGCTGCGGGGAGCCCTCAAAACGACACGCGACACAGCGCGACTATGAGGCTCGAAAGCTCGTATGGGCCCCCGGCCACGACACCTCGTAAAATTGCGCGCTCGACCCACCCACCCACCCCTAGATGCGCCTTTCTCCTTTTGCTTTGGACGCCTTTTTCCCTTCCCTCTTTCGTTTTCTGCGTGGCTGTACACACACACCCACACACCCACACACACACACACACACACGCCGGTGTGACGGCACGGACTTTATGCGCTGATTTTTACTCTTCGCGTGGGGGAGGAGAGCCCGGCATGATCGGAAATAGATGGCCGGTGGAGAAGAAGAAAGCTGAGGAGAAACTGAGGCCTGTCTTTATGGCCGATCGTAAAGCGAATGTTACGTGTAACGTCATTCTCAAATCGACTCCTCCCGCTCGTTCTTTATTGACCGAGCGATATCCCTTTTTGCAATTGTCGTTCATTCGAATCAATGTGCCTGTATATATGTAGAGAGGGGGAGAGAGGGTATAGGTACGCGCGTAGTCGCTCGAAACGACGAGGTTAACGAGACTCGTTGCTTAACGCGGCGAAAAGGAAGCATCGGCAGGGGGGAGAATTGCCCGAGTTGGAGGAACGTTTGCGTCGAGCGATTTTCAATGATTATTCAAGTGGACAGAAGGAGGCGCGAGTTTAAATATTTATTTAATGGTCAGTATTGTTTATGGCTTCCTAAACGCTTCTCTCGACGGTCGCCACGCAGAAGGAATAGAAAGGAGTTTAGTGCTAATGGAGCGTGAAAGGGCGCTGCCTTATGTTGCGATAAATGCTGTGTTTATTGCGCTCTTTATAATGGGAGCGCTTATTAAAATGCGAATAATAAAAATTCGAGTTTCCATTCGACTTTATGATTCGAGGCAATAGCGTAAGTAGAGCAAAGTTTATATTGCCTTAAGTATGTGCTATATTTGACAATTTTACTGAAAAGCTTTGAGGATTATTAATTTGCACGAAATATTTGGTAGCACAAATATTTCTTCGTATTTCTACTTTTACGAATATGAAGGTGACATCGGCAAAACAAAAATTTCGCGAAATCAATGCCTTCACCGTACAATATCCAATAATTTCTAGCAAACGAAATTTCGAGCCGAGCCGGAGATCTATAGAAAGAGCCAATCCCAGGGAAAACTAATAAGCAAACACGGCGAGTACGTATTTGCGTGCGAGGGTGTGCGGACTGACGGCCCGTGTGTGTGTGCATATAGACCTAAAGTCCGCCAGTCGTCTGACTAAACTCAGTCTACCACCACTGTGCGCATACCTCAAATATCGACGTATTCTCGATTCCAGACGTGTACACAGTCAATGCGCCCCCAAAGAGGGAGAGAGAGCAGACAATCCGGCCGACGCGACGCGACGAGACAGTTCATCGCCACGAAAGACAGACCTTGACGGGTTATTAAAAGTCCGCGTTTTTTCCCCCTCTCTCCGTCTTCCCGTCTCCCTGATTCAATCGATACATACGACGGCTCCGTTCCAGACACAAGACACGGAGCGAGAGAGGGAGTGCGGCAGAAACAGGGCGCGGATAGCTGTCGCCCAAGGGACGTGCAGCGAGTTTATCGTCGCGCGTTGGGGGAGGGGGGGGGGCAAAGCTGCGTCGAGCTGCCGCTGCTGCAGCAAGGAAATGGGGCCTCTTGCTCCGTGCGACACGAAACGGGAGAATGGAGAAATAAGCAATGATAAGGATCGAGCTTCGTTGGGCCAAAGGATGAAAGAGAGTGAATAAGATGAGGACGAAAACACCGAGACGGGCGTGCCCCCCTGTTATGATAACGAAATTTCCGAGGAAAAGATGAGCCTCGTTCCTTCGGCTCCTTTTCCCTCCCCTCTGCTTGTGCATCATCGTAACAACGAGTTTTCAACCCCAGTGGTTGAGTGAAACGCTCCTCTTTTTAAGCGGATGAAAGGTAACAGCAGCAGCAGCAGCAGCAGCAGCAGCAGCAGCAGGTGAATACATTGAAATATTACGTGTTTCATTAGCTTTATTAACATAATTACATGTTATAGGCACGGGGAAGCCGCGTATATAATCCCCTGCTCGAATGTGTAATTATTGAATATAATGCATATCATGAAATTGTTGGACTTAATTTGCTGATTATAATAGGATGGAATAAAATGGAAAAATTGGCAGTTACCGAGCAGAGAGGCGTATACTGTTAGATAGAAATGACGAATTCGAATTAAATGCGATCGGCGCGTAATTGAATGAGGAGTGAAAAATTAGCATCCGTTCAAATGAGCGATAGCTTGTTACCCATTGTACTCCCCTTCGCTTTTCCCAGGGCAGCTATCGCTCAGCCGCCAATCTGTTATTAATTTTATACCAAGGATCAACGACCGATTTACGCATTCATTCCTATCATAATACCCGATCTAATTCACATGTGCGTCTCAGACAACATCGTTGAAACACACTTCCCCGGGCGGCAGCACATCCATCAACAAAAGAATAAACAAGCCGCGCCGTGTCGATTCCCTAGACAGCCTTCGACAAAAGCTTGGAAAAAAGCACGATGTATTTTCGACATTATTCTTATAAAAATGGTTCGGAAGAAGTAGAAGAATAAAAAAAACGAGGGTCGGCGCTTTTTCCCTCTTGTTATCTTCCCTTGTCCGCGGCGCGGGGGCGCATTTATCGAGAAGGCCGATTCGTTATCGGTTATTGGATTCTTGTCTAACAGAAAGAAAGTAGGACGCGCGCGCGGCTCGAGTGCCAGCCTGCCAGCCAGTCAACGCACTCTGCGCACTGTATATACGGCTGTATCACTCGCCGACGCCGACGTCTGTTTCGATCACCCCCTCCCCGTAAATTACGTCGGCAGCCGAGCACGCGTATCGCGTATGCACGTATATGTACACGGAAACAAAATTCCAACGGTTCGGGTCTACTTAATTTTCCATTCTGCACGATGGAAAATTAGAGGACCCGGCAAATGTTAGGCTACACTAACATTTCGGTATATGGTGTTACGAAGAGCAAAAACTTCTATCGACCGTCTATTTTCATTTTTTTATTGACATTACTTCATTACCTACTATTATCTATAAAATATTATAAATACCCGTTGGTTCTACTCAAACTTAGAAACAGTGTTACATTTTATCATTCTTTTATGCTAGCAGGGTTCAACGACCGTACAACGCGCTGGAAAAATAAAAGCATAAAATTGCATTAACAGTAAAACATACTTAAAAGATCAATCAATCATCGCCTTTTATGATAAAATAAAAGGCCAGATTTTCTTTGACGACATACTAAATTCTACAATCAATCATTTAAAAAATGGTCAGATGCAGATTTAAAAAAGTTGGCTAATTGATACGTAAACTAACGCAAAGTTAGCTGCATCGTGCTGCAAACTTCTGTTGAAAATTACAAACGGTTACGACGCAACATCCCCCGTAAAGCTCCACAAATTTGTTTATGGTGCTTTTCATCCTGGTTACCGCGATCTAAACAATGCAAACGGCGCGCGCGTATAGTCCGACGATGACCAGACGATTCGACGCCATAAACACGCAGCTCGTCGGCAGTAAAAGCAGAAACAGGGATGAGCCGATGGATCGATGTGAAAAGTCAGCGCAGTGGCCGCCCTAGCAACGACGACGACGGCGAAGAAAGACGAAAGCCCTAGCCTTCCGACAAAAGGGATAAGTCCGGGGGCTACGCGCGCGCAGGGAGGACCACTTACTATCGCATTCACTTTGATTTACGGGTATTTGCAAAAGTTTTCCAAAGTACGATTTATCCACGTGCGCGAGCGCCTGTCGCTGGCAAACATGGAAAATCCCACTTGTCGTCGTCGTCGCCGTCAACGTTGCCCAATCGCTCGAGACTCGGCGTGTTTACCCGGTCGGAAGTAGGTGGTGGAAAGGCGCATCCATATAGCCCGCGTTACGGATTGGATATCTCTCTCTCTCTCTCTCTCTCTCTTTCTGTGTGCATTTCATGAACGTACGTACGAGCTATGTATGTATACCGAAGAAAGTATCGGAAGGGCTTTCCGAGAAATCCTCCCGGGGGTTTATCGGCGCGCTGATATTTTACGGGGTGGTGCTAAGTGAAAGGCGCGTAGAGATATATATGTGAATTCGAAAAAATTTGAGGAAAAAGGGGTATCTTATAGCTGCTGCTACGCGAAGGGCAACTTTTATTTTGGGCTTTTTCTCCGTCTTTCGGTTCGACGAGCGTCGAGCGCGACAATTGTCAAAATTTCACTACAGCGGTGCGCGATCTTTATCAGCTTTTTTCGAGTGAGAGGATTCGCGTATATCTTTTATCGTACAAATATATGAATCGGCTCATGCAAAAAGGAACCTTAAGTATATGAAATTTCCGTATATCTAAGGACCTTTTTGCACGAACTGATTCATATATATGTACTGTCATTATATCGTCTTCAAATTCACCTCTATTCAACGAAATTATTTCCACTCGTCGCTTCCCATTTCCTTGGAGTTTGTACCTGCAAGTGTTGCGCGCCCCCACATTTCCAACGTGACTTCGGAGCCAGCGAGCGGGCGAGCGATCATATATACCATATGTACATAAAATCTCTGTGCGCGTTTTATGCAAAATTTATGAAGTCGGCCCCGTGGGTGAAAGGGGGGAGGCCGCGGGGCCGCTCACACAGCACAAAAGAGCCATAGTGTTACCTCGGCTCTGTCGCCAAAACCGATGCATCTGACACAAACCGAGAGAGAGAAGGGGATGGGCGGCTTCCCCCTTTACATATATACAGCCATTGTGCTCTCGGTGGGAGCGCACAATGTGTCGCCCTGATCCCGCAACTGCTCCTGTACGCCCCCCCTCCCCCCCTCTCTCTCTCTCTCTCCAAAGAGCACCAGATAAGGACGATGCGCACAGAGGAGCGAGAGGGAGTCTAAATACCGGCTTTGTGCATTGCCGAGCTTATTTGCGCGCGGAATCTTGGCCAAGAGCACCGCCTCTGCCTTTCGACGACGACGACGTAGACGACGACGAGGACGATCGCGCGTGTGTATACCTTGACGCTTACAAGGGTTCGCGATTTGTAACCAACGGAGAGTGGCTGGCTGCTTTGAGGAATCGGGGGAGCTATACACAAGCGCGCAGGTGCTTGCATTACTCACACCCGAGGGATGGGTATCTCACACGTGCGGCCGCGGCGCGTTTTTCTTTTCTCTCGCTCACGCACGCTCCATCTCGTGGCTTTTTTGCGAGAGTGATGTATTGCGCTAGTCGCACGGCCTTCTTTATGGATTAACCCTTTCAGCCGAGAATACTTTATGCGAGAGAAGAGACGAGACGTAGAGAGCGTTTTAATATTGCGCAACGCGCGCTCTTCTTCTCGCGTGCTTTCGTTATGGCGGAGGGGCGCGCTGTCTTTACGCGCTGCTTGCGCAACGCTTCGACCAACTGCGGATTACTCTTTCATGCGCTTCTATATCCCGTAGCCGTTCCGCGAAAATCCTTTTCTACGTATAATATGTATACACCTGCCATTGTTTCTTTCAAATGGAAATCTACAGATTATACAATTCTAGGAATAACGAAAGTTTTTTTACCCGCTAAAGAGGTGCTTTTTCTATCTTTTACATAATTGAGAAATCGTATAGATATGATATATACCTCGCGAAGGATTGTGACAAATGAAACGAGCGTCGGTGAGAAATGGTGATAAGGAGCCTCCCTCATTCCGTGGAATGAAAAAGCGCGAGTCTCGTTTTGAGAAGCGAAGATTGGCTCGCGAATTGGAAGACGAATGCCGCCTCGTGTAATTTCGCGCGCTGGGGTCTTCCTTCACTTCGCGTACTACTCCCGCGAATTTTACACGGCGAGAGGCGTATATGACGCTGCACGCGATTACGCGCGATTACGCGCGATTAGCTACTCGCGCGACGACGCCGCCGGGGAAATCAAGCTTGCGGCTGCCGAGACGAAAAATCATTTTCCGCGTCGATTTCTTTTCTGGCTTCTTTTGCGAACTTCGTGCTGCGCATGAAGGCCTTGAGAGTTGATAAATGCCTCGCCTTTCCAAGTTAACGCAATTTTAGAACCTTTGAAAACACGGTACGTGGTAATTATTATCCGGCTTCATTATTTAGTAATTATGGAATAGCTAAATTAATTTGCTGTGTTCGGCCATCATTAATATACTAAATTTATTGAATTTAATTAGTTTAAACGCTTTTACGGCTATAAATAAAGGATAATACAATAAGTTTCCATACAATTAGTATTACCTTCATTGTATATTATTCGTAGAAAACTTTGTTGGCTGCTACTAAATTAATGGTATTTTAATAATGAATACATACGACAGGTAAATTGAATGTATATATATAAAAAGAAATGATAATATCACAATGCCTATCTCATTGATAATGTTTTAAAAAATATTACTTTTGAATATTAAATAAACCGTTTTGTTAATTAAAGCAAAAGCTTGCATAACCTTGGAAGTCGGTGTCTTATCATCTTCAGAACAGAAAGTTAAACTTTGCATTTACACTTGGCAAAAAGTATATAATCGGACGCAGCCTTTATCTCCTTATGTAAACAAAACTTCTTCCCTCAGGAGAGAAAATTTCAGTTTTCGATTTCTTCCCCCGATAATTCCGATGAAAGTTCCGTGATAACGAAGTTTAAATAAATGAAGAAGCTCGAAGAACTTTTGAAGCGTTCTTGAAAACGGACAACGCTCTCCCCTTCAAGACCGATAAAAGACGACAGTTACATTCTTTTACTCTATTACCGCAGCAAAATTTTAAAACGCTACAAATCGTTTTCTGTCTTTTTTCAGAAGCTTGGCTCGCATCTCCATTCCCAGACATCCCCCTAATTTCCTTAATTCTCGCGCCGGCCTTCAATTCACCCGCAGCAACAGCAGCAGCAGCTCGGGTCCAGCCCCCGTCGTTAGACCAAAGAATTAAATCGAATGGCAGGGTCCGAGTAGTGGCGGCGGCGGTTGAGGAGAGAACGAGGCGATCGAAGTTGCCGTCGTCGTCGTCGTCGGAGAACCGCAATTGGGGCCGCGCGAGCGAGAGGGAAGATGCGACACAGCGATGCTGGCCTACGGTAAGGGTATGTACGTGAGCTCGCGCGTCTATGCGCCAGCGTGTACAGCCAATGTAGCGCTCGGGATCGGACATTATTTGGCCGGCGGATCCTATTTGCCAGGCAATCGGCCACACCATCGGGACGCTGTACACGAGGAGCACTCTCTCTCCCTCTCCCTCTATCCTCTCCTCCTCGGCGGCGTGTAATCCCAGAGCAACTCCGGGGGGGGGGGGGGGGCGCACGTGATCCGCCGCCCTCTGCGCGCGCTCTGCATGTACGCTCTAGGAGGTTAAGGCGTGTGTGTATATGCGTATATACTGCAACGGGCGACGTAATCTTGGAAACACCCTACGTGCGCGCGCCCTTTCCGCGCCTCTGACTTAATTTCGCGCAGGCGAGCGAGCTAGCGCGCGTGCTATGAAATAGCTGAACGAATATTAAATTCTCGAGGCTTGCTTAAGCGCCAGGGTCCGGATTCTTATTTTGTCCTCTTCTTCTCCTCGCTTGCTTCGCCTCGCCGCCGCGTTGATTTAATTTGGATTAGAGAGCTGGCGTTTAGGATACGGCGCGGCTATAGAAGCGACGGAGAAAACAGTGAGCAAAGCTCGTTGTCACGCCTACTGCTTTGCCGTGATATTGTGAACGAACGGAATGCGAATAATAATGAAATAATTTGATTGACATTCGTGACTTGAGCAAGAGTTGCTATTCGAGCGAATGAAACGAACAAGACAGCCAGGCAGACGAGGAATAGACGCGAACTACAGAAACAGAAATGGCAACTGTCTCTCTTTCTCTCGCTCACTCTGGCGATGTGTAAATGCACTGAAACCGCATTTGTATAACCGTGCGTGTAAGTGCCAGCGCATAAATGTAATTTTCGCGTTACACTGACGTCCCGCGAGTACTTATACCCCAACGCGTGTGTGCATTGCCGCACAATCGGCGCGAGACCGCATGGAGAGAGAAAAAAGGATCACGGCGCACTCGCGCTTCGTTCAGTTAATACCGCGCCGTAATTCACCAACTTTGAATCCCGCTTTCGTGCCTCGTTGCTCCGCTTGTTTTCCCCCGCGAACTCTCCCTCTCTGTCGGACTTGCTCCTACGCTCTGCGCGTGTTTTTTCCACACACACACGCACAGCCGTCTCGAATTTATAGTTTGGGCAGAGTCGCTGGGCGCGTGTTTTTTGCGCGTAGCTAGCTAGCTAGCTAGCTGGCCTTCCGGGAGAGGGAGAGCGGGTTTTAATCCACATGTACAGCGGAAGGCGTGTAACACGCGCAGGGCAAGTATTTATCGACTCGGGTCCGAAAGCGGAGAGAGTGGGAGAGCTTTAGCGCGGAGCTATGATTTAAGAAGGTCGGATTTCACCCTGCACCCATTTTCTCTTGTTAATACGAGGAATAAAAAAAGACGAGCTGTGAGTGTTTTGTGCGCCCGGTGATGCATGTACATACATGGTTGCTGTAATTTTACGCAGAGTGGGTCGCTGCGAGAGGCCGAGATATTGCTGGAAATGTAAAAGTGTAGTTTACATCTGTGTGAAAGGCATTTGGAGAGAGGGGATCATTGGGAAATTTTCTTTCTTCTTTCAAAATTGAATTTTGGCCGGTTCGCTTTTGTAGCCTGGATATATATATTTTATATTTGGAATTTCAACAGAAGCCCATCATAAATTCCGTTAGAATTTTCGGGGTGGTAGAAAGCTTTGATCTTTTTTTCAAATGAATACTTTGAATTGGGAAAAGCAAAGTATACATATACTTCGATTGATCAATTTAAATATCGTTTTAAACGGTCATTCATTTAAGGGGGTACTAACAGTTAAAAAATTTTATTTTTTGGATTCACCTAAAAAATATAAATTTTGATCAGTAATGATATTATATACATATACTATACAAATATAGTTTATTTTTGATGAAATAGGCCCTTTTTTAAAATTCTTTCCAAATGGTGTATTTTAAATCAAATTAATTGGAAAAATTAAGGGATGCGAATAGATTCAGTCAAAGGAGATATAAAAATCAAAGATTTTGGTTCGTATTCCCTTCTTTAAAAAGTGATGAGTGGCCATGTTGAAGCATCTAAAGGCTTGATTTTGATTGATCGATAAGAAGAAGGCGCGAGAAATTTACTGTTTGGAATTTAATGTTTGAATTTTTTAATAGAATTTTTACATTTAGAGTACTATAAAAATGATTAAGTTCTGACTTTGAAAAAATTCTTAAATAAGTTAAAAGTAAAACGTAATGAAGATAGTATACATAACCTCAAAAACAGAAAAGTACGCGCAAAGCGCGTTTGAATATCGCTTGTCCATTAAAAAATATCAAATAATTCAGACTGTAGGTTACGGCAGGATACAACTTTTAAAATCTCAATATCTTTGGATCAAATGGGTTTACAGACCTCTAGTAGGGCCTATTTTATAAAAAAGAAACTATATTTCTATTATATATATATATAATATCATTATCTGATCAAAATTTATATTTTTAGGTGAATCCAAAAAAAAATTTTTTTCTATAGTACCCTTTTAAGTATAGCGGCCCTGGTGGGAATCGGTTCCATTATTTACCTAATAAATGGCTAGTTTCGCGAATAATCGTCAAAAACTAGACACTTTTCTTGTCCATTTCTATCCATCGATGAAACGATTTTTCCGGTCATATTCGCCATTTAATAGACAGAATAATAGAATAAGTTTTTTCACAAATTTACATTTGCTTATATATGAGTATTTAAAAGATATTAAAGTTGGTCATTTTTTTTTAGTTAGAAAATGGCTAGTAAGAGGTTCGCTATTATGGCGAGGAGTGAGAGAGACAGAATCAAACGGAAAAATCATTGTTTTCGTTGGTTCCCCCGAAACAGTACTATAAACGAATTAATAATACCAATAATTCGTGTTCACGTTTTGGTTAGCTATCTTTTTTTTAATATTTGGTCTTAAATACATGATCAGATTACAGAGAAAATTTAGTAAAAACATTTTAAGGTTACCTTAGGTTATCTCCATTAAACAGAGAATATGACCAGGGGGTTATCTTTGCTAAAGATCAATAACAATATTTCGCGAACACATCAATGTTAGATGTGAGTGGAAAGGGGCAGGGAAGAGTTGGCGAAGCGAAGCCGAAATTGCCTAGCTTTGCTCACTCCGAGAGCGACGGCGAAGCTGAGCCCACGATCCTCCTCACAGCCACACATAGTCGAAATCCCGAGAGGGATAAATAATAAATCATAAGTTAAGTTCGGTTATCGCGTGAACCATCGTCTATATATGTACACGAACGGCCTCGAGCGCCCAAATCTCACACAATTGAGGTTTTTAATTCTGCATCGACAACTAGATTGCCAGGCCAGCAGCCAGAAGAGGCGAAACGAGGCGCCGCATCCACCGAGAATCTTCCGGACCCATCGCAATGGCAGGGGATAAGCGCGCCGACCGTCGCAGTACTCAAAATCGCAAATATGATATTTTCGGCCAGTTGTTGCGAAATAGTATATTACGCAACACGGGGATAAAGACCGCCACCCCAGAGCACATTTACACGTACTCTAGACTGGCCAACTCTTTACCTCCCTACTTGCGTAATAGGTATACTATACATATAGAATAATGTCGAAATATTTGCAGTAAACGCGATATCACTTAGGGAAAGCAATTCGCTGTGATTAGTTGCGCGTAAAACGCTAGTTGAAATTGAAATTAGACAATTCTCATTATAGATTCCGCTAATACTGATTTGATGTTAAATTATGTACATGATAAAGCGCCCCTCCCCCTCCAGCACCTAAACGTTTAAACTACTAATCGATATATCTATCTTCAATTTCGATAATTAATAATTTACGCACACCAGTCCCGCGAAATGAACAACGTATAATATAGCAGAAGAGCATCAAGATTCCTATAGCGCACAAATTTCACGGACTTTAATGGCCAAGAATCCAAAAAGGCGACGTTTGGCGTCGGCGGTGGCACATCTAACGCTTTTATCGGACGAGGGGCAAAGCTCGGTAAAATTCTCGGGAGCGGAAAACGCGCGGGCAGGCAAGGGGCGAGGCGCTCAGTTTAAGGGAGGAAAATCCGGTCGCGCTCGTGATATAACGGCTCGACCGCACGCAGTTTTCTGAATGGAACGAGTACCGACGTAAGTTGTATTAACCTTAGCTGGCCGCTGTACACATATAGGGTTTTGTGTGTATCGCAGGCGAAAAGCGAGGGCCGTTGCCTGCCTGCCTGGCCGCGCGTATTTACAGTCTGCGGTTTCGGTGGGCTTCGAACCATTTCGTTCAGCCTCGTTGGCTGCAGCCCACCGCCGCCAGGTGAGTTAAGCAAACTTCCTCCTCATCCTCCTCTACTGCGGCTGTGTCCCGGGTACTGCACTTACATAAAGTAAAGCGTGAGGGAGAAAAGGGCAGAGGCAAAATAAAGGCAGCGTTAATTAATGGACAGCGGAGAGGCGCGCGAGTATACGTATATATTATGTTGGCTGACGCCTTGAACATTTTTCTTAAAAACCCCCCGCCAAGATTACAGGGAGATGTGTGGCTGTGCTATGTTTTTACTTAGTCCTTAGCTCAAAGGGGAAACTTTTCATCCAACTGCGCTTGCAACTCTGCTTTATGACCGTCTAGGTGTGAAAATATCACGTGAGTGTGTACGGAGAAAAAAAGAGCTGCGCGTTATGCTGTGATTACGCACGATTACGATTGAGTAAAAATCGTTTTCGTTTTATTTTAATTAACATTTTTAACGCCGGCCTCGGTTTATTCAATTTTACCTTCTCCTCTCACAACATCTCGCTATTATAGTGTTTTGGAGAATTTCATTTTGGTTTTTGTAGTCATAATAGATAATAACGCGAATGTTTAAGTAGCGGTGCCTGTAAGCCGCTGCTCAACAAGAGCAAGCACAGCTAGCCTGGAATGTGGCGAGCCCGGCTCGTTGGCAGAGGTGGGAGCGCACTTACCTTCACCTCTGAACCCGACAACGCCGGCGCGGTTTCGTGCGTTTAGTCGCGTACGCTAAGTTACCACACGGAGAAAAATTGTGTTGGAAAAATTACTATTTTCTATAATAACCGTGAGACAGACTCAAATTTTCATGCAAATTGCCACAATTTATATTAAAAATTGTTATTTACATTTACCAGAAATAGACGGGCTAATGTCCATGTTAGATAGTATTAAAACAAAAACAGAGAAATGGTTGACACTTGCTGTGTGCATAAAATTATATTAGACAGTGTACACACAGAGAGAAATTTTTATGTAGAAATTACTATAATTTCTACGAATGCGGTGATAAACTCGTATTATACAGATTATTTAGTATATTTTTAGCAATTATTGGTATAAGTGTATTAAAATTTGATAAAAGTTATAGCAATTTTTGGTAGTCAGTATAGTAAAAATAATTAAACGATCGTCAGCTGTTCGAGGTGTATAGCATATGTAGATGAGACGAAGTATCTTTTAACAAAGTGCGGCGTGGTGTAGCGGTAAGACTCATACGGCTTACGAATTTACAGGCTCGGGTTCGATTCCCGGTCTCCGCATTTTTTTCAGAGATAAAAAAAATTATTTCTAAGTCAGTTTCATAAATGCGAAGTGACTAAGAAAATAAATGTGTCGGTAATGTAGGTTGCGAAAAATTTTGTTTCGTCGTGAATTCCACTTTACTATCTAGTATAGTAAAAATTAGCAAAGTTATACTAAAATTAAGTAGAATGTAAGTTTGTCGCCCGATTGAGCAACAGTATAGTAATTTTTCGTGAAAAATATATGAATTTTTGTACAAACACTTCTCTCCGTGCATGGCACCACGAATAAAGGTTACAAATTATAGCATTTACGACAGTGTAAATTCGCTATGGATTTATAAGAATTATAGATTACAATAGAAGAGAGGGGAGAGGGGAGTGCAAGTCTGACGATCGGGCTGTTAAAATTAGAGTTGTTGTTTGTTTAGCATTCCTAACGAATATGACTGTTTTTAATATGGGTAAATGGGATCGCGTGTATGCGATCCAGTATATTCGCGTATACGGTAAATAAATCAAGCAATTGTGTACAGGAAATTTCAACATGTAAGATTTTAAAAGTTAGCAGTATAGCAATGGAGTCAAAGTGAGTTTACTGAGAGAAGAAAAACCAGAACTGTTGAAAACTCCAGTCAAAATAGCTGGAGTCGTCGGGTAGGATAGCAAAGGTTGAAATTGCCAAAGCGCTCCGGTAAAAACAGCCTGAGCGCATGAGCGCCAAAGGTCGCGTGACCTTTGCTTATGTTGTTTCTGCCCGACTCTCAGGGAGAAACTGCCTTACTCTCCAGCAGCAACTGCCGAACTTCTGCTAATTTAGCCTTTTTTTTCTCTCAGTATTTTATTGTTCGTATGTTAAATTTTTCAAAGATAGGGGCGTAGTTATCGAAGAAACTCATAGCAGAACCAGATTTAAACGACAAGTTTCTAAAAATTTTCTTTGAATTGCTTCTTGTCTGTTTATTTAAGTGCAGTGTAAGTCTGCCAGACTGAAGATGCATAGGTTAGAGTAGATAAAACTAGAGTTTTAAATAAAGTTATCAGTAAAAGTCTAAGCGCGCGCTTTGCACGCGCATGTTTTCTGTTTCCGTGCACGCTTTAATATTTATGTCGTTATTCTATGTTTTAGAATGTATTAAATTAATTTCTCATAAACGTAGAACGTCGTAAATTATTTATCAATCAATATATTTATATAATGACGTGAATTGTTTTCAATTTGATAATTTAAGGCGATGTGAACCTCAAAATCAACCCAATTTCATTATTTAATTCATAAACATTCGAACGTTTATTTGGAAAAACAATTCTGTCAGGCGCTCCGTGTATGTAAATACTATGCTCAGATTTTTTTTTTGTGCGATTCTATCAGCATTTCCATGAGATACGCTCGTTTTAATACTGGCAAAATTCGAAGTATTACAGATCCCTACTTATCGGTATTGCGGCTTTTATTTAATTAAATAAATTCTGAGTAGATTTTTGGAAAAACAGCTCTGTCAGGCGCTCCGTATATATAAATACTATACTCAATTTTTTTTTTAGTAATTCAATTATTATTTGCAAAAGATATACATGTTCTAAAATTTGTCGGTAAGTACACATTATCTTAATATTTGTCGTAATCATATTTGTGGGTTCCCGGAAAACTATGTACTCCGTCAATTGATCATGGGCTAGTTTTTCCAGGACCTTGGAGAAAAAGCAAAGTAGCGCAATCGGGCGAAATTCAGATAGAGATGATGGCGCTGATTTCTTTTTAAGAGGAATTAACTCTGCATTCTTCCAAGCCCCCGGAAAAACGCCCGTGTCAAGTGATGAATTAAAGATTTTAAGGAGAATCGGATCTATTGTGCACTGAGAGAAGAATATTGTTATAGTTAACATATTTATCTATTTGATTAGAATTGCAATATTGTAACTGTTACAATATCGTATATTTGAATAGGGAAGATTTTGACGGTCAAACCCAATATAGTAACTGTTACAATATCAATGTTACCAGTAACATATAGTATATTAACTGTTACAGTGCCTATATTTGGTCATATTTAAACATACGCATGTTAACAGTTACAATGCCATGTTAACAGTAAACAAATCCTTCTCTCAGTGTGGAGAGAGCTTTGGCGATAACACTCTGCGGTATCCCATCCTCCCCCTTAGCCTGTGAGGTGAAATGAGCGCCGCCTGCGAGAATAACATCATTGACTAAAACTGGATGAAAAGAAAAACCCTCAACAGGTGCTCGCTTGATTACTTCAGTCGCAAAGTGGTCGTTGAGCTCGTCCAGTGTAAAACCTTGCAATCGGTCCACTGACTTGGGCAGTAGCCCTAGATTGCGTAGCTCCATGAAAATCTGCAGAAATTACCATTATTGTCGAGAGTTTTCTTCAGACACTTATTATATGTGTCGTTCGTGCTCGATCAGTCGGGTCGATTGCGTCTCTGCCTAGCTTGAAGAATTCTTCCAAAAAGTCTCGATTCCCTGTTCGCTTGTACCGTCTTATAGCCGCGTTACGTTTGCGGTAGAGATGTTGTAGATAGAGATAATTCATAATTGCGCACCTCTCGCGTATGTACATGAGACACGTGAGTGAGCGACTCGAGCCCTCGCTCCCCGAAACTCCATCGGCCCGGGAGATTTTCGCCGACCACGTCGTCGCGTGGACGTTCGCAGCTCGTGATCACGCGCTCCCCTTACGTTCGCTCACCTTCAAGAGCAACGTAGAGGCTTTCGGCCGCGAATAGCCAACCTACCTAATTATTCTTTCGAAATAGTATCTATTAAGCTCTATATAGCGTAAATAGTTAATAAACCATTTTCAATTATATTAGCTGTGTCTGCGTTTATTCTGTTGAATTCCGCGACATCTCTACAATTTGATCCGGACGACTTCTCAACTGGAAGGAAGAGCACGATGCAAGCACCTGGAGCTTGCGATGCGAGTACCCTCGCTTTTTATTTTATTTTATTTTTATTTTATTACGATTGACGGGAGTTATCCTTTTAATAAATTTAAACGAAGTTTCAATATATTATTTAGCTATTAGAAAATAGATTTAGAAAATTTGTACAATCAAAGAGAAAAGGACTTTACACATCTCCATTTAAATATATCAGCTAAAATCATACCCCTGCGCTTGATTAATCATAACCAAAAAGCCTCAGGTTCGTCGAGCTGATGCAATATCCCCGACAACTTTCACGCTCGCTTTCCCAAACTGAAAACAAATAAGAAAACAAGCTAGAAGCAGACGAGGCGGCGACGGCGGTCGTATTTTACAGTTCATTCGCGAGGAAACTGGAGCGAGCTGTAAAAAATGCTAAGCGCCCGCGTCATTTACACTGACTACTTTCGACTCGTTTGCGCCGAGCCACGCGTGTAAAGGAGGCGTGCTTTCTAAATTGTGCATGAAACGAGCGTGAAAAAACATATTCGCACTCTCCCTCGTGGATATGCATACAAGCGCTGACGCTCTACGCTCGTGCCTATTATTTTTATCCGATGGAGGATGAATAATGTCATGCAGTCTGCGTGCCTTTTTACTGAGGAATTCTTTCTCATTCTTCTAGCTCGGTCTTTCTTTTATAATACACGTGACTTTTGCGGCGCGCACTTTTCGAGCTATCGTTTTTAGTCGGGGAAATAAGATAAAGGGAGAGAGATAGATAGATATATTTACTGAACTATGGACTAGGAGTTAAATTTAGTCAACATTTTATACAACATATACTTAACAGCTGCACTGCACAGAGAGGGAGAGAGAGAGAGAGAGAGAGAGAGAGAGAGAGAGAGAGAGAGAGAGAGAGAGAGAGAGAGAGAGAGAGAGAGAGAGAGAGAAAGGAGAGAGAGCGAGAGGAAGAGTGATACGGCTTGTACCCCTTGCCCTCGCGAGCAGCGTAGTTTCACCTTCGGCTCGTCCAGCTCCTCCTGCTTTTCGTCTTCCTCCTCCTTCTCGCTAGCTTTTCACAGGACTTTGGTTTTGGCTCGCTAATGTTTGTCGAGTTCATTAACTCGTTTCTCCTCGATTTTCCGAGTTCTTTCATGGCGTCGCCGCGGCGGCCGCGGAGAGCGAGTGGCTTTCATTTTCTCAATCTCCACCGGTCCCCTTCTCCTCTTGTAAACAACCAGCTCCTTCTCCATTTTTACTCACGCTAAAAGTGCTGCTCCGAATTGCTGCCGACATTACCGAGCCGCCGGCTCGTTCTCAGATAAATTAGAAAAATCGCGAACTGAGGGGATCCATAATTTTGATGAAAGACGAGCGCCGCGGGCAAATATATGTACAGCATCAGCACTCTCTGTAATTATCCCACGCCTCTCTTTACCGCGTATTTCAACCGCGATCTATCTTATTCCCTCTCTTCTGAGCAATTAAATTTCCGCAAAAAATCTCTGTTTATTACGATGTCGAAGGTTTGCGTTTGTGTGTATGTGTGCGTGACTAATTTATTTGGGATGACGTCTCCGGTGATTAAATCCCCGACGCGCAAGTGCGTCTAATAAGAAGGGCCGTGAGGTTGCGCCGGAGGAAGCTCTCTCACGCGGTTAGCAGCTGCTCCTCGGCCGACTCTGCAGTATGTATAGTCCAATCGGCGTTTTTAATTTTAATAATCCGCCTGCGCGTGGCAGCGAGAGTCGAGAGAGAGAGAGAGAGAGAGAGAGATGGAGCGAACCCGCATTAAACGCACCAGCAGGCTAATTCATCATTGTGTTAGTCTAAAATTTCGAGTCTTTAATGCTGTTAATTACCGTCGCGCATCAAGCCTTTATTGGGTACAATACAGAGAGGAGAGGCCCGAATTATAAAATGTTAAATCTCGCATCTCGCCTTTTTCCGTCGAGCAGGGTTCAGGTTAATTTGGCTGGAAATATAAATTTAAAAGCCCGCTCGTTACTCTTTTGGTTATATATATACAGCTAAGAAAATTGCGCGCATAAAAACGTCGGCGAGCTGGGTAGGAGACGGTACGATAAGACGCACTCACGAATTCCCGCGTCTAAATGACCTATTTTCCAGCCGACGTAACATCCCATCTGAAATAAATGCGTGTGCTTAAGCTAAGGCAACACACGGCTATGTATGTGTGTGTACAGATGTCCCTTACACGTCGCACGCCGGGCAATGTTTTTAAAGCCAAGTCGCGCACGCTCCTGGATCGGGAAGCATTTATACGACGTGTCCCTTATCTTTCCTTCGTATAAAAAAGCCACAAATCCAACGTGTCGGGGCGCACGTACAGAGAAGGAGCAAGAGCAAGAGAGAGCAAAAAGTTACCGCGATATTTTCAAAGGGGAGCGCACGGGCGCGGACTCATGAAAAATACACAACAATTACGCGCGGCGGACTCGAGGGAAAAGTGTCTTTCGAGAGCACTACTCTCTCTCTCGCTCTCTTTCTCTCTCCCTCGTGCTCGCCGCAGTGCTGCAGTGCCGCGGAAAACGCGAAAGGCGAGGTTGTCTCGAGGGCACTCGCATCGGAAACAGACCGCGGGAAGGATCTCTCCCTCTTCCTCTCTAGCGGGAAGAGAGGGAGGAACAGCAAAGGTCGCTCGGGCGTCGGCGCTCACCTATATATACCTACACACGCGCGAGTCGGCATAATGCACACGGGCCGCTGCAGCCGTACCTATATAGGCGCGGTCAATAAATCGCCCCCGCCACTGCGAGAGAGAACAGAGAGCGAGAGAGAACAGAGAGCGAGAGAGAGAGAGAGAGAGGAAGAGAGAGGTACGTACGTACACACACATATAGAAGTCGCGGTGCCGTCGGGTGAAATTCGATTGGGATTCGAAGCGGCGGCAAAGTGCCGGCCGGCCGGAAAGTTGACCCGCCGCTGACCGCGACGAGAAGTCACGACGCCGCCGCTCGCGCACATAGTTTCGCGGTGGTATATGTATATAGCGTCGCGCGAGAGAGCGAATGTAACCGAGTTAGAGGGAAGAGTTGCGCGGTACGCTGCGCAGCGGGCATTTGCAACAAAGCCGAGGCTATGGACGATTGGGCCGATTGCAAACCGAAGGCTAGTGTGTGTATATGTGTGTGTGAGTAGGCTGCGAGTAGAAATCAATTTATCCAAGTTTTCTCGGGCCAAGCGCGCTGGCCGGAAATTCTTGAGGCGGCTTCCGGGGTTGCCGCTGCTGTAGCGCACAGCGTTTCGTCAAATTGCGGATGGAGGCACGAAGATGGATCTTTCTCCAGGGGTAATAAAATCCATTTATCCTGGCCGATGGGGGTTGTTTTTTGCTTTCTCATAGAGGAAGCTTTGTAATAGTAAAATTTTAATTTTCTTTAAATTGCTCTAGAAACATGAATAAAGGTGTTAGAAGTTTGTGTCACATGATTTTACAAAATGTCTGTATGGATGTGTGTGTGTGTGTGTGTGTGTGTGTGTGTGTGTGTGTGTGTGTGTGTGTGTGTGTGTGTGTGTGTGTGTGTGTGTGTGTGTATACCGCTTTATTTTCGGATCTACGCGGTCGATTTTAACCGGACGGGTCTCATTTTTTTGTTTTTTGATTCCAAATTCGGGAAAAAAATAATTTTGTACAACTAACTGATTCGTTTTTGTTTTATGTCAAATTTTTCATTTTCGAAAAATTTATTTTTGATTTTTTTTAATGATTGGATTTAAATTTTATAATCCGATGGGTAGCGTTCGAAAGAGCATAAAAAAACCTACATTTAAAAAAAAAAAAATTTCTCTAGCTATCATGGTTATTTTGTTATTAACAAAAACGTGTTTTTTTTTTAATGCTTATAACTCCCAAACTAAATGGTCAATTTTTTTGAGAAAAATCATGATAATGGAGATTATGAATAGCTATAATATGTATAAAATTGAATCCATTCTATTGGTTAGTTTTTAAGAAAAATATTAAAAAATGAAAAAAACGTGTTTTAGGTGGCGACAATTTACGGGAGTAAAATTGTGTTAATCGCTTCAAAATTCCTTGTAGAGGTAGATTTTTGGTTGCCACCTGCACCTTTCTTTGGGATAGATGATTGGTTTATAAATTTCAGAGATTTTTGAGGTTAAAATTTTTGTAACCTCTTTTTCGAATCGTAATTTCTCGAGAACGGTTCTATGAATCAGCTACAGATTTCTAGACAATTTTGTATGTGATATAGATATTATTTATGTGAATTTTCATCAAGATCGTACGATTACTTTTTGATATTCAAAATTTTCCTATTTTACAAAGTTATTTTATTTGTCGCCTGATAACTAGAGAAAACTTGGTTTAATTTTTTTTTTTTTTAATTTGGCGGAGATGTAGAATGTATATTATTTATTATATGCGTTTTTAGAGTAAAAGAATTCGTTTATGAATTTCAGAGATATTCGAGGTTAAAACTGATCTAGCCTTCTTTTTAATTTGTAATTTTTTGGATATATCTATACTAGAAAATGGAAATAACACGTGCTATACATGCGTGTTGTTCACTTGCTTTTGTTTTTTATTGAGAGTAATTTACAGCGCGATCAAGTTTTAACCTTATTAGACTCATTGAAGAATATATTTGGTTGAAATTTCAAAAGATTATCTTTATTTTTTACTCAAAATATCGAAATTTTTTGTATAGAACATTGATTGGGAAAAAGTTTGCATTTTACTTGCAGAATATGCCAGTATTTTTGTTGTAACCTTTTTGGAAAGTCTCTTGACTGATTGACTTGATTGGTAACTTTATAATAAACATTCATATGTGTAATAAACGAATATATGTAATACAGAGATTGGTAATTTGTTCGAATTTATTTTTAAGTTTTCAAAATATTATGGATTTTAAATATTACCCAAAGTTGAAGGTGCACGCGATAACAATATTAAGAAAATCAACCAATAGTCCTCAAATTTGGGAGAGATATATTTTTTTTATATCTTCAAACTGAATTCGTTGCCCAATAAAATCGAACTATTACGACGAAAGATATTTGAGGTTTAAAATAAAACTAATTGAACATATGATAATATTTTGAAAAAATTGATTTATAAAAATATCGGGTTGTCGCACGAGAAAAAGTGTAACAAGAATGAATTTTCGAAAAATATATATTAATTTATTATGAATATTCATAAAGAAAATTGGGTATGATACAATTAATTATTGTGATAAAAAATAAAAAAAAATGAATAAATACATTATTTTGAGGAAGCTAAGTGCCAATGTATTGGCAGTGGTTTTTTATTTGTGGTATATTTTGAAGTGTAATTAAAAGTGTGCTATTCGACATGTCTTATGGCGATAAAATTGAATTAAATGTTTACGGTTACAATGAAATTCAATACTTCTTCATAATGTATTATTTGAAATATGATTTTAATACATATTGCGAGTTTTCTATTTCAATTAATATTTTGGCAAATGATACAGTACGATAACCATGCTATTATTTTATCATTAAGGAGAAATAAATAAAATTTCTAGATCATTATTTAGAAAAATTGATACATAGAAGACACTTCCTCTAGCTAATTCACACGAAGCTCCCAACAATCACCATACCTCGCAATCTCCAAATTTATCAGTAATAATCCCCAAATAAATCGAGCTACAGCCAGCATACGTCGCGAAAACTTCCGGGACATCTCTTGCTCGTAAATAGAGCGATAATACCCGAAAAAGCCGGCGGATCCAAAGAGACAGGTTCGAAATAAAGGCCGAGTCAGCAACAAAGCTCGGACCCCCTTCATAGACCGCGGGAGGGGCATAAATCGCGAAGCCGGTCCGAGGGCGCGTAAATTAGAAGAAAGTCGTTGCTCGCACCGCTTCAGGAGCACGCGTCACTTGCCCTCCACGCACACACATCCACGCGGTAAATACAGCGAGATCGCGCGGGAGAATATATATAAAGGCCGGGCAACCGCAGCAGTCCAGAGAACGAGTTTGTCTTTGGTGTTACGAGAGAGAGAGAGAGAGAGAGAGAGAGAGAGAGAGGCTGCTGCTGCAGCTCAGAGCCATAAATCCCGAGGGCTACCACCACCACCACCACCGCTGCCGTTAAT
Source organism: Torymus aiolomorphi (assembly GCA_036365515.1). Lineage (NCBI taxonomy): Eukaryota > Metazoa > Arthropoda > Insecta > Hymenoptera > Torymidae > Torymus > Torymus aiolomorphi. The sequence goes on from CM070877.1 coordinate 154,661,568, forward strand.
ATCGCGCGCTCATACGAGAGAGAGAGAGAGAGAGAGAGAGAGAGAGAGAGAGAGAGAGAGAGAGAGAGGGCAGTTTACGAAACCCACCCCGAATGCGCCCGCTAAAAGGCGGATCGCTTCTTTTCCGGCGTGACTGCGCGACCACCTCGCAGGCCCCACGAGGGAGGGCACTCCGCGGGGGCTGCTCATGTAAGCGGTGTGCGCGTGTATGGAGTGGCGATGTCGAAAAGCCGCTTGCCGGATGTGCTGGGAGAGAGAGCTTGAGCTTGATTAATTCGGTGCTGGGCATTGAAAATTAACCGGCCCGCGGAGCTCTGTTGATGCGAGAGGATATTCTCGGCTGATAAACGGGATGGTAGTATGTGTTTCTTGGCATCGAATTTAGCAAAGTGAGAGAGAGAGAGAGAGAGAGAGAGAGAGAGAGACGTGTAGACCGTTGTCTGACGTGATTCGACTAGTTCTACTTGACTGAAGTTTCGATGTCTTTTTAGTTGTTACTGTACAGGGCCGCATTTGCTTTTATTGATTGCGCGCTACTTGTTTTAGTGCTATAAAAGTTTGCGGTATGGACAAAAGTTATATTGCCGAGGAATTTATAACTCTAATATTTGTAGGTGAAATTGCGTGAGAATGTTTACACTGTTGCCACTGTTGCAAGACGCAATAAAAGCTCGTGGCAAGCGAGGCAGCTAGCGCAATAAACTTAGAGCCATCCAAAAGTCTTGATATAAAGTAAAAAGAACCAGGAGGTAAACTCCTGGAAGTTTTACATTTTCCTCCCGGATTGTTTTTCGTCGTGGGCGGGCTGGTTCAATTTCGACATTTATATAAGAGCTATCCGCGAGAGCTCACGAGAGCTCTATAAAGACAATGTCCAGCGGGACGTAGACTGGGCAAATTCTGAAATATCAAGTTTACAATCTCTTAAAGTTCTCGAAAAATATCAAATCAATGGCCAGAAGAAATTTCGATTTGGTTTAATATCACGAGCAGAGCAACGTACACAGCGCCGGATTTTCGAGGTTCTATTTCATCCACGCGGAGGGAAACTTTCTGCCCGCATCTCTCCCGCTGAAAAATATTTCCCGAACTACGAGGGCTGAGGAACTAATTTAGGAAAATAATTTATTGACCAAGACGCGGCAGGTACACGCACACTCGCGCTATATTTCGTGAAGCTGGGGCGGAGGGTCCGCCACTAGATAAGGCCGCAGGCGGAGAGAGATAAACAGCCAGATAAATCAGTGTATTATGCGCCGTATCAAGTAGGAACAATTAAGAAAGTTATTTGCGAGATACTTAAGGAGTTATGAAGTAATTCATAAAGTCTGTGAGGTTGACGCTAGGTGAGAGAGAGAGAGAGAGAGAGAGAAAGTGGGCGGGGGATAGGGTAGACGAAAGGGTGAGGGGGGGAGAGTTTAATTATGTCATAAAGTCGCATCTCTCAAAGTAGGAGCGATCGCGCGGTCGTTCCAGTTAAAACGCTCTGTAGAGTAAAGTATTGCTTTGAAAGTTCATTCGTCAGGCGATATTATTCTTTTCGAATAGTGTAATTTGATATATTATGCGTATTATAGCGTCGCGAGCAGAGTGTACCTCCTACCTTCTGCCCGGCCGCGAACTTTCGTCGCCCATAGCTATTTCAATTCGAGTTATGGTCATTGCTATTTTATAGAGTCTAAATTATTTCTATTCATTTTGCGGGAAAACTCGTTGGATTTTCGACTTGATTTATGGTCTCGAAACTTTATTAAAAATCTTATCTTTAATTATATAGTTGATGGATGAAAAATCCCTATTTTTAGATGATGGAAAGATTTCAGAATTAAAATAGCATTGAACATCTCATACAACCTTCTAGATTGAATGCATCGGATCAATGAATACGTTCCAAGTTATTTTCCACATCTCAGGGATCGAAAAACTTTGAATTCACTTACCTGAAACAAAAAATAAAAATATCATTAGTCATATTTATTTTATACCTCTGCAACGAATATTTGTCCAACATTGAATATATCCAAAGATATACAAGCTTCTTTTCGACACGGGCTTGTGGAATTTTACAAAATCGCATTGCGGAAAACCCATTGTTAATGGAAAAATAAAAACAAAGCGATGCAAAGCTTACCACGAAAAGCAGACCGCGGATAAAAGCTAAAGTAACATCCGCATGGAGGTGGAGAGAACGAGAGAGAGAGAGAGAGAGAGAGAGAGAGAGAGAGAGAGAGATGAGAGAGAGGTGAAGAACGTCGAGAATACATGAATTCTCGAGTCGGAGATAATGCAGCTTTTAGCAATATCCAGTAAATCTGCTTCAAGTGGAAATTGAAGTTGGTGCTGAGATCGAGCGCCCAGTCCTACACACTCTTCCTCTCTCCTTCAAAATGTATAAAGACATTCCTGCCCCTACGGAGCTAGTCCCCCACGAGCACGCTAAGCGTTCTATATTTTATATATATATATATATATGTAAGCGTCTTTATTGCGCCCGGGCGAAGGATATGCGCGCAGCAGTGCGGCGGCCTTAACAGATCCTTCTCTCCCCTCTCGCGGGATTTGCCTGCTTGCTCGGGCCTTTTATCCGTGTTCTCCGCTTCTTTTCCGGCCTCGCGCTCGCTGCAGATCGGCTATATATATATATATATATATCCTGTCCCTCCCCCGCGCGCGGACCCGTTCTTTATCTCGTTACGCGCGGATTAAAACAAATCCGGTGCGAGCGCATAATCCCGCGTAGCCCGGAAGGACATCGTTTGATGAGATTGAAATCCCCCCGCTGTTTATGCCCCGCGAGCTGCTGCTGCTGGCCGCCTTTTTATAGCTCGGGACTCTCGTGAAATTGAGAGGGAACGCTGCCGTCGCCAAACCGCGCCCATTAGGCTAATCGAAGCGGCGATCATTACCACTCTCCTCTTCTATAGACGGAATTTATAAACAGTACGAGTGGCACGCACTTTTCGCGCGTATAGTTCGCGAAAAGGAGAGAAGCCGCGCGCCGATTAGCACTAACGAGGAAAATCCGGGCCACTTGTCCGCGCTGGAGAGGACTACACAGCCGTGAGAGAATGAAAGGGATTCGGCATTAACGAGGCGCGCAACAAAAAACAACATAACGCTTGTTTTATTCCCCCCGCTCCTCTCGATTTCGAGAAAATCGCGTGTACTCGGTTTTTCAGGCTGCGCGCGAGTCGTTGCGCTCGAGCGAGGCTAGTCAAAAGGATTTTCTAGGTAATTGTAGCGAATTTAACCGGTCAGGGGCTGGTTCGCGCGCCGGAAAAACCGGGCATCCGGGCATTAGAGTAGCAGCAGCAGCCCCACCACACCCGCGCAGAGGGGTGAAGCGGAAAAGCGACGCCCAGAGAGGCAGTCGAGTGCTTGAAAAATGACAGGCCGAGCCCGGATAAAAGAACTCGCCGTGCAAGCGTTGATCGTGTTTTGGCCTTTGTGCTCTTTCCTCTACCTACCCTGCGTACCTACTGCTCTTTATTTCGCCATTCCTCTGCGATGACTCACACGCCAAGTATTAAATCGCGAGTCTAATTGATTTTTTGCCCTCTCTAGTTCTTTTTTTCATTTCTCTCAAATTGAAAGGTTAATTATAGCAACCGTCGAGTGAATGACGATAATACTTTTTGTAAATGACCATTTTATACACGATAATCGTAAGAGCGGCTTAAGGTTTTAGTTATTTTTTTTAAGGTTCGAGAAAGCAGCTGAATCAGATTATACGGCTTTTCACGGGGCGTAACCGGATGTTATACGCGAGCGTGGAGAAATTCTCGGGAATATTTTCGTGATGTACGAGTTAGCCGTGTTTTCCGGACATGTTTAAACGGTCTATTAAAATTTTTTGTATACATTTTACCTCCATTTCCAGTAGGATTTTGCAAGTATTTATTTTGCAGGATGAAAGAAAAGACGAATAATACGAATTTCTAATAATTTCCGTAAATGTAAGAGTAAGAGAAAAAATATGTTAGAGTTCTTCGGTTGAATGGGAAGTACGTTATTTATAAAATTCCTGCTCCGCTTGTAGCTTTTAATAAAAAGCGTTCAAGTCTAAAGTAGTAGTAAAAATGCTTTTCAGTCAGAAGCACATGCATTACGCATACTTGAGTTGCTTACGGTATTCCTAAGAACGTCGGATGCGCGAGTGACGCGGAAAGGCGCAAGTGGCTTCTTGCAATATCTGCAGATCTTCGTGAATCTCACGCGAAATACATTCAAAGTATTTTTATATGAAATATTAAAGATTCAAAATTTGGCATTGCCAATAAAATTCTATGTTTATCTTGTTATGAAAATATTCGCGTTAAAACGTAATTGTTGCGTTAGCAGATTTTAATTTTGCGAGATAAATGATAATAGTAATCAAATATTTGTTGGTAATAATAACAAATAATTTTGCTTGATGAAATTCCAAATTGCTTTCGTTAAATCGACGCCCCCTAGGAAAACTGGTACGATTCAGGTTCCGACGAATACTAGTCCATTTCAGCGTTTGTAGCGAAGACTAGCACGAACCATTGATTCGCGTCAAAGACTAGCGCGATCCGTTCGATTGCAACAAAAACTAGCACATTTGAGATTAAGAATATGTGGCGACTCCAAATTACGCGCGTAATGAGCGCAAACTCTATAAATGATATATTATTTAGTCTATTGACATGCGGGTATTGCAACGCTAACTTAGCCCTATTTTGCTAACACATAACGTGAGCTCACTCTCTTTCAATTCTCTTTTGCAAATATTTTAATACCTCATTTTTAAAAGTACGTTAATAAGTGATTTGTTTCACTTACAGTCATCATCTTCTCCTATTTTATTAATGTTTCATTATACAAGCACAGGATTAAACAAAAATGAATGAAAATTGAATATTTTCGCTGTTGAGGATGCAACAGATAGAAAGATATCTAGCTTTTTAGTTTTTTTTTTTAAGAATTTTGTGCAAAGACTGCATTGGTAATGTAGGAAATGATGGTTTTCTTTATTTTCATTATAAACTTTTCAACGATATAGATAATAAGAAAAATAATTATGGACTCGCAGTAGAAAACTACACTGAGAGAGAAATTTTTTCTCAAAATGTTTATATTTAACATGGCATTGTAACTATTAAAATATATATGTTAATAGTTACAATGTCATGTTAATAGTTAAAGTACCACGTTAAATATAAACATATTATCTTTCTCTCAGTGTAGCGCAGTTACGCGCAAAGCGTGAAGCTTGTGAATCGCGTTACTTTTCATCGCAAACTCGCGAATCATGCTATTTTTCGTTGCAATTTTGCGAATCGTACTAGTATTCGACTCAAACTCGTGAATGATGCTAGTTTCCGTCACAAACTCGTCAATTGTACTAGTATTCGGCGCAAAGTCATGACTTATGCTAGTTTTCATTGCAGGTTTAGGAAATGCGCTGACTACTATGAATTCATCAAATAAAATAGAGTTAAATTTTGCGTACATTTGGCGTAAAAAAGCATATTAACTGCAATTTTTTAACGTATTTTTCGAAGGAATTTCCAATATTATAGTAAGTAAATACCATTATATTAGAAATATATTTCTTTTAAATCGTATAAAGAGTCAGAAGAATATCCACGAAAATCTCTCGTTCTGCAATGTGCAAATTTAACAAGTGGCGCAAGTAAGTTGAGCGACCTCGCTCTCTATGTGCGTGTGCGCGCGTCCGAAGTCGAAAATCATGTTTCTCGTGACAACGGTCACGGAAAAGGGCGCAAAAAATCTCTCTTTCGCAGAAATAAAGAAAAAGGCACTAGTGAGAGACAGAGAGAGAGAGAGAGAGAGAGAGAGAGAGAGAGAGAGAAAGAAAAGGGGAAGCAAAGAAGCGTATAAGAGAAATGTAGGGGTTATGCTAATTCGGGGTAGCGGCAGGACGGGCGCGGAATATTTTTCCGGCAAATTGGTCGCGGCGACTACGCACAGCATTAGAGCAAACTAAACGCGTAATTCTGACAAATCGAGTTTGCACCTCGCTGCTACTCCTCCGGGAAGGAGAGAGAAAGACGGGAGAAGTGTTTTCGCCGCAGCGCGGACTTCGAAGGCGCACTGTTAATTAAGAAAATCTTGTCTTGCGTTAGGAGATGGAAAGATTCTCGCGGGTTTTTTTTGTTGGCTCGAAATTCTGTTTCGGGTTTTTTTCCGCTGGTGGTTGGATCAAGGAGTAGTAGCGTTTAAGGTAACAGGATTTAGCTGTCGGAACCAAGAAGATTTTCTCGAAATAATTAATCTGATATTTACAATCTAAGAAATTATTAGTGAGAATGTGGTATGTATATGAGCCATTTCAGATTCTGACGAAATTTTTTTTCTTAAACTAAGTGCGCAAAACTCCATTTTCTATGCTTATTTAGCGTACGAAAAGTGTAGGATTCACGCATTCTTAACTCGCAGTGTGCGAAGCAAGCACTTTGCGTATCGCGAATTAAAAATGCGAGAAACCCACACTTTGCGTACGCTACATTTGCGCATTTGTTGCGTAATGTACTATTTTAAGCACAACTTCCGCGCATGGTTTTTCTCGATCTTTATACCTTATAAATACATGAGAAAAATGTCGAGCAATTAAAAAACTTCTTTGTCTCACATTTTTTTTTTTTAAAGTTGAAATTTTTGAAGAAAATAGCAAAAAAAACCTTCTCTTTAAACCTCAGCTATTTAGCTCAGAAACATTATACTCAAAGCTCAGAAACATTATACTCAAAAAAGAAATTAAAACTAGAAAGAAAGAGCTTTCATTTCCTTTTTTGAAAATTCAAAAATGTGGATTCCTTCAAAAGTTATAAGAGTTTAAAGTTGAACGTCGAAAAGGCATAAAAATGCACAAATCGCAGGAATCGGCAGCCCCGACTTTGAGAGCATTTTATGCCTTATCAACGTTCAATTTTAAACTCTTATAACTTTGAAGGAATCAACATTTTTTAATTTTCAAAAAAGGAAATGAAAGCTCTTTTTTTCTAGTTTCAATTTCTTTTTTTGGAACTTTGTATTAGATGTTTCTGGGCTACTTGGCTGAGGTTTAAAGAAAAGGGTGTTTTTATCACTTTCTTCAAAAATTTCAACCTTTAAAAAAAATGTATGACAAAGACGTTTTTAGTTGTACCTGATTTTTTCCGTATACTTTGTGGCATAAAAGAAAAGAAATAACGCGTCCGGAAGATGTGCCTTAAAAAAAAAAAATTTAGACCAGTTTTGGGGTCGCCTAAAGTTAAAATTTTTGGTGAATATCCTCATATGGGTATTATATGGGAAATAATATGGCCAATATTTGGCTGCGGCGCCGTTGGCTGCATGTATGAGCCGCTCGCCCGAGCCGAGCTTGATAAAAAAATATCTCGTGAAGGGAAAAGACTTTTTTAATTAGCAAGGTATTTCTATTTTTCAAACTCTGTTTTCTCCCACTGGCGATCGAAATATTACTCTTCCCTCTACCTCTGCATTCGCAATATGTTACAGCAGAAAATCATACTCGCAGCCATTTTATACATACATGCGCCTCCAGCGTAATAAAGACGTCGGCAAATAAAAAACGTCCGGCAAAAGTAATCTAGCGCTCGCCCGGCCGCTATTTGTCTAAAGCCGAAATTACAATTCGGTGGCTGCGCGCATCGCCCACTCGTCCGCGAATTTTCGCTTGATTCAGAAGCCGGCACTGCGCTTTGCGCGAATTCGGCCAAACGAAACGAGAATTAGACGTTCTCTTTGCCGAGAGGAAGAAGAGAAGTAGGGCTCACGAGGTGTAATTACACAGGGACAATTGGAAATTCCGGCGAGAGGGAGAGAGCACGATTACATCTGATAGGATGCCAGACGATTTTGCGGCTAATAGGACTGGCAGTTAATACTCCAAAATCCGAGGCATTCACTGCGCGCCGTAGCGGCGGCAGTCTTTGTCCTATATCTCGCTTCTTCTCGGCTGCGCGTGGGACTTACGTTGCCGCCGCTATTGCTGGCTCGATCGTCAGTAGACACACTCCACGTTTCCCACGAACTCGTCCAAGCACACTGTAATTCGACAGTATATTTCATACATTCAGTAAAATAGTAAACCTATGAAAGTGATTATTTTTCGAAAATTTTGCGCGCGCTCTTACGTCAGTTCGATAAGATGATAATGCCGGTAAAGCGAAGAGAGCACGATGAATAATATTGTTTTTCGCGCCGTGAAAAGCCGGGGCAAAGACCGCAGCGCGCACCGGGTACTCGGACCCGAGGAGAAATACGCTCTTCAAAACTTTACGATCGTATATAAAAGCATTTTAACGATCTGAAATAATACGCCCAGCGCTGTGCAGCCTTCGAACTAGCCCTCTCTCTCTCTCTCTCTCTCTCTCTCTCTCTCTCTCTCTCTCTCTCTCTCTCTCTCTCTCTCTCTCTCTCGGCGCGAAGTTGAAATTAAGTTTTCCACGGCCCCGAGTATGTATACAGGCAGGCATTTTCGCGTAGCCGAGAGTTCATTGTCTATACACGGTGCCTTCTCTAAATCAATACCAAAAATGGTTAATTACTTAATTACTCCAACTTCAGAGGGAGAAGCGCGCTCTCGCTCTCTCTTGGGCGCTAACAACCTCGGCGAAAAAGCCCGGAAAAAGAAAACTGCAGCGAGGCGCTCGACCTCGTTACTCCCTCCCCTTCGCCCACGAAGAGCGGAAAGCGCACGAGCTCTCGTTGCCGCTGCTGCAGCTACAAAACGAAAACTTGGCTCTCCCCTTTTGAAGGCCGGCACGTCCTTTTCAAGTCCCCGTGCCCGTACGGGGGGAATCCTTTCGAGAAGCATCGGCTCTCTATAGTTATAAGCATTGTACTACTACTACTATTATCCGCACGAGCGGCGTCTCTTCTCTTCTCGGAGATTCCAATAAAGTGCTGAAACCCTAGCCCCCACTCCAGCTCAGGCTTCTCGCGTTTCACGCGGAAAAACAAATCAGCGCGCGTTGAAGCGCTGGGCCAATAAAGGGACGGAAAATATCGTTGTCGACGTACGCGGCGCGAGCTAAATCGAGCGGCGAATTTATTCGACAGTGGTGGCGATCGTCCATGAAGTGCCGAGCGTACATTTGGACGTTCCAGGTGGTATGAGCAAGAGAGAGAGGGAGAAGAGTCCGGTGTGGGAGTACGTATACGCGTATAACGCGCCCAGCCTCCGGTAAATCGTCGCTTAAATTCCGAAGGAAAGAAGGAGAAGAAGAAAGAGAAAGAGAGAAAGAAGAGGAAAGTCGTCGGATGGGTAAGCGGAATCGCGGACTCGCACGCGACTCGAGTCCTTCGTCAGGGAAATTCGGAAGCTTTTACGGCTCCATTTTCTCCTCTCTCTCTCTACCGCGTTTTTTACATCTCTATTTCACTTGCTTCTCCTTCCCTCTCGTGCGCTTCTCTGCACCGGCATCCCTTTAGTCGAGTACGTACGTGTGTGTGAGCGCGTGCCCAGCTTCTATTGCAACTAAACCGTCAGCGAATTCCCGAAACGCGGCCATGGAGAAAGCCCCGGCATTTACTCGGATTTCAAATGCAGCCTGTCTCTCTCTTTCTCTCTCCCTCCCTTTTCGTCCTCCTTTTTTTCCATCTCCCGAGGTCCGGATTGTAATTTACGCGCGAGACGTGTGCAGTGAGAGAGAGAGAGAGAGAGAGAGAGAGAGAGAGAGAGAGAGAGAGAGAGAGAGAGAGAGAGAGAGAGAGAGAGAGTATCGGTAAGAAAATAGGGGAAAAAATGCGTTCATCGACGGATGCAAAGGCCGAGGTATGCGAAATTTGCCCTCGCCGCTGCGGCATTTGACGTTCTGTGTGCGAATCCAATTATTCGTAATAAGTCGGGGAATTTTCCTCTTTATCTGGGAACGTGCGATTCTGGCTCTCTTTTTCCCCGCGGATCTCGTTCGCTCGCTCGCTCTACCATCGCTATATAGGTGAAAGGATTGAAGGGGCATTAAGTTCCGCGAATATTAGATGGCTCTTTGAGAACTTTTCATTGTGTCTCAAAATTATCAGCGTAAGAGTATTTATTATGTATAAAATGATTGCATAACTGTCTTAGGGAAGAATTGTATAATGAGGCTCTAGTTCTGTTCAAACGATTATAACGTTTAAAATTTAAAAGCTCAATTTATTTCTCTCTCTCTCTCTCTCTCTCTCTCTCTCTCTCTCTCTCTCTCTAATGAAACCTTCAGGATAATGAAAAAGTTGGTTGAAGATGCGAGTAGGTTTAACCAGTCGCCTACCGTTTACTCGAAAACTGCAGACACACAGAGAAAATCCACCGCGTCCGCTTGCAAACTCTATCAAACTCTTCAGCAGCGACCGTCGCATAATTACTCGGCGATAGATAAAAGCCTGCCAGCGTGCAGTCAAACTCTAAGCAGACGCCGCTATACATCTAACACTCCGTGCCTTGAGATCCGCAGCGCCGACACTCTCCGAAGGAAGCAGCTAGGCCTCGCGCGTGCGCGGGCAAAGACGACTCGGCATTAAGGGCGACTCGCGATTACAGTTACAGCCTGCTTCCCCCCCCCCCTCTCCCTATTTGATCGCGCGCGTGTTTACGCATAAATTGCGCCCCCGCGCTGGTACCGGGAATTGTTCCTCTATATACTATATGCCGCCTCTCCCACGGGAAGCGGGCCGAAACTCCTCCGCTGCTGCTGCTGCTGCCGCTTCGGCGGCTTCATTACATGCACATACGTTATAACTGTGGATTATTGCGGCGCGTGGTGGTTAAGTGTAGCTGCTGGTTTTTCGGCAGCTCGAAAACTCTACACAATACAATGAACGTCACTGTAATGAAGTCGCTCGCGAAACTTACTCAAGAAGACAGCGGATGCGCGAACTGTGACTGTTCTAGACGCTTAATTAATGAAATTTAGGTCGGACGGGTATAGCTGGAAGAGAAGGAGAGAGAACGCATCTAGCGCCTGTTCGATACGGGAACACGAGATGCATTCTACTGCTGATGGGGATGGTATAGTACGATAGGATTTTCAGTTTTAGGTGCATTGCCATTGTAATTTGATGGCGCGCGGGTGGGCGGCTGCTGTTTAATTAATGGATGTGAAATCGGTGTAGTCCGGAGCGCGCGTGTAAATGTAGCGAGCTTATGAAATGTCCTAGAAATGCGTCGTTCGTTGTTGCGCTGTTACTATGGGAAGCCATTAGCCATTAAAAGATATATGTACACGCGCGAGAGGAGCAATGAAAGGTATAATAAAATGTCGATGAATAAGGTCTCCTCCCATCGGAGCTGCACACAATAGCGCGTGTGCGTACAGGAGAGGCTGTCCCAAAGGGCAGATCGAATCGCGCACGCACTCGGAGGCTACCGCCGCGACAGAGGTAACGAAACGTGCTCTCGAAGGAAGAGCCCCGCTGCCGGCGCGCCTCGAGTGTGACAATGCAGTTTCTTTGCCGACGAGGCGCCGGCTGCAGTAATTTATCTCGTATCAGAACCATTTGAATAACAAATTGGCCAAGATTACGGCTACTGTGCTCGCTCGCTCGCTCTTTCCCCGTGCGGCTGTGCAGGCACATTCGTACTTTGTAGACGTGTATGTCCGCGGGTAAAATTAACCACGCCACGGGCACATACTTTTGCGAGCGTGCGACGATCGTGTATGTGCGGCCTAATCCTGCTATTTTTCATTTTAATATGCGCGTCTCGCTGCTGCGACAAATTTATAGGCGGGATTTTCGTGTTTGCAAATTATTTGCAGTTGTCGGCTCGTTGTGCGTGCCCGCACGTATAATACTACAGCGATAATGTGTTGCAGCAGTGTTGTGTCTCGAGGACCACTTCGCCGCGTACGCTTTACGCGTGTAATTTTCAAATGGCCCGGGCCTTTTTGAGGATGCTTGTTTTTCACGCTTTTCTGTTTATTTACCTAGAGATAGATAGAGAGCATCGCAATTACGAGTGGATGTAATATTACTTCAATTAGTTTATTTATTCGAGTATATTAATAATAATCTTATTGTCTCAAAAGTTTACAGATTGCACATTATTAATAATCTCTAATTAATTTAACGTTCAACGTGCTTAGTGCATAATACAGTGATTCTATAATTTTAAATATTTCAGATAAAGCGCCTATTAAGTTAATTTAAAACCCTTTATTAATCGTTGAATTTTCGTTTATATACGCATTATGTGTAAATGAAAACCATAAATTATTGGATTTATTAAAGTTTTATTGAATCTATTTAGGTGGTTCTATTAAAATTCTCGAGTTAATTGAGCATCCACAAATACAAACTAAAGTTGTCTTATTAGACTTGTGTTATTAATCATAAAATTCAGTTTCAAAGTGTGAGATAATTAAATAAGTACATTATATAAAAATAATTTAATTTTACACAAAGAATTGTTTGATGTACACTCATCTTTGATGGATTCTTGCTGAATGTGCCTGCTCAGTTTCAAAATCCTGCAATCTCATTGGACAATTCGAGTGTAACCATTAACCTTCAATTGCAATCGGCCAACGGGATTCCAGGATTTTGAAACTGAGGAGGCACGTTCGGCAAGAATCCCTCAAGGATGGGTGTTGTTACGATTTAATAATCGCATACAATAAATTAAAGGAGGAGGACTCGATAAAAAAACGGCATGGTGTGACTCGGCGGGGAATCGAACCCCGGATCTTTCGTTTTCGCGACGAGTGCTCTGACCACTGAGCTACCCATGCCGGTGCACGTCTTTCCTCGAGTCGTCCTCATGTTGCTACTATATATGCAACCCGATCCGCCTCGTCACGTTGTGCATATTATGAACACGTAACAGTGTACAAGCATATGATTGACGTCGTTAGTCATAGACGTGTTCAAAACGGAAAATATCACGTATACTGACGTAATATTACGTCAACCTAACCTATTTTAATACTTTTACACGGATTTTCATATTATTAATTGATTATTTCGAAAATTACCGCCGCTCCATACATTTTTTATGATATCATTACAAAGCTTAAAGCTTGAACTTTAACCATCTCTTTACTAAACTTCCTCTGCAGTCAATTTCGGTATTAATTTAGGAAGTTTCTATGCAAAGCACATGGGTCTACTATAATTTACATGTAAAAGTATACATTTTCAAGAATTTTTTACTCAAAAATTCACTCAGCAACCTGTATTGAAAAAAATTCCAAAAGATTTTTCAACACCTGTAGAATAACATATATTTTTGTTGTAACTGTCCGCGGTAAATGACATTTTAATAGAACCACCTTAATTAATAGAACATAAATATGAATAATAAGAATGTTAGCGATAATAATTTATTAAAATAGCGAGAAAAATAAAATAATAATATTTTTCGAAAATTTCGTCATAATTTCAGCAGAAATGGAAATTTGATTGGCAACTTGGAATGATGGGTTAAAGTAGGAAAATACGTGGAGCAAAAGATAATTGGCGATAAATTAAATCGCCTGCGCGCGTGTGCGCGGCTTATAAGCTTTCCCCGAATAACCCGATTTCCATTTAGAATTTCAACTATTACTTCTGTTCGGCGCGCAAAAATTAATGGATTTTGATTTCGTATCAGCATTGACAAAGCCGCTCAATTCCCGCGCGTACTGTTCATTTTACAAACTTAAATTCATTACCCGTGTCTGCCCTCGCTCCCGAAAACAACGGGCGAGTAAAGCATCGTCGTTGCGTCGAAAAATAATTCACTTTCAAGTCCTCTCTCGCAACAGTTGCACTACACTGGCGATGCAAATTCTCTTCATAAAAATCCCCCCCTCGTTCTTCAAAACTCGCTCGCCCCGGCAAACTTTATCGACAATTCGCCTAATTCGAGACGGAACTCGTTAAATACCGCTCTCTCTCTCTCTCTCTCTCTCTCTTTCTCCGGTGCGAGTCGTCGCACGTACAGCTACAGAAGCGAAACCCTCAATCACGCCGATCTCGGTGTAGCCCGACGCCCGTGAGATTTACGTCCCCTCCCGAAGGACTTAAAAACTTATACGCGGCGCGATAATACATTTTGACGAGGGAGAAAATCGAGGAGGGCGGCGTGCTTTCTACAGGCCAACAAAGCCCGGCGGGCGCAGAAGCGTTTTTCGATCGAGAAACTACGCCCTCATTCTGCGGCGCGATGCCGCGAGGTGGCGTTTCCACGAGAGTGCCGCGCATATACACGCGGGGGCTCGTTACCGGGACTAACTGCCGTGCGCTACGCGACTATGCCATTTTGAGGAACACGCGCGTCGGTGGCGCTCAAGCACCAAACGACACGTGAAAAGAGGGAGCGAGGGCGCGGCGCTTGTCCCTCGACGGAGCTTATGCAGGTAAGCCGCGAGGGGCCGGCGGCGTAAGCGACCCAATTTGTCGTCGTTCTGACCAGCCGGTCGAGCGTTATACGCGCAGCGCCCGCCACAGCAGCCCGCGGCTATGCGATTCCCCCCAGCTATCGTCAATTAAAGCATTGTTAATTAATAGTAAACACCGGGGCAAGTGCATATCGGCTTAGCTCGCGCGCGCGGCAGACCTTAACGAGAAAGCCCCCTGTGATATGCGTACACGGGCAGGAGCTTGCGGCATGGGCGGCAGTGCGCGATGCTTATGCAGCCGGCGTTTTATATGCGCGCATAAACGCTGCTGCGCGCAGATGTCCCTCGCGCGAGCGCGAGCGTTATTGAGAGAATTTTAAAGGAGAATAAAGCAGCGCCACGCGACGAGGTCCTGCTCGGTTTTATACCGGGGTTACTTTAAAAGGCTATTTATTGGGTAGCAGTGGCAATCCTAGTGATACAGCATTCGCAATGGTTCAACAAATAGTTTGTAAGCGCCTTAGAACGTGGATCGTAGGAGTGATCGATTTATGACGATTGGGTTTGTTACGTTACCCAGGAATTAATCTACAGACGTCAAAATATACTTCCAGTTCACAGGGTTCAATCTTGCCTCTACTCAAGCTCGGGTATTCGGGCTGCGCGCGCGCGCGCTCGAATAAATGTAACGGCCTATACGCGGTGCGGAGCGTGCGCTCTCGAGCGTAAAAAGGCCCGGGCGTATGTAGTTGCAATGTGGCCCGTTGTGTGCATTACCGACAAACGCGCGCCCCGAGACGCTCGGGAAAATAAACTGCTGATTTCACCCTCGACTTGGCTCGCTCCTCTCCGCAAACGCGCTTATATTTTCTTCTCCTTCCTTCTGCGTTTCTTTTTTATTTCAGCCCCAACTCCGGGGAGGGATATTCTTTTATTTTTCTCGCGCTAATACATCCGATTTCGCGATTACCCCCGCCGTTCGACTTTTTCTTCCTCGAGATACAAAGTCCGCGTGAAAGACGCGTGACCCGGAAACCCCCAAGTTATATACGCGTACAAGTTTTCCCTTTCGCGCCAGTTTCACACACACACACACACACACATATATATATATATATACACGCGGGAGCAAGCGTACGTGCGGGTTGCAGTTTTCCGAGGGATTTATCGTAGTTAACGGTGCGCGCGGTTGCCACCGACGCGTTGTATCGTCGCGTCTATATATGAGTTGCGCGCACGGGGGTGAACCGATCGATTCGAACGAGCGAAAGAGCTCCCGATGGCTTTTGAGGCGGAGAGCGACTGCGCCTATTAAAACTTAACGATTTGGGGATTGGAAGTTGGATGGAAGAGGAAGAGCGATATTCAGTTGGCTTTGGGATGGCACGTTTATTGCGCGTTAGAGTGACTAATGGCCCGGGGACTAAATCTTTCCGCCGTCTTCATAGCGCGACTCTTGTTTTTTTAAATAAGCATCGTCAATAATAGGGATCAGCGCGAGAAGTGAGTCAAGAAATCGATTGCTTGTATACGTTGAGATATCGTGTGTATTATATGCACAAAATGCGTGCGAAGCACAAAAGTTGGGCATAAAATTGGGCATAAAATTCGCGTTAGCTTTTGATTATTTACGGTTTATTAGATTTTAAAACTGTACGTTTTAATAAAAATATCGAGTGCACTTGAGCGCCGCTTAAAATTTGAACGGACGCCAGCGACGAGCACTTGTATTATTTAAAGTGGAAAGAAATGCTCGGTGTAAATAAAACGAGCGCGCGGGTAAGCATCGCCAAAAATTTTACATCGAGATATAAATTTTCCATATTATGCGCCACTTTGTACGAAATTAAAGCCGAATTACTACGCGAAACTTGAATCAACATTATCCGGAACGATGAGAGCCGCTCTTTGGGTTTTATATGACATAATATAACGAATGAGGTAGCAAAAGATTATGTTGTCATCGATGTATATTGAATTAAGCGGGTTTGTATACGACGTATATTGGAATTTCGACGAATCGTTCTATACATTGCGGCTGACCATCAATACTACACTTTTTGAAGGAAAAGAAAGAACTATCAAAAATTGTACTCCACGACTGTGCATTAACAACGCCGAAACAAGTCCACCAAACTCTCCTTATCCTATAAAAAAGAGCTACACTTGTACCGCAGCGAGCCTCGTTGCTTAATATCTCGAATAAAGCTCTCTTCCACAAGACTATAGCCATACTATAGTCGTCCTATCAATCTCGGCATTGGCGAGCACACTACCTGTATACAACTCGCGTCGTTAGCGGCCGTTTTCTCGTAAAGCCGCGCGCTGCGTTTTTTCCGCGACAATAGGAGTATGGTCTCGCTGCCCAAAACCCATTCACACAGCCCGCAGTGCAGAGCGAGAGAGAGGGGGGGGGGAGGTAGGGGATGAACTCGGTTATACGCGCGAGTGCACGGAAGAGGCGTCGAGCGAGAGAACGCAATCAAGATTAGGCGGCGGCTTATCGAGAATTAAGCGGATTACACGGGCCTTGTTACGCGTGCAAGGCCGTTACGGAGACACTCGAACTGCATAAACACGCGCGAGCGGGGCCGCGAGCTTCGATTTACAGCCGCTAACTAGATCGCCTGCTCTCGCACAGGAAGGTATATAGGTGTGTGTATGTGGGTTCGATGCCGCGCTGTTCGTTTCTTTGCTCCGCCAGGACTGAGCTGTCTTTTTTAGCGCTTTTTTCCGATACGTACTACTACTACATCGAGTACTGCCGGCGCCCTTGTTTTTTCTCGCTCTTAAGCCCAAGCGCGCTTTAACGTATTCTTCGGCGATTTGCCGATAAAAAGTTTATGTACTACGGAAGGACGCGAAGAGAGGAGGAGAAGGGAAAATACAGAGGAAGGGCCAGAGAGGGCATTGTGCAGCCGAATACAAGATATTACAGGGGATTTATTTATGGACGCTTGAAAAGTATTCCCAACGTACTCCTTTTGCATTATAACAAATGAAACTGGATGCGTTTGTTATTTTATTACCTTTATTTTCCTTACCTTCCTGCAAAGAATAATAACGGCCGCTGCGTTCACGTGCGTTTATTATTATTATTAATTATAAATGTTAAGAAACAAATTATATTACGTCAAGATTATCCGAATAGAAATAAATTTCAGTGGAATACGAAAGATGGAATAGATATCGCACCAAATATCACAATTCCGCTTTATTATTCTAACCCGGAATCGTCAGCAATCACGAAACTCTTAAAACGACGTTTCCTAAAATAACTTTTGACTCTAACTCCAGATAGGAGGACATTACGGATGCGTGCGTAAACGTGACTGAAGTTTCGCACTCACGCAACGACCGGATTCCGCGCGCGGCGCGACACCGTCCGATTACGGCTCGATTTCGAACCAATCAGAGAACGCCCTACTCAATAATAGAAGGCCTATTTGAATTTTACGGCGGGGATTAGAAGTAAAAGCGCGCACGGAATGAGAGGAGCGCAGGTTAAAATGCAAAGGTATTGGAGCTGAAAAGCCCGAATTTTATTGCAAGAAATAATGAATTGTAAACAGTGTTACGGAATTCTGTATTTGTTATTTTATTCGTTGTGTATTCAATTTAATTATTTTACATATTTTGATGCTTTCATCGTTTTATATCGGTATTTAAAACGTTAATTAATTGTTATTTGCTGTATAGGTAGAATTTCAGGAAATTTTTACAATACACTTTATTTATTTCAGTTGAATTTATAGTTTTTGTAAACATTTTTGTTAATCATTTATTAGTTAATCTGTTTAATTAACGTAACTATTCAAAGATTCATTTCTTTAGAATGAACTTGAACGCTGTTTAATTCAATAAATGGAATATCATTGAAAACGTTTAATACAAATTACTGAAAATCAGTTAATAAGGGAAAGCGCATCAGCCATGTGCGCATTGCACTAATGTAAGCTCATTTAGGCGCAACGACTGAAAGAGTCAAGTGAAACGAATAATCTAATGGAAATGCTATTTCACTGGAATGAGTAGTAGTGGCAAAAACATGTATATATACATATCATTTGAACTGATACAGCATATCAATGGTAAAATTTTATTTGAAATCTTATTCCTTTATGTTGTCCAATATAGTTAATTGAAGTTCATTGACAAATGAAAAGAGCGCGAAAGTAAAGGAAAATTAGTCTAATTAAATTTCAATTAACGTAGTGCGATACAGGCTGCGTAATCAACGAGACGCAAGAACCTTTTGTGCACACGTGTGTGCGCGCGCGCGCCTTTCATCTCAGCGGTCGAGCAGCGTATACTTTTTAATTAAGTCACATTACAGATCGATAACAAATAATTAAAAAAGCGCCCGTACTCACGGAGACAGAGCGAGCGGCAGCTAGAGAGCGAGAGTTCGCCGCGGGCGAAACGTGCCGAGCTGCCGGCAATCACTTTTGCACGCGGTTTTGTTTCGTATATAGCTGCTCTGGCGCCCGCTATATAGTTTTCCCCTAGGAGCTCTCACACGTACGCACATACGCATACACACACGCGCGCGCGTCGCAGATTTTAATTCCAATCGATTTCGGAATTGCCTTCCTCGAGTCCCCGGGCGCTCGTATATACCTCGCCCCTAGCTCCGCACACGTGTGTATACATCCTCCTCGTACACGTATATCCCGAAAGAGAGGAGAACGGCGAACCGAGCGAGAAAACATATATATATATATATATATATATATATCTATGGGAGCAGCCGACAAAGCGCGCGAGGATATCTGCGCTCATTCGACGGAAATCTTGGCGGCGCGCAGCTAGCTCGCTTGCGCTCGGGGGATTCTTAAAAATGATTGGATGTCATAAAGGTGCACTAAAGGCGGCACGCACACGTATATACACCCACACAGTCGTTCGTCAACCCTCTCTCGAAGCAAGGCGGGCTTGTACACGACGAATCGAGCGTGAGCGCACCGGTATATGCTCCCCCTCCGCGTTTATCGTCCGAGGGCTGTTAACTCGCGACTCGACGAAAATTGCCCGATGTATTTTGTTGCTGTCTCGCACCCCCGCGCGCATCCCGCGCTTATACGATCTTATACCTACGTACACACACACACACACACACACACACACACACATCGCTTTTTGCACTTTTCCCTCTGACTTGCCCGCGTTATTTACGGCGTTGCAAATAATGCGCTGCAGCGGCGTCGCGGAGCTCGAATTAAATAAAGGGAGCAGGAGGAAATGGAAAGGCGAGCGCGAGCGGTGTACGGCTTGCAGCGACCGAATTGGATTTCGCGAGCGCCACGGTCAAAATTTCAAAATTAATCGCTATACACGCGGATGCGTGGACGTGGCAGCCCGCCGAATTGTTCGCATTGAGCGATTCGCCGAAGCGCACGAGCGCGCCGCGAAATAAACGGAAAAAAGAGCGCCGAAGCAGGGTGTGTGCGCGCTGCCAAAAAAGAGAGCGGAAGCGGGCGAATATATCGAGTAGGCTTGAGGAAAACAAAAAATAATTTATCGACACGCGGTGACGAGGATGGATTGGTTGTAAAAAATCATTCCTAGCTGGCACGCTCTGCTTGTTTTTTTTTCGCGCCACCGCTTGCTCTTGCGGTGCATATATCGGCCTATGACAAATGCGCCGCGATGCGCCTTTTTCATTTGCCCGTGGAGTAAAATAGTCCAGCGAGTGTTAAAAACTAAAGCTGCGGATTCGTTTCTACTTCGAGCTGTTACATGATTATATGTGAAATACTACAATGATTCTCGTGTTCCAAAAACTGTTTAATTTCTATAAAAAGTTTATCCACTCGATTGGTATAATCTCCTTTCCAGCGGGACAGAAGTTAAGATAAGGAAAGGCGTGCATGTCGGTCCTGTCGGGATAAAAATCGCGCCGATAGAGCAAACGTCCCTAACGGCGTCGGTAATGCGACAAAGCGCGCGCGCGCGCGAGGCTTTGCCTGGCGCGTCAAAGGCGAGGGCTCTCTCTTCTGAAATCAGAGCATGAAATTCGATTAAGCGGCAGCTGGCGTGAAAGTCGCTCGCTCGCTTCCTCTCTCCCCCTCCCGCGATCGATATATATATATATGCAAAGAATAGCTATAGACAGGGAGAGAGCCTGAGTGAGTTCATAATGCGAGGCACTCCCTCCTCCCTCCTTCCTCTCCGCGGCGAGGACGCGACGCGCCTTCAATATCCGGGGATAATAAAAGGAGAGTAGAGGAAAAACGAAATTCCCCAGCGCCTCTCATCGAGGAGGCAGGGAGATGAGCCGGAACGCGCAAAGAGGATATGGCAGTGGCGCCGGCGACGACGCTAAGGAGATCCAAACTTCCTTCCTCACTTTGGACCAGCAGCACTAGCTCGCGTGTTATACGCACTACGTGTAACGCGCGCTACGTGCCTACGCTAGGAGAATGGGAGTTTAGAGAGGCTGCGCTGCTGCTGCTGCTTTTGCATGCGGCTCACGTGCCGATGGATTTTGCATGCGCTTGACCTGCGGGCAGGCGCGCCGCAGACTGGCGACGACGACGACGCCGTGCGCCCTCAAAAATCCGTACATCACGCGGAACTTGGAGGAAGTTCATTATTTTGCGAGGAGGGGCTTGGGAAGTCCGCTCGACAGGCGTTTATACGATCTGCGGCTTTGACATTGTTACGAGAGTTTTCGCTGGGATATCTTTCTTGTTTCTTCGAGTTGAGACTGTATGTGCCTGCTCGGCTGGAATACGATCGAAAAGAAGCGAGCTGGATTTGCTATCGAGGCTAGAATAACGTTCTAACAGTCTTAAGTAGTTACGTCCGTATTAGCTCAGACAGTAGGATTTTTCGACACAATTCAAGCAATTTTCCTGCAGTTTAGTTTCAATAATGATCGCAGTTAAACGATGTTTTATGCAAAGCACAGTTACCAAATTGTCGTTAGTTATAGTGCCTTTACACTGTTATATGAACAGTGCCCTCGATGTTTGGCTCTTAGATATAGATGGATAATTTGATTATTTAAGACGCACTAGTTGCAGAGTAATACCAAAGAAGCATGGTGCAATCCGTCACAATGTATCAAAATGTACGTTTTCATTAAATTATCTCAGAACACGTATGTAGTCTCGCTGATACCCAGACAATGTGATTACGCTGTCGCACACAGTTTGCAGTCAATTAGTACAAAGTAATGAAACGCATCCAGCTGCTCTGTCTTTCAACTTATGCCATCAGAATTTGATGTAATTACGAGTTGAAGTCTCTACCTTGATCCCATAATATTGCTTTGGAATAAAACATAATTATATCGGCTTTTTAAACTGATAACTTGGAACTTCAGAGAATGACCGAAGCATTTCCATCTTTGAATTATCAATAATTGAACTAATGCATTACTAAAATTAGAAAAATATGGTATTTAATCGGAAAAAGTCTTTCTCCGATAACCAAGGATAGATGACGAGTTGTTTAAAAGAACGAATAAGGAAATATTATCCAAAAGCAGTGGCTCACTTTCGATTTTAAAAATAAAATCGCATTCATCGTTTTTATACGCAATGCCTCAATAAACAAGAGCGCAGCAGCAGCAGCAGGCCTAGCAGCACCAACAGCCGCGAGAGATCGATCGACAGCCGGAAACTTGACGCGTCGTCATTCGCACGCACGCACGCATGCATCAGCTCCCTCTCCCTCTCTCCGCAGCGATCCGTACAATTAGCTTCTCCCTCTTGCACACCTGTCGAACGATTTTGACGGGCTGCACTCGCACCTCATGGCCTCAAAGACGAGAGCTCGCAATTAAGTGTCGCGCCCGGGTGCAATTGGCCGGCCTCAAAGATATGCTAATGCGTAGCGGCATCATATATATATGTACATATTGTCGATAGTAATTATCGCGCGCGGATCGCGCGGTTAAACCTCAAAGGGGTTAACAAGCCAGAATGGGATTTGTTCCGCTTATGCAATGTGTATATGAGTGAGAGAGAGAGAGAGAGAGAGAGAGAGAGATCCTTGTCACTTGTTGAGTTTTATACGTGCTCGTTGCCTGCTGCGGCCGGCTGCACTGCCACGGAGAAGCGACGCGCGGATTTTCCGCCGATACTTTTTCGCTTCGTTGCTGTTTCTTAGCTTTCAAGGCAGTGTTGCCTCTCCAGTTAAATGAGCAGAACATTCCACTGTCATATTAATTTCCTCGTAAATCCACGGGGTATTATTAATAACCGGCGCCGCCTCGCTTCGCACTAATACCGCGGTCGAAATTCAATTTCGAAAGGACGAAAATGACTCTCTCTCCTCTGCTTGCGAACGAAAGCGCGCGGTGCAGATCATCATTAACCGTCTCGAGCACCTATTTATTAGTCACGTGTATACAGCCGGCCGCGGATCGATATACATACTCATCGTGCCGGCCGGGATTATCAATGACACGGTGACACCGGAGCCCACGCGTCTCGCGTTTAATGCCGGATTTATAAGTGAAGCGAGGCGAACGCGCCCGGAGCGTCGTTAGACTTATAAATCTGAGAGCGCGCGCACGCGGAGTCTAATCGGAATTTATCGATGTTGGAATTTATGAGTACGCCGCTGTGGCTTTCGCGTTGTCGGTTTCCGTGTCTGTCGGGGCTTCCGCCATGTACCCAAGTTGATGGGGATATGTGATAGGGCCGCGTTGTGCATATTATTCGGAGCGTAGAATCGAGTTTGGATTTTGGCAAATTATTCCTATCTAATTTTCAAAGATATTGTAGACGGCGAATAATCGAAATTAGAACCGGATTCCAGAGCTGGACTCTTGGCGGGCGAGTTGTCCGACTACGCCATATTAATTACAAACTCGGCTCGAACTTCACTCAGCTGTGTGCCGAAGCCCGAATTCATAGATTTAAATTTCAATGAAAACTTTCGCTTCATGAATCGCCACCGCAGTGTACGGCTTCGTCGAATCATTCGAGTTATTTAATCGGCCAAGTTTCTCGCGCTCGCGAGTGGATAAAAACTTTTTCCCGATGCGCCATCAAGAGTCGCGAACAAACCCAGTTCAAAGAGAAAAAAGTCGCCGTTTGGGCGACATTCACTGACTACTCGCTCGAATAATATCATCCCACGTTCGCGGTTATAGGGCTGAAAGCATCTTCTCGCGCAATGCACGTGTTAACTCACTCGACTACCTCGCAAACTTGCCTCGTCACGGATCGAAATATATAAAGTTATACTCATTAGAATTAGTATCAGGGAGAGCGAACACGCCTCCGTCATGCCAATCGTAAACGGCGTTAAACTTTGCCCACACTCGGGCGGCGGGATTAGACTTTTGTAAGTCTGCGACTGGCGCGAGGGGCGGGGAAGGACCGGCCGCACGTTTTCGCTGGCGAAGTCGGCCGATTTATCGGGCTCAATGAGGGCCGACCGCGCATTTGGTTCCATCGGCGAGTCCGCGCGGCGATAAGGAGATCGCTCACTTCTCCTCGGCCGCGTCAGCAGGATCGATTCGCCGAACGCTCGCCGTTTACTGCGAGAGCATTCCTCGTCATTATCGTAAAGCTGCCGCTGCGCCCCGAAGCTGCACTTTTTGCGAGCGGCTGAGCGTCGTCGATTCCCAATAAACGATGCACTTAGATCTGACCTGCTCCCGCTTGCTCCGGAAATTCGATTTCGCGGGGAAAGCTGCGTAGATTCCGCGGCGAGTGGATTATTCCTCAAAGTTGTATACAAGCGTGTGCACCGCGTTTCTATTAAAATTAAGCCGGAATTCATTTACGACGATTACGCGTGTAATGCCGAAAAACACTGCAAGTGCAATGCCCGAATCAACGATCCGCGGATCTGCGCAGAATACTACAGCCCGCGTTTTCCCACTCGAGCAATCTTCCGAGTACATCCCAACCTGCGTAAATCCTCCCCCCTCGAGGGACCGTCCGATGTAAACTCCCGGCCGGAGCTTCGTTTTTTACAATCGCTTGCGCGCCAACATAAATAGACGGAGCGCAGCCATCGAATCATAAAAATATAAATCCAGCGCTGCCACGCCGCGGGGTTGTAAAGCTCGCGGTCCGAAAAAAGCGGCGGCGTGTCCTTTACGAGGCTGCAGCGCTAGCATTCGCGTATCGCGCGTTTGTTTTACAATTCAAAGAGGGCGGCGGCCGGGGTACGCGTGCACCTGCACTGGACGACCGCGCGACGCCGCGCGACGACACCGGTCGTTACTCTTTTCGGCCCTTGGCTCACCGAGTGGAGGTGCTTGTTCTTTCGTGGCACGTGCAGGTGTATTAATTCGTTTCTCAGCCCTGGAGAGTGGCTGTGTAAGCTGATTGTTTCGGGCTGGAAAATTATACCTTGGATGTATAAAATATGTCTTTTAGACCTCCGCGCTCTCAATTATGTAGAGTATGTTTTTAGCGTAATTGCCCTTTACGTCGAAAATTTGAATAAAGGCACGCGCTTGGGCTCACCGGAGAGTTTAACTTTTGATAGAAACTCTCCAAAGCTCGCGCTCGCGCTCTTGCTTTCCCATATACACTGTGAGCTGTGGTTTACATATTTTTGTGACTTTTTTGCCCCTGCCTCGAGTCCGCCCACACACGCGCGCGTGTGTATACACCTATAGGCTTCCTCCTTACGCTCACAAAGCCAAAAGCGTTTTGGTAACCCCTCTTCTGCGGTAATTCGCCTACCCGAGCTCCTAGCTCCCACCCTCTCTCGCTTCTCTACGTGAAAACCAAAGAGAGGGGGAGAGGAGTGGAGAAGGGAAAAGGGGGCAAGAGAGCGCGACTGCTGCGGCAGACGAATACAATTACGAGGAAAACTTGTGAAGCTGCGAGGGCAGTACGCGACTGCGACGCGTCTGTTCTCTCTCCCCCTCTTTCTTGAGTCGCCCTCAAGCACTGTATATGGGAGAAACAAAACAGGGAAAGGGAGTTCGCAGACCGCAAAAAAATACGAATAGAAGAGAAAAAAAGGGGACAAGAGAATGCGCGCTAGCGGCGATTCCGGGCGATTTAATTGCGTTTACATTTTTTGCCCTCGCGCTCGTCAGCGCGGCTGCGCTTCGGAATGAAGCCCTCCGTGCGTCGCAGATACGCGCATAGGACGGAAGGACGAGAGCAGAGCTGGCGCAAAGGATGGAGTGGAAAATACGAGGGCGAGAAGCGCTTTAACGCGACGCGCAACGCGATTTTTTCGTTCCCTGCCGCGGTGGAAGAACAGAAAAAGAGAGAAAGGGGCGGAGAAACAATACGCGAGGGCTTTTATTACGCGTGCACGCGCGCGTGGGGAGCCTCAAAAGGTGGCGTGTGTGAGGCAGGACGGATTTTTCCTTTCTTTTTCGGCGTGGTGCGCGTGTTTGTTTGCTCGTTGGCGCCTAAGACGCGAGCGAAAAGAGCAACGCTGCGGGATAAAGCGCTAAAATAATGTTTGCATGCGTACGCGCACTTCTTTTCCCTGTGACGAAATGAGATTGGACTGCACGCGCGCGGAAGTTTTACGTTGCGACAGTGCCTGAAGTTTATGAAAATGTTTACGCGACATCATATTTGATCCTTTCTCTCCCCGGTTTTTACAGAATTAGTCGATTGCAGCTAATGGCTCGAGAAATGAAATGGAAATGGGGGTTGATGATGTGCAGTTTCGTTATTCACAAGCGTATAGAGAATTTTAAAATATGCAAATGAATAATGCCCAGAATTTTCATCAAATTGTTAATTAAAGCGAAATGAAAATCAAATTTGTCTGCGAATTTCAGTGAAAATGTACTGATAGAATTTTCCCCCGAATATCTGTATCTTTCGTTATCAGAGTATAAACTGCATCTGCGCAGCAGAGGCGTATTGATAGACATCGCGAAAAGAGTGCAAACTATTTTGCACCGCACGCGTTAAAAAAGTTACTATGGCCCAAACATATTAGCCAAGTATTGGCAAGATGTGGCCTATAAGAAACAATATATGGGCGAAATATTGGTTTGGCACTTTTATAAAAATGTGGATAGATTTATATACAATAGTCGCCCAAGATATATCTAAAGATAGGCCGCGTGATATAAAGCCAATATTTCGTCCATATATTGTTGCTTATAGGCCACATCTTGCCATACTTGGCTAATACTATGTGCAATGTTTGGGCCATAGCAACTTTTTTTACGCGCCCGACAGGTTAATCCATTTTTATCCTCGTGGCCGGCGCGGGTACAGAAACCGACGGCGAAGCTCTCCCCGCCATCCCTGAACTGCACATTAAATCGCTCGGCGACCTCATCAGCAGGCCGTTGGCGTATATATTTTGGAGGATCTGCGGCGCGCGCGAGCTCGCGCGAGTCACTCGGAAACGGCTTAGCGCGGGTTATATCGAGCGATTAGGGCTGATAAGCCTGTTTGGACTTACGAGGCTTATACGTCCCCCGGCTCTCCTCGGGCCGAGTTTCTCGCGTTTATACAGCGCCGAGGAGCGATTACGAGAGCCGCGCCGCGCTCTCTTCTGTCCCGCGTAATTGGATATTAAGGGAAAATCATTTCGATCTCGCGCAGGCCCCCTCGACTCCCTCATTCAGGGGGGCCGCGCGACTTAAACATTTTCCTCTCTCCTCGAAAACGAGTTTAATTCTATCGCTCCCCCATTTCCACTCTCTCATCTTGCGCCCGACGCCTCGAGTATCGTCAGCAAGCCCGCCCTATACACGCTGAATCGCAATTACATCCGCGCCCGCTGCGCGCTCTTGAGAGGCGCAGAGAGACGCGTAGTTATATACAGAAGTGTGAGAAAAGAAAAAGAGGCCGAGACAGGGGAATTTTTTTCGTTTTAAAAAACGTCTTTAGCCGTAATTGCGTGTCATTGACAGAACGTAATTAATAGTCGTTGCCGTACCGTGTAAACGCTGAATAAATCTCATTTTCTTCCGCACTATCGCCTCCCCCGTACGCACGCGTATAGTACTAAGAAATTTCGTATTGAGTCTTTGGGCTTCATTAATTTCGACGATTTCTCGACTGGATAAGTTGCGTTAATTAAACTTTGATAATTATATTTTGAATTCATGTTACCTTAGTTGAAAATCCTCCTCGTTTAATTTAGGAATAAACATTTTGGCATACAATAGAAGTAGAATAGAAATCATTTTATTTGTGTATAATACGAAAATAGTGACAGAACAATATTCGATGCGCAGTCGCTTATTTCACTTATTTTAACATTTTCACATATTTTTAGCGCAATCGCCTCGTTATAAAATTTTCATTCAAATAACAACTTATATCACTCAGATTGCACATCATAGTCAGTCATGTTTCATCGAATTTTCTTTGATACGTTATTACAATTTATTTACAATTTATTTACATACGGTTTAATTTATATATTTATTTGTCGTTTTCAATGAGGCTATCGTAAACAACATACTTTAATTGCCTTTTTGAACTTATTGATCGATGGTAGATACTTAATGCCGCGCGGGATCAAATTCCAAAGGCGTGTACCTCGAGAACGAAAGGAGTGCAATCCTCGCGTTATTCGCAAGCCGCATTAGCGCAAAGCTAACCTCCACAATAATCCATTTCTACGTATGATTTTGGAATAATGGCTCACAGATAGCCCACATCTACATAAACACGGTTACAAACGCGAACTCAACCGGCGCAAATCCTTGCGATGCACCGATGCTCGCCTATATTTCGTCGACAGATCGCGGAAGGGTTAGTCGCTTTGCGACTAACGATTGCCCGCGCCGAGAAAGCGAGCGGAAGTAGGGAATAGCGAGGCTCTGGGACGAGGCGAGGAGCGCGTTTGCTCGCGTAATTACTTCCAGTGACGCATTACGGCCGATTCAATTACGCGCGGAGCGATTCGTTTTGCGGATCGCGCGCGCGATCGTTCCTCCTCCTCCTCTCTCTCGACGGATGGATCGCGCGCGATAAGGTTCCGCTGAAATTGCCGCTCTAATTGCTATTATCCTATCCGACTGGTGGCCCCCTCTTTCACCTCTCGCTCGTTTCCGTCGTTTGCCTAGAGGCAATAACGTTCCAACTTTAAACGCCCCGGTGTATACAGCCGCGAGACGAAACTCCGCGGTCGGCCGCGCGAGAGAGATGTGCTTCGGCGCGTCGATCGGATGCCTCCGCGTTAGCTCGTTATCCGGGAGCCTCGCGCGTCTATTTATCAAACTTTTATCTATCTGACTAAATGTACGCGCTGTTTGTCAAGAACCAGCGAAATTCGCTTGTACTATTTATAAAATGGGAAGAAAGGGAGCAAGTCGCGTCAGGCAGTCAGTAAAACACCTTATAAGCAGCGCCGACGGCGGCTTTAAAAAGCAAAGTTTGCGCATGGAGGTCGGGCCAATCAGCCGCCGCGCTCGCGCTTTCTCTGCACACCGCCGCGAAACGTACGTTCCCCTTATACGCCAAGCCCTCCGCGCGCATAAAATCCCGTCGTCGCTGCAGCTTTTCGGGTACCGCCGTCGCCATTTTCCGCACTAGCTGGCAAAGTTTTCTAATTCAATTTGGGCGGTTCCCCCCCAGACTGAGCGAGCGACTGCACTTTTCTGCCGCTTGCAGAAATTTCGCTAATCCCGTTTGAGCTGCTCGCGCGAAACTAAACAGCTAAAACCCCGTGGCACCGCCGTCGTCTCGGCTATTACGTGTACGTGTCGCGAGAGAGCTTCTCTTCCCGTCGATCGATCCGGTGCGAGAGCTGTAGCTCCTCCGCTTTTTCCTCGTCGTTATTGCACGCCCTGTCTCTATCTCTCTCGCTAACGGTATCTGCATCCTATATTGTGCGCAGACAAAAAGAGAGCCTTCTTTTTTCGAGCGTTGGCTTTTTGCTTGTTTTCGAAGGAGGCAACGGCAAGCGCACGTGTGTATGGGCACGTATCGAGCCGCCGAGATGGATTCTCGACTCTGCGGTGAAACGCCTCTCGTGTGTGTGTGTATTTATGTGTATATACATATAGCGCTATTGCCGGCGCACATGCGAATCCGAGGAACTTCGCGTCCCGCCATTTCTTCGATTTCGCCTCTTTTCGTGCCGCGAATCCACTCGCCTATGTGCTGTGATTCGAAAATGCGATACTGGGTTTTGCGCGCTTTAGTTAGTGTGCATTTAAACCGAATGATTTAAAAAATTTATTGCAAAAGTGCTGCTTACACTATATGTATATTACATATCAATACCATTATGGTTTCCTTACAGTACAAATAAATACGCGCTAGCATCTGCTACTGCGGAGGTTTCGAGCCAAGGTAAATGTCTCTGTGCCACGCAATTAACAATAATTTGTTCTGGTCAAGTACATCTGCCCGCTTCGCCGAGCGTGACGACGTACATATACATCTTGGCAAAAATTTACATACAAATTTCAACAGTTCTTCGATATTTGCTTAAATTCGTTCTTTGAAAGCTGAGCTTTGAGCTCTTTTAAAGAAATTTCTCCAAGTTACGTCTCAAGAATGTTTACGACTTGAGCCTTTTGATATTCCAAATACATCATGGAGAATATAACTATGTAAAGATCGCAGTAACAAGGTTATATACATTGCTCCGTTCCCCCCGTACAAATAAAGCTTCGGGCCGCGTACCGCGCACAAAGCAGCTCCAGAAAAATGCAAATACAGAAAGAGGGCGCACGTCCGCATGTCATTTTAGCTTAAACGGCATGTAGCGCGGCCCGGCACTGGCTTTTATTCACAAGTGCGTTAGGACTCCCGAGCGAACCGAAGAAAGAGCGCGCGACTATGGTGGCACGCAAAAAGAAAGAGCGCGCAGAATTCCCGGTGGCGACGTTGGCGGCGGCGGTGACGACGGCACAGCGAGAAACGCGTATAAAGGGTAAACGTACAAACGCGGAAAGCAAAAAGCAGAATGCACAGAGAACTCGGTGCAGGGCAGAATCTGAAGCACGCGTAGACGGGGCGGCGACCGCCCCCTGACAAAATATTTGAGCATATGCTACAAACGTTTGCCGTCGTCCTCGATCTCGCGTAATAAAGCGGCAAAGCTCTTTTCCGATAATACCCTTCTCCCCCGCCCCTCTCTATCCTTTTCGCGTTCTACCGTCGCCACGCTTTCCGGCTCTTCAACTTGGCCTCACCCCCGTGCATGCGCGTATGTACGCTGCGAGTTCGCGTTGCACTCTCGCTTTTGTCGGGGCCGCAGAGAGAGGAAAGGAGAGAGAGAGAGAGAGCACTGACTAACGAATGGAATCTCTCTATCTCTCTCTTGCGTCGCTAAAATCACTTTATTTATTTTCGGTCTTTGCAAAGAGCAGCCGATGTGTCTGTTTTGCGCCTTTTATTTCATATCTCTGCTGGTTTTATACCTTTGGAGGGTATACCGGAGTGTAGGACGAGCTTGCGGATTAAATGAACCGATTGGGCTCATTCTTCTTCTATTTTTTTTTTTTTTTTAAACAAGAGCTCGCTCGTGTCGATATATTAGTAGAGGTTGTGGCTCCTGACGCTCGGCGCATAAATTGGATTGCTCGGCCGCGAGTGCGGGAGGTTATATTGAAATCCCTTTTATACGGCACGAATAAGGTGCTTTTGATCCGATTAAGATGAAAAAGATATTCTTAGTTTATAGAATAACGAGAACTTTTCACTCTACATCTGGCTATCGATTTTTCGCACTGCAACGTGTATAAAGCCTTTATAAACGATCCCCTTTAATTGCAAAAGAAACGTCTTTTAGCCGCGTAATTTATGTGAAGCACCGCGACAACTCTCGTGAATTTATTAATCACGCAAAGCATGAACTCGAGGCTACACGTGTTTTCGCGACGTTACATCTTACGTACCGCCTCGAGCAATTCATCGTGAAAGAATCGTAGCCGGAGAAGAGTTTTTATGCGCAGCGAATTCGCGTATCGTCGTACACGCAATCGCGTCGCGTGCCAGTAGCTCTCGAGCTTATATTGCCCCGGCGGAATTCATTCGGAGCCGGCGGTGCAGCTTGTAATTGGCAGAGGTAGAGAAAAGGAAAGAAGAAAGAGTACCGTCGCGTTGTACGTGTGTTAAGCGAGTACGCTCGCGAGTCAAATAATAATGGAATCTTTGCGGGCTCGCTACCTCCTTTTTCCTTTCCCTTCTCGTGCGCAAACTTGGCCCGAGCAGGAGGACGAATTCAATTTGCGATACAAACTTTGGATATGTCGTAACAAAGTGGGAGGAGTAGGGGAGGACACTTTTTTCTTTAGCGCTCCCGAGCTCAGGAAAACTCGCGCGCGGCCGCGCACAAAGATCCAAGTTCCAATTGGATTTCGCGGACGCGCGTCGCCGCCCGAGTTTTTGGATAAATCGAAGGGAAAGGGAGTTTAGCCTTAGTCGCCGCGTCGTTCGCGGTTCGACGCAAACAAAGTAATTACCAAGACCGTTGCAGCAGCCACGTAGCGAGCTGCATTCGGAAAAACCTATCTCTCTCTCTCTCTCTCTCTCTCTCTCTCTGCGGAGAAGAGACCATCGCGCGATTCAATCTTTCTTTCATCCCATAGGTACATACGCACTGCGCACGCACGAGCGCGGAAAAAGAGAAAAAAGGATGGCTCTCGCAAAGCGATTAATCGATTTCAGCCACAGGACGTCCGAAAGCGCTATCGCGCCGACGCTCACTCCGTTCTTTTTTGCTCGTTGTCCCGATACACCTTTTTGTCGAGTGCGAGAGCGCGTGTTCGCCTGTCGCCGGATCTCCACGATCAGCGTCGTAAAAGAAAGTAATTAACGGGGCCGCTAGCACTCGCGGGGAATTTTGATGAATACGCGGACATATTCGCGGATTATGCAGAGGAAAAAAGGTGAGGCCCGCGGAGTTGAGGATAAAAATGAGAGCCTGTCAAATTATAATAGGAACAGCAGTAGCTTTCGGAGGATAAGCCTGGGAATAGATGGCTCGCCAGTTGTCCGTCAGTTGTGAAACAAGATCGAGCTTCGTATTACCAAGAGGATAGTATCAACTAAGGCATAAAGTTTTATAAATTTAATTTTCCGAGCATTAATTTCGATAGCGGCTGTATAGTATTATATTCGTAATGAAAAAGCGGCAAATGCAATCGCAGTTGAATTAAAGAATATTTACGTAGAAATAAAATAGCAAAGTTTCGTATAACGTATAACGTAAAGTGTTACACACGTATCGCAATAAACCCACATGGCTTTCAGCCGGGGCATTTAATTGCAAAACTGTATACTTCACGCAGTTCCAGGAGCGTGTGAGCGCGCGCTCGGCACCGCAGAGCTTGTAATCCGGCAATAAAAAAAGTAGTCGCACGCTGCACTCAGTGCGCGCGGGGGCCAAGGGCATTAAAATTCATCCGGCCGACTCGCTCGTATATCAAAACAGGCTCTCTACCCTCGTCGCTCGGTTTTAACGAGTACTTTTAAGATCGATCATTAAGCTCGTGAATCGCAAAAATTACGGCCGCGGCGCTCCTTCCAGCGGCAATAAATTGCTCACGTGCGCGCGGCGGAGCCATCGCGAAACTTGCTAACGCGATTAATAAAGGCTCGAGCGAGCGTCGGGTGATTTTTCACGTGCGCCGAGTTTGGAAAATTTTTTCGAGCGACGCACCCGACAGGTAGACGACGACGGTAGAGAAGTCGAGAGAGTACATAAGTATGGCTATGTAGGTACATGTACCCGAGGAGCTCAGGAGCGCCGGGGATTCTCGCGGGAGAAATTAGGCCGGGAAAATTGCGAGGCATAATCGTAACGCGACGCTGTAATATCTCGCAGATTGCGTCTGGGAAGAGCGAGGACGGCGACGCTCAATGCAAAGAAAGCCATAGGAGAGGGAGGCGAGAGGGAGGTGCGAAGGAGAAAAAGCAGAGCGCCGGAAATTCGCCGTTAAACATTAACGTGGATTCCGCATAGTTGAGTCGCGCCAGAAGCGAGTTTTGCGGATAAGTTCTGCGCGACTTGTTTGGCTGAAGCTGAAATTCTGAGCGAAACAGCGCAGGATCGTTTACCGCTACGACGAGCATGTGCGCGTGAGCGGTACGATAATTTTTAATTAAAAATTCTCTGCGGGAATGCGATGCGGGCAATTTTTTGCCCAATTTTGATAGGCTGCGTACGGCATGGCCGTTTTTCTCTTTAAAATGCTACGAAATCACGGGCCAAGCCACCATGAAGTATATAATTATAATGCTCTCGGAGATGCCGCGCGTGTCCGACTGTACCCTGGCAACACTACTGAAAAGTAGAAATATAAGAGTACGCAGGCTGCATCCGACATTTGAAACAGCTTGTCATTTCATTATTAGTGCATTATACCTTTTTCCCTGCTAAGGAATCTAAATTCCTTAAAAATACTTGAACAGCATCTCTTGATCACACTTGATGAGCAAGGGGGTGGATATGGTACGTAGCTGCAGTCCGCACGTCCGCACGGGTCTACGGTTACAATTCCTAATGCGCGTGCAATCTCGTCTCCCCTGAGTACGTTCGGCGCGCGGACGCGCGGGTACTCGAGACCGCAGTATACAGCTCGTCTGCGCGGGGTTATTACATTATGCAGCCGCTCACTCGCTCTTGTACGTACACACGGTCATCGCAGCGGGCCCGGCGCGGAAAAATTCATGGCGCGTCGCTCGCACCCCCCGGGGCGCACTGAGCACGGAGGAGGTGGAGGCTGTACTTTATTCTCGGTGCAGAGTTGGCCCGGGGATCCGGGAGAGGGGAGGTGCTGCGCTCCTCGGATTATCGCTTAACGATGTTTGCTTCTTTCAAACTACGCCGATCATTCACGTGCAGCCGAGAGATAAAGGAGAGGAACGGTTCTTTTCACAAGGACGAGGAGTCTCGAAGGGCCTCCAGTCATGGAGGAGGTAGTTTCGGCTGATGCCGACGGGGAGGAAGTGTAAACATCGAAAGCGGGAGATGAAGCCTTTTACTGTTTTCGAAACGAAGATCCTAGTTTTATGAGTTGTCTTATTAAAGAATAGCTTTAGTTTGCCACTCACCCGAGCATTGTATGATTGTCCTTGTCGAACAAGGAACATGCTGTTCGGAAAAAGGTCTTGCTGCTGAGAGTTTGCTTCGATTTTATGGCGGAACGAGAGAATTTATTTATTCAATTTTATGTTCCAAGCTTATCGATAAAGTGTTAAGGATTTACGGATTAATCTTTTATAATATTTGTAAATTTCATTATTTAAAATGTAACATTCACGAAAATTTATTTAATATAAAATTGAATTTTCGCATAAATATTTTAAATAATACTGAAATATTATTAAAAGTGTTTTTTTCAATGAAGAGCAGATATTTACCCAAAAATTAAAATTCTTAAAATTAAACTTTAGATTATATAAATTCTTCTCGACGATGTATTAAAATTTTTTTTTTAACAAAATATCCAATACAGCTAGCCAAACCGTTAACTATAAGTTATTAAATTCAAGAGGCAATCATAACATCGGTAGTTATTTCAAGGATATTTACAAACCATGTTTCCGTTATAAAATTTTTCAATATAGCTTCTAAATGAGAAAAAAGAGTGTATTTTTTACGTGCTTTTTATTTTGTGAAAATTCCTTTTTCCAAAGCAAAGTCGCGAAAAATGCGAACGTAGATCGTAAAAGTTGTATTGAAATATAAAAGATAAAACATAAGCTTGCAACAGAAGATTACTACTCGATCGATAATATGGCTGCTTTAACGATTCATGAAAAAGGGCTTGAGTGCATTTTAAAATAATCCATTGTTTTCCATTAATAAAGCAGCCAAAGTTTATACTGATGGAACGTTACGTAGATAGCTAATCTTATCTACTTAGCAGCTCTTTTTATAATGACCCAGTTTTTTCTAATTAATAACAACTTTTTTTATCCTCCGATTCAAATGTACCATTATTCCCGCTTAAAATAGATAAAACCTTTTCTAAATCAAATCTCACTCGACTATACCTATATGGTTTCCGTAAGTTTCGGTCTCTCTCTCTCTCTCTCTGTCTCTTTATAACTCCTCAGCCTTAATAGCCAATCCGCGGTTAAGACCGCATCGTCGGTGCAACTGCATAAAAATTAATCGTCTCCCCCGCGAAACTTGCCCGCTTGCGTGCATTCAAATGTGTTCCAACTCTCCCCCGTGTAAGAGTTTCACGAGTCGTGCTGTGCACTAGGGCTACAGTACTTCTAATGGATTTCCGAAATGCGTATAATGGAGCCAAGAGGAAAGGGGGGGGGGGGGCGAACACGCGGTTAAGAAAGTTACGGACCAGACGGCCGGGCCTTCGAATCCGGCGAGCAGCAATTGCCATTCGAGATTTCCCGCGTGCGTTCCTGGAGTTCTTGCCACCGGAATTCCCGCGGTTTTCCAGGGCCACCTGCCCATACATATCTATGCAGTGGTTCGTGAAAAAGGCCGGCCAGACTGAGAAATTGCATTTTCCCGACGAGTGCCCTGCCCACGGCTCTCGTGGGATGCATCACAAGAGCCGAGTTGGCGACAATCGTCGCTACTGCTGCGCTTATGCGGCAACGATATTTCCTTACGCGGGACTCCAGGCGTTATTTCTTATACACGCACGAACAGACAAGGTTCTTATTCCGTTATTCTTCCATGTAAATCTAAGCATGAGTACGCGGGAAACCGTTTTCTCCCCACGCCCGAATATTTTCCATTTTCGAAACTGGCGTTCTCTGTTGTGGGCAATTTTTAAGGTTGCGCGTGAGAAATTGAAAAACGATTGCATGCAGAAATGCGTTGAAATGCAATTTTCCATAGAAAACGTGATGTAATACACAAGGCGTTCATTTATATGAAAAAAGGGAGACCCAACGAGGCGCGCAATTTTTTCTGCGAGCGAGTCGGGAGGACGGCGCCGCCTTAAAATTAACCCATTCAAGAGGCGCCCAGCTCCTTGAAATAAAAGCGGCATTTAAACGCGGACGCGCGTGAAGCCGTAATTAAAGTGTATTTTCGCGAAGAACCGTTTGCAATTAGAGCGAGCCGGCCTCAGCAAGCGCCATTATGTAACAAGAAGCGCGCGAAATTTCGACTGACCTGCACGTTGCTCACCCTCCACATCCTGCTCTCAAGCGGGAAGCAAAGCGGAGGAAAAGAAGAACGACGGACGGGGATGAAAAAAAGCGCAGCTGTGCATATTTAAGGCTAGTGCGCTCGAAAGGAATAATGCATACGTAATACCGCGAGCGCGGCAGTGGTTAAGGTGCGAAATCCTCATCTCGCGCGGTTCGCGGGGTTTCCATTTTTAATTTTGGCGAGAAATTTTCATAATTTCTCCGCGGGATAGAGAAAGAAGAAGAAGAAGGAGGGGCGAGCGCGACGCTTCGATCCCCGTAATTACCACTGATAGCACGCGCTAGCCTCGATATATGGCGCGCATTGTTATGTCCCTCGCGCATAGAAAAACGACCGGGATCTAGTGCTGCAGGCCCGCGCGCGGACGTAATCGAACGCCAGCTGCATACATAGCTATACGGTAGCTATGTGGCTGCGCGCACATAAAGCCGCGCGATCGGCCGGACTTTTTATTACCAGCAGGATAAACGAGAATCCATAACCGGAAACAATGGTCGGAACTCTACCTCTGCCCTCCTATCTCCAGGCTAGTATCTCTTTTTGTCCGCCTTCCTAGCCCTGCGCCTCGAGCAACTACTACGAGAGCAGGAATAACGAAAATTGCTGGGAGCTAAATGGAGATTCGCATAGCACACACCGCTACTTTTACAACGGCCGGCTCTACGAAAATTAATTGAATTCCTTGAAAAGGGAGCGAGAGATGAAGAGGGAAAGGGGGGAAGAGCGTGTGATTCTATTTACCGGGGGGACAAGCAAGCCGCGGGGAGGCTGGAATTTTTCCCGTGCGATGTAGCCGAGCGTCGCGTGTTGTCGTGATTGCGCTTTTTTTCGAGCCATGTCTATGAGACGGGGCTACGTGGCTTGTACGCAGTTGCTTTTATTTCGGATGGTTTCAATTAAACGAGTTATTTGTGCGGACGAAGCAGTGGCCGATTGGAACATGCTCGCGGGACTGGGCCGCTTTCGTTAAATGGTTAGCGAGTTTATAATAATTGCTTTGTTCGCGTGCGGATGGCTCTTTTAATGGCCCGAATCAGAGCAATTAATACGAGCAGTTTGAGTAATACTGAAATAATCGTCGAAATTAAAATATTACAGGCTGTTTTGGTCGTCAGTAAATAATAATTATAAAATGATCATTCATGTCGGTTCTGAGTTTTGCTTTTTAAATCAGCCTAGAAGAAATTGTCATTAAATGATAAATTATTCAAATTTACGTGACCACTTCACTATATCACTTAAAGAAAGAAAAGAAGCGGTTTTGAAAAATGATGAATCAACCTTTATACGTACATGACAGGGCGAAACGAGTTAATCTCCTATTATATTAGAAAACTTCTGATCGTTGGTTAGCGGTCTGCGGTCGTCCGTCAACCCCTAATACGTCACTTTATTCTTTGTTTAACCTTTTGCGTGTGCATACAAAAAGTGGATGCACTTAAAAAACTACTATGTGCATATACATATATTGGATATATTGAGTAATAAAATTATGGCGTTTCGTCCCAAATCTGTTTCATTGAATTCATCAGTAAGGCATTTTACTTAATACGTAAATTTCACAGCGCATCGGATTTGTTGCCGCTTCTTAGTTCATTTTACGTCAAGGTGCGCTACAAATTTTTTTTCTCATAGTCCATGTTCTGGGTTTTTCATAAAAAACATAAGCATTGGGTATATCCGGGTATAAATACTGTCTAGTTTCAGTATCAGTTTTCATTTAGTTAAAACCATGCTGTTAATGTCGTATTTAAATTTATATTAATCAATTCTTCTTCTGAACCTTCTTTAAAATATACATAATGTTCATTTTTTAGATTTCATGGGATAATTCAGTGGATATTTTAACAAACGATACATTGCTTCTGGGGGGGACACGTATCTTGTATTAAGAAATAGTTTCATTTCATCAAAGTCACAATTTTCACTTTCACTTCATTGCTAATAGAATAATCAATATCGCTCATTTTAATTAAAGCTTAATCATGTCCTTTATAACAATATTTGAATAAATCTTTTACGTACTGAACTGTGTTGACCATTCTTCTAGATTAATATGACAATTAAATTTTAACAATAGTTAGAGATTATACGGTACAATAAACTTATTATCAGTGTATGCATTAAATGACATAGGAAAATTCTTAGAACATTTTTTAGTTTCACTGTTCATACGAGGAGACTTCATATTAAACTTTCCACAGGGTCCACGTATCATAGATTGTTTGACAATGCCAAATAATCGAGGATATCTTACTTCATCGGGAATTTCAGCACTTAAAATTCCCGCATATGTCGAATTCTACAGAAAATTACCCCTAACTGTGGTCGAAAAATCGTAAAAAATTCAAAGTTGAAGCATACCTCCAACAACTGGTTTTTCCTATTCTGTAGCAAAAATAATGCACGAAAAGCATTTCGAACAAAGGAAATCGACATAGTTTTTTTTTCAGAAGCTACATTTAAGCTTTCTTATGGAAATTTAACATGGGAAAAATGGACGAAAAGTGGTCATTGATAATTAACCAATAGCAAGCGGCAAAAAAAATGTTTACGAAAAAGCGATTAAAGTGAAGAAAAGAGCTTTAATTTGAGATTAGAAACGTTAAAATCGGTCGATTCTGTGCAAAGCTACGTGAATTTGAAAATTGCGAAAAATGATGAAAAATGACCAAAATTTTAAAAATTACGTGGGTGTGGATTTGGGAAAAGTCGCTCATTTTTGGTCATTTTTCGCAATTTTCCAATTCACGTAGCTTTGCACAGAATCGACCGATTTTAACGATTCTAGTCTCAAATTAAAGCTCTTTTCTTCTACTCGCTTTTTTTTTTAAATTAGTTTTTGCCTCTTCAGTAGCTTGCTATTGGTTAATCATCAATGACTACTTTTCGTCTATTTTTCCCATGTTAAATTTCCATAAGAAAAATTAAAT
This sequence comes from Torymus aiolomorphi, assembly GCA_036365515.1. NCBI lineage: Eukaryota > Metazoa > Arthropoda > Insecta > Hymenoptera > Torymidae > Torymus > Torymus aiolomorphi. The sequence goes on from CM070877.1 coordinate 154,700,806, forward strand.
GTAGCTTCTTGAAAAACACTATTCCGATTTCCTTGGTTCGACACACTTTTCGTGCATTATTTTTGCTACAAATTAGGAAAAACCAGTTGTTGGAGGTGTGCTTCAACTTAGAATTTTTACGATTTTTCGACCACAGTTAGGGATAATTTTCTGTAGAATTCAACATATACGGGAATAAAGTTACATAGTCTAATTTTTTACGTTTACCATAAACTGTTGAGTTAACTTTACTAAATTTAAAAATGGCGTAAAATCAGTTCTAAGACCAAATTTAATATATAGTCATAAAATTGCAGCATTGTGATGTTATTGTAACCGTTACGATGTTTTAAGTTCGACATCCCCCCGAAACCCCCATTCGGAAATATAAGCGGATAAGTCATAGGATCTACATGTTTACTAAAATAAGATATATTAATAGGTTTTTCATTTCAAATAAATGCATATATCACGATTAGCTGAAGGTAAACCCTCATCGCCAACAAAAACTACGGCTATTTCATTATATGTAGCATTCTTGAACTTGACGTGGGCTCAGCGTCGGCGGAGAGCATGAATGGATGTAGATAGGGGATGTAGGAAAAAGGTTAGGTTTAGGTTAAATAAATATGTTAAAACAAAGTTAAAATATAAAATACTTTTAAACGGTAGAGCAAAATTAAAAAAAAAATAATAAAATCAAGAAAATTAACTAAAAAAAAAAAAAAGAAAATGAGGTACGCGGTCGCGTTAGTTTCGCGGCTCGGCTCGTGCGAGGTCCTCGTGGTGTGAGAGTCCCTCGCCCTTTCCCCGTTGACTCCGAAACGTATTTCGGAGTCGTCTCTGTATGCCCTGGTGCGGACGAAGTCCGCGCTGGGCAGGGGAGCGGGGGACTCCTTATGCCAAGAGCGACGAAGTCGCTGGGGGCGGGAGTCAGGCGAGGTCCTCTCCGAGGGAGAGATCTGGCAGGGGCTCTTGGCCAGGAGGTCCGTCTCCGGCGTCGCGCGGAGAGCGAGTGCGCTCCAAAAAATCGGAGTCTGACAAATTATCTCGGTGAGGGTTGGGGACGAGCGGCGGCGCTCGCTGATTGGTTGCCGCAGAGCGGCGTAAAAAGTTGTGTAGATCGGCTGCAGCTGGGGTCGCGCTTGCGGACCGCTCGGTCCCCTACCCCCGGTTAAAGGGTGCGGCCCATCGGCCAAGTCGTGATACGAGCTTCCGAGAAGCTCGCGGGGAGCGTCGACTTCGAGTTCTTCGGGGAAAAGTCGGGCTCGAGAATTCCCCAAACTTTTAAAATAAAACAAGAAAATTAGTCGCGATTGTCGCGGGCGTCAAACCGATTTTTGTGAAAATTAGAGTTTCGTGTTATATACATTTTAATTTCGTTCAAATAATTTTCTTTCCCGTTAAGTCGATTTTGCTCTTATTTTTCTACTTCGTGCATCATTTTATACCATTTAGCGTAAATATTTATTTCCCTAAGAAGGTCATCTAATTCCTGTAACAGTTCCATCGGACACAAAACATTACATGGATATCGTGATTGCGTAGCTATTTCATTATCAGTTATATCTAAAGTTGGCCATATTTCCTAGCATCATTTTCATTTGGGTATAATGCATAAACGTTATGATAAATTTGACCACATATTCATATAATCTGAGGTCCTCTGCTAAATAGTGCATCAAATTTAGCAGCAAAGCTTACAAATGCGAGCGCATTATTGTATTGTCTAAAATTAAAATGTCTACTTTCACTTGTATCCCTCGTAACTATTTTTCTTTCAAACGTAATTCTTTCAAACGTTCAGGATAAGATAACTAGATAAATCATCTTCCCCTTTTTGGTAACAATTTCGACATTTTTTATCAGAAGTGAGTTCAAATATAAAGTGTTTAGCGTTACAAGATTCACATATCAAATTCATTGGACATAAATAAATTTCTGAAATTATATTTTCATTGAAATCAGGATCAATCATAACCGAAGTTGGTAATTCACTTGCACTTTGTCTGATTATTGCTCTCCTTTCTCATCGTTATCTATTTAATTCGACTTTTTCTTGCGTACTTTTTTCATCAGACTTAATTCTTCGTCTTCTTATCTTCTATCGCTATTTCTTTTGTGTCTTGTCTTTTCACTGCTCTCTTTTCACGACGTTTTCTATTCATATCAGCTTTTTCATCGACACTTTTTTCATTATATTTCAATCTTTTTTATCACTTTAAATTTTTATTTTCTTCTATTAAAATTTGAATTGCATCTTTGTTTTTTCGCTGCTTCCTTTTCACGACGTTTTCTATTCATTTTAGCTTTTTCTTCGACACTCTTTTCATGATAGTTCAATCATTGATTGTCTCTTTTAATTTTATTTTCTTCGTGTACCATGTTTTTATTTTGTATATTGCCTTAACAAAATTGCTTTTGCAATGACATCAAATTTATTACCATGTAGCAAACTTATCATATGAAAAGAACTTTCACGTTGGTTATAAACACAACCAATATTATAACAAAGTACTTTTCCTTGTCACATTAGTAAAATGTATCTTTATTTGAAGAGAATTCCTATTAAAATATAATTCTAATACATCTTTTTACAATATTCGTTTGTCGTGCGATATTCTTCTTATTTTCATGTTGTTTTCATTTGGTTTTCAATATAAATTTTCTTTTTTTGCGTTGAAAAGACTTTCATAATATTAATTTTTTTTATTTTATAGTTTTTCTTTTGACTTTTACAATTAAAATAAAATTTTTCATTAATAATAGTATATGCATAGCGAGCGAGGATTCGTGGCTAGTAAAATATAAATCCCCTAAATTTTGTAGACATCGACAATGATGCCTTGGTAGAAGGGGAAAATAGTCGGAGCCAAAGTCAATAGCCTCGAACAGTACAAAAAAAAAAGAAAAAAAGGAAACGCTAGTTCGCGGCAATGAGAGAAAATAAGGAGGCAAACGAGTGACGTGGCCTGATTACGGCCGCGCGCGTGGGGGGGAAAAACACTGGTACTGCTCGCGCCGGCGCGATTTGTCAACGTCGCGAGTCGTCGAAAAATATTCGAAACGGAATCGAAGGGACGGGGTTGGTGTGCCGAGAAAAAAGAGGTAGCTCACGCCGGCATCATAAGTGCGGTTTCGCCCGTGTGGCGGATTAGTAACTGTCGCTCGCGCGCGTGGCTACGGGAAAAGGATTATATCCAAGACGATCATTCCCTTTCTCCTACTCTCTTTCCTTCCCGCTGCTGACATTTGTTCGCGTCGATTGATGAAGGTCCTCCAGAAAAATTCCAGAGAGTGACCCTGATCGATACCACCACCTCGCCGTGTGTAGGGTTAGCAGTAACAGTAGCAGTAGCTACAGTCTTATATATATACCGAGAGCTGAGGGCCAACATTTATTTCACCCCGCGAGCTGGAGAAAGAAAAGATTTATTCGCCCTCTCTCTCGCTTTCTTCGCTGCGATAAAATTCCCGCGCGTGCGTACGGGGAGCGTTAAAACGCCGCGCACCAAGACATAAGACGCGGGGAAATCGACGAATGACACCGATATATATAATAATAATAATAATAATAATAATCAACTATGAGGTAAGGGGATTTTTTCTCGCAGTGCTTAAGATGGGGAAGGCATTTTTATTATGTATACTTGTATTTTTATTTTATCGTGGGCGGAATGCCCGCCAAGTCTATTTATACGTTAGTGCCTTCCGCGCTCCCGTGCGTGCGTCGAAAGATTTATTGTGCACAGGAGCGACAAAGTTTAAGGGAATTCTTTTATTGAGTTGTAAAAATTTTTTTATCAATGCGACCACCGCCGAAAGATTCCCGGAAAAAGTGAAAAATGTCGAAAAAATAGATATATATGAGGCGTTTCATGTCAACTGCCCCAGCGCGGCGCGCGAGCGCCAAATCGTGCTGTTTCCAGCTCATGTTTAAGATACTGAAATGTACTTGAAAAAATTTTATGATAAGCATGTCCAATGTATTTTTTCCTCAGCTTTCCAATGGTGTAGATAGTTTTCCCGAAAATTTCCATTTTCACCTTCAAAAAGTACAAAACGTGTTATATCTCGAAAACGATATTTTTAATATTTTTTTTTGACTCTCTGGATCGAAAGCTGAGCATTTTTTACGTAGGAAAGGATATTTTCCAAAGAGTGCCCAAGATGTTTTCTGCGAGATATAGAACGCGAAAAAGTAGACGCACCGCGTTTCCTGCGTGCGGTACGACGCGGTACAGCGCGCGGACTGCGCCCGCCTCGTTGCCTATATAATAACCTTTTATAATCTTTAATTCTTTACCTATTATTCTGGATTCTTAATAATGCATGGAGTAATATTTTATTAATTATTTTAGAAAATAATAAAATTTCAAAATTAACAGCAATATAGTAACTCTTGTACTAACGTTTCTTTTTCAGTGTAGATAATATTTTTTTGTTTGTTTTTACGTGTTACATCTCGAAAAGTATATTTTTAATATTTTTTTCACCCTTTAGATCGAAAGCTGTGTATTTTAAAATAATGAACTCAAACATGTAAGCATTGCTGTAATTTCCGACAATTTAAATCATGATACCATAGCCGTTTATGAATATCAAAAAATTGTAATATCTTACCTTAAAACTAATTTTGCAGTCAAGAAAGTTTATTATTTGACTGATGGAGCAAGTCAGCATTTTAAGAATAAATCAAATTTTCAAAATCTTCTTTTTCACGAGAAAGATTTTAGAGTTACTGCTGAGTGGGATTTTTATGCCACAGCACATGGCAAAGGTGCGTGCGATGGTATAGGCGCGAACCTAAAACGAGGTGCAAAACGAGCTAGTCTACAAGTTTCTTCTAGTAATCATATTTTAACCAAAAGAGCTGTACAACTGGGCTAAAGATTACTGCAAACAAACCAAAATTTTTTATAGCAGTAAAGCATCTTTTGAAGAAACGGTTTTGAAACTAAAACCAAGACTGGACAAGGCTAAATCTATACCAGGCACGTTACAAAACCATGCTATTATTCCGATAGATGAAAGTACATTGAAGCTCAAAAAAACCTCTCTGAGTTCAGAGTATAAAATCTTCCCGAAAAAAACTGCAAAAACAAAAAAAAAATATTATCTACACTGAAAAAGAAACGTTAGTACAAGAGTTACTATATTGCTGTTAATTTTGAAATTTTATTATTTTATAAAATAATTAATAAAATATTACTCCATGCATTATCAAGAATCCAGAATAATATGTAAAGAATTAAAGATTATAATAGTAGATTTCGACACGGGTGGGGAAGTCGATTATTTAGCTGGTGTGACTTTTTGCACGAGCGAAGCGAGTGCGAAAAAGCCACACCATCTAAATAATCGACTTACGCACTAGTTTCGAACGGTATTTTATACCACGAGCGCCGAAAAATCATATCAAAGTTGTGATTTTGAGGTTAGAGTGGTATAAAGGTTATTATATAGGCAACGAGGCGGGCGCAGTCCGCGCGCTGTACCGCGTAGTACCGCGCGCAGGAAAGGCGGTGCGTCTACTCTTTCGCGTTCTATATCTCGCAGAAAACATCTTGGGCACTTGGGAAAATATCCTTTCCTACGTAAAAAAATGCTCAGCTTTCGATCTAGAGGGTCAACAAAAAATATTAAAAATATCGTTTTCGAGATATAACACGTTTTGTACTTTTTGAAGGTGAAAATGGAAAATTTCGGGAAAACTGCCTACACCATTGGAAAGCTGAGGAAAAAATACATTGGATATGCTTATCATAAAATTTTTTTAAGTACATTTCAGTATCTTAAACATGAGCTGGAAACAGCACGAATTGGCGTTCGCGCGCCGCGCTGGGGCAGTTGACATGAAACGCCTCATATATATACACGGAGAGAAATTTTGTAGTGAAAATTACAAATATTCGAGACAAAATTACCAGTTTCTATGGTAATGGATGGACAGACTGACAATTTCAAACTTTTTACCAAAGTGCCTTGGTAAAATTTTTTTTTAGTTAATTTAAATTAAAAAAAATAACTTTTTTTATCCATATTGATGGATATATAGTATTTTAATATAGAAATAGAAACAGAAACAAGGATGAAAAAACATTAAACTGAAAAAAATTTTTACGGAAGCGGGATTCGATCCGACGATCTTTGGGTTGAGAGTCCGACGTTCTACCGACTGCGCCACGGAAGCTGTTACCAACAGTCATTTGAATCGCCGTTATTACTTACTGAAAATATGTGTATTGTTTTCATTTTAACGTCGCGCACGCCTCTAGTATCAATCTTCTGAAACACAATAATGCGCAGTGCGCATGCGCGAATACACAAATACCAGGTTATTTGGTAAAATTTATCAGTTTTCTTAGTAAAAATTCTTAGGTTACCTTGTAAAAATGACTAGATCTCAATTTTTACCAGTGTGTCTGGTAATTTCTATTCCGATAATTTGGTATTTTTTTTAAGTGGTTATGGTAGTTTTTCCTGGGAAACTTATAAATTGTATTAGAAACTTGGGAATATCACGGCATTTGACAGTCTATCCATGCGCTACCAAGGCACCTTGGTAATTTTTACTCTAAAATTTCTCTCCATGTACTGATGCTGCGAAAATCCGGTAGGATAGAGTATACGCCAGACAATATTGCAAGCCCCTTTCAGTCGGGATGGAATTTTACATGCCGGCCATATAAGGATATTCAATATGTAAATAAATGCCAAAATGAATTACCGATAATATAAATTGTGGAGGAAAATGAAAATATTATTTGCGTATAGCTTTTTAAAATTGTATAAGGATTAAATCAGATTACAGCGGCTCTGCTCCAGTGTAGATAAAATTCGCTTAATATTTTCGATTGAACCTCACATTTATCAACAATAAATGTGATTATCACGCATATACGCATGCGGGCATTTACGATACAACAATAAAACGTAAATAATGCAAACGCACGTAATAATAAAAGGCTAAAAATATTCCCCGAAATATCGACGTATTTCTGGCAAGTCCAAATAAATCAGCCTCGTGAATATCAAGTATCGAGTCGAGCTCGCGCATGCACGTCAGCCGCTGATAGAAAGCTAGATATTATGCAGAGCTAGATATTATACATATTATAAGTAAACTGTACGTTTCTGCACCTAGCACCCGCAAAACACTAGCAACGTGTATGAGTGCGCTTGACTTAGGGATGCAGGCTTTTACTGGCGATCGGAAAGGGACACATGACGAGGCACAAACTCGCGATTCTGCACTTTTTTCAATCTAGCCTATAGTGCGCAGCTGCTAGTTATACGTGCTGAACCCCGGCAAACAAGCCAAAAATGAATGAAAACTTTTTGGTGAGTGTCAAACGAGCGTTCGCATGCACATACGCGTGGGGGTATTGTATTATCTCTCTTTTTTGTTGATATGCGATTGATCGATCCTTTACACGGATGGAGATAAAAACCCAAGTTTTTTATCAGGCAGAATTGGCCCTATCCTACTATTTTTCTCATTTTTCTCATTGATGAAAAAGGTCGAGTACCGTTACCACTTCTGTTATTTCAGAGCAGGCTTTATGATCGTACACGTTCTCGCGTAGATGTGGGCATGTTTTTCCGTGATTCGTTCGAAAAATTCAATCGCGCTGGAATTCGAATAATAATATAGAAGAATAAATATCTGTTTCATGTGCAACGGTAAATAATAAAAGTCTGTATTATTGTCTATAATACACCTTAATTAGTGTTCTCGACTCATCCATTTTAAGTACATTTTGTATGATATATCGATAATTTATTCAAAAAGCGATTCGGTTTTATTTGTGGCAAAGTCGGGCTTTTTTCCTGGCAAGAAACGCAATTAACTTGTTTAATTTAACAATAAAAATTACAATTCCCTTGAACCGAAACAGAAAAGCTTAATATTTCGTAATTAAATTCGATACCAGCATCACCAAAAAGGATAGTATAATATATATATATATATATATATAAAATACTATAGTATACTATAAGCTCCTGCCTTAGCAAGACGCTATCGCGGAATATTATAATTCGAGGGGGTTGAAGAGAGGTTCGCAAGGTGTGCAAGAGCGCGCCTTGGAGAATTTCCGGGCTTTCTCGTCGAGCTTGGGTGAGCTACGCGCTCCATCGTCCCCGTTGTCCCCGACGACAACAGACGGAGGCGAGTGCAAGAGCGAGTGAAGGAGTCAGAGCTTTCAATTACCGCGCGATTTCCTCCCTTTAACGCCACGGCTGGAATGACGCCGGGCGTGCGTTCGTGTAATTTCTCGTTTGTCGGTTCTCTCTCTCTCTCTCTCTCTCTCTCTCTCTCTCTCTCTCTCTCTCCCTCTCTCTTTGCATGGGTGCATTCAGATACAGAATAGTGCACTTGTTCAAGATGTAGAGCATCGGTAAAAATGGCCCCTGGAGCGATGCCAAAATAATTGGCCAGCCAGCGGAGTAGGAGACGGAAGGATTGGGCTCCTCTTGGTTTTTCCGAAAATTGGTTTGGTAGAGGAGAAAGAGAGAGAGAGAGAAAGAGAGAGAGAGAGAGAGAGATAGAGAGAGAGAGAGACAGAGAGAGAGAGAGAGAGAGACAGAGAGAGAGAGAGAGAGAGAGAGAGAGAGAGAGAGCACAAGATGCTGCCACAGGTACTGTTTCGTTCGAGTGGCTGCACTAAAGCAGTACTGCCAGTGATTTAGACCAGAGAATTCGTAGCTACTTGAAAAATATTTGAGTAAAAAGATCTTAGCAGACGGAACATCGCGATTCTAGATTTTTGCATTTAAATTTCAAAATTAAAAGGGATCGATGGCTTTTTACAGCTTAGCGTTGCGTAACACAATCCAGGCGAAAAAAGAGAGAGAGCTGCCTCGCAGGAGCATTTCTCGCTGTTACGCCCGCGTGGGCGCCAAGTGCGTAAAGCCCCGGCCCGCCGCGCTTTTATTTTACGGCCTGCAATGGCCGGGCTAGCTGCTCTGAACAAGCCGATCGTCATTTCGCATTAAACCGCAGCAGCAGCAGCAGCAGCCGCGTGCGTTATCTTTACAGTTATCGTTATTGCTACCGCCGATTTAATCGCGCCAAAAAAGCCCCTCGCGCCGCGGGCCACGCACGAGCGGTTCGCACCTGTCGTCGGCAAGGAATAAGCCAGCGCGTAAATCGCGCAATCACCGTAGGGCATTTTTCTCTCAGCGACTCGGTAATGGAGCCGAGATTAATGCGGTAGCGCGAAATTTGTCGCACCCCGGTAATGATAAAGGTTCCTTCCTTCCTCTTGGCCAAGAGGACACGTCGCGCGACGAAAAAGGGAAAACGAGAGGATGGCGGCTCTCTCTTTCTCTCTCTCGTCCGAGTTTCCTACTTGGCCTGATCTCCTTTCCGGGCGCGCGATGTTTTCCCGGTCGCCCGGGCACGTACTCCGCGCGCTCTGCATTTTGGACGACGTGGTTCACGGCCTTGGAGCGCGATGTGCAGGGGCGGTTTTTAATCTCTCGAGAACGCTCGAGCGCCGCCTGCCGGCCCACTCGCTTTATTTTACGAGCCGTTCTTGCCCGCGCACGCGACCGGCTGCAGCTATGACAGAAGTTTCGAGTGGCCAACTATACTATCTCTTAACGACTAATCTTTAACAATTTTTTTTTTCGAGCTATTTCTATTTTAGAGTTGAGTTTTAACGCCTCCTAGTTATGGATCAAACACGAAGAACTGAAACATTAATGTTAATGTTCGAGTGATAAATGCAATGAAATAAATTTTAAAGCGCAATAAAATACTTGATGAAGCTGAAATATCTTATGGTAATAAATCTTTAAAGCTAATTAAATTTATAACATTAGCTGGTGAACATTTAGCCAAAATTATTTTCTCAAATTAATGAAATTTATATTCTCGCATTTATCTTCCAGGTATACATTGCGTACTGCACACTGCTTGACTTATCGTTTACAGCAAGGAATAAAAATTATTTTCCAAAGCAACCACATCGAGTAAATCGTTACGGTAACATCTCTCGATGCTATCCAAAGAGTAGGGGCAGCAGGCAACTCTAATCCAGCGAGTGTGCGCGAAAGGAGAAGCACGACGCTAACTTCGGCAGCGGCGCGGAGCAAATCTCCCATATATCTCCTTTCGCGCGCGCTCGCGAAATAACCGCGACGGTAAAGTAAAATCAATATCTCGCTATACGTGAAGCCCATGTACAATGCGCAGCGCGTGCTATAGAGCTTGTACTCTCGTCTACACTGCAGCAGCAGAATTTCCATGGGCACATAAAGAAATTTGGCGAGACGCAGTCGGCGAGAAATCACGTGATGGCAATTTCTCATCTCTCGTCCGTGCGCAGCGACGCAGTGGCACAGCAGTGGTAGTAGTTGGGAAAACTGGCGCAAGTCATCGGTTTGCAGTGGGTACGGTCCCGGCGTTTGATAAGAAGCTCTACTGCTCTGCCTCCCGTCCTTATGCTACTCCATTCGAGAGGCGAGATTCAAAATTAGGAAGTCCTCGGGTAATCTAAGGAGAAACGTGAGATATCGGCGACTAATCAAAGCGCGGATCAGCAAGAGTGAGCTAGAGGGAGAGCAGAGGGCGACTTGGTCAATCACAGAGAAACTCGTAGTACCAAGCGGCGCGTCGTACTCCTCTTCCCTCGGCTTTATCACTCCTCTTTCAACCTCTCTCTATCTCTCTTGCTCTCTGTCGACGTCGTCGTCGTCTTTGCGCACGAGCGACGCCGGAAGCCGAGATCGGACTTTTTCACCATCCCCCCGCCCTCTTCCTCGTCTTTTTCCCGCGCACGGACCCTTCATTCGCATTCCGCAGCCCAAGCGGGTGTTAAGTTAGCGCTGCCGCCGCCACCGCCACCACCGTCGCGGAGAGAAACTTTTGCGATTAGCATGCAAACAATATTTTCGAGAATCCGACGGCTCGCAGCAGCAGCAGTAGCGCCTTGCAATTAAGTTGTCGGCGTGCTCTGATTTGACTTTTTTTCGCTTCCCTCGGAGCGACGCGTCAATTGCCATGAGAGACGCGCCGCACGGTTTATCTCTCGCTTCGACGAAGATTCAATATTTATGATGCGTAGCTACTACTTTCTTTTCATTTCAATCAACGCATTAGTGTTATAACGCCTAAGTGATTGATGAGTAAATCTTATTTCAATTATCACTGATCTTTTTATGTGTATATATTTGTGTCTTCACGGAAAACCCACGTATAAGTGACGTGTTTTTCAAAATAGGTTTTATGCCTTATTTTTTATCTTCGAACAGTCTTCTATCACGTAATCGTGACAGAAATTATGAAAGTGCACCCGTTGTCTTGAATTAACTCAAGGAAAAACGCTATAACTCCATTTTTTGGACATTTTCCCGGAATAACCACGTATCTCCATTTTTTAGAATAACTCCCAGGAAAACTACATAACTCTACTTATTTTTTAAGAATGATTCCTAAAAAACCATATAACTCCACTTTTTTCATCCAATATCCTGGAAAAACGATACAACTCCATTTTTCCAGTAAGAGAGACAGATGTTCCTTACTCTTATAAGTGTATACCCATAGCAAGGAGAAAGAGTACATACATTTGCCCCTACAAGCTCCCGTCAGCGATAGTTCATATTTATCATGTATAGTTGCCGAAAAAATAATGGCCATTGAGACCCTCGTAACTCCATTGCAATTTTTGTTTATTCCCGAAATAACCACGTAAGTGAAAGTTGTTTTCTAAGATATGAATAAGATTAGTATTCGTTAGTATTGATAGATGCAGTATTGCATTCAATCTCATTTGCGAAACTAAAAACTCGATTTATTTGAAATAATGAAAAGTGGAGATAAGGGGTTATTCCTGGAAGACACATATATACATCCATAAAAACAATGTTTTAGAAAAAATATCAATTAATTAATATCCATTTATTTGACTGAAATTAAATTATTTATTACTCTCGCATTGAATGTTCACCATTCAGATTTTAATTTTACCTTTCACATTGCAATATCAATCCCGTCACCGCGTGAAATAATCGAAAAGCCATAATATAATTATCCCGTTTATCTTTTGCGCATAAAGTCGCATTGTACGAAAGATCTACTTGTCGAAAAATTAATGAGGATCCATTGTTTGGGCCGCTTCTTTGTTCGCCTGCCGGCATTATACTCCCACGATCCCGCGAAGTTGGAGCTGCGATACATAAAAAAATGCGCGTAGGAATATCTGTTGAAAAAAAGAGCCGAAACGAAATCTCACGCTAGCTAGGCGCGCACAAAAAGCAGCGGAGATCCCCCTTGAACCGCGGCGCGCGACTTTGCAGGGATTAACGAACACCGGCGCACAATAAGAGAAAAGAAGGTCGAGCCCTTATATACACTCGGCCGCTCGTGTTCCGCTTCCGATTTTACGCTCTGCCCCTCTCCCTCCTTCTTTTTTACAAGCCACTCTCACGGGCCCCCTGTTTTGCGCGCGGACCGCGTGTCGCAGTGTGGGGCCATGACAGTAGCGCCCCTCGTCGTCGTTAGTCGCTGCTTTTATTTGCAGGTTAATTTATTATGCTAATTACTTTTACGAGTGCACTTGCCTGCTGAGCAGCTTGCCAGCTGACGGTTCAGCTAGCCGGCGCGAGCGCGGCCCCGTCAAGTCGCACTTCTGTTTCCGCGCAGAGAGAAAAGAAAGAAGAAAGGAGGCCGAATGAATTCGCGTTCGGCGAGTATAGTGCGCGCTTGTTCCTTTTCGACTCGAAACTTGGCGGATGCACTTCATTCACGAGAGTTCCAAGTGCCCCCACCCCTCGCAAATCGAGCAAAGGAACGGGGCGCAATGAACGGTAACTGTACGGACCGAGCACGCGTTGCTCTTCTTCCGCGTTTTCTGCCCCGGCTCTAAACACATTGCCTCTCTGCTGCTCTTTTTCGCCCTTTCTCTCCTTTCTCTCCTCCTCTCTCTTTTCGCTGCCGTTCGCTCGCTGTGACCGATGCATGGCAAGTAAAGCGCTCGAGCGGACGGACGCCGACAGCCGCCTGCTCTGGCCGGAGAGTTCTCGATTAGTTCTTCGTAATTTCGGGAAATTGGATTTAATTCGACAATACGGTATAGCGCGAATTGGGTTTTTGGGGCCATTACCACAACTGAAGCGAGGAGCGTGTAGTTATCACATCAATATTTTTAAGTTTTTTACTACTTTACACTTTCTCTTTGAAAATTCAGTAAAAAGTGAAAAAACTTTTTTATACGAAATACAGTGTGGAATTTATATTTTAACGCTAGTTTATTGAGAAGAAATTCCAAAAAAGTTCTTGAAATTCTATAATAACGAAATTTCGATTTTCAATAGTACTTTTCGATACTCACTTCGTTCTTTATTTTACCGGTAGAGGGCGCAAAGTGTGCAGACGTACCTCTGTACGGCTCTGGTTTTTTAGGCCGTATCTTCGGCCCCTCAGCGCGCAAAAATACAAAGATAGAATTTCTGCGAATCTGAGATATAAATTCGTCCATCTGTTAATCCGTCGCGTTGAGGTAATCAAGAAAAACTGCAGAACAAGGAGAATACTGGCACGGACCACGACGGCTCGCATTCGACAGGCTGTGGAGCTGGCATTCGTGCGAACTGTGGCTACTGCCGTGTAGAGAGGGAACATGCATTGAAGAGCACAACACTACACTTGCACGCACGTCACACTTCATCACTTCAGCTGGTGCTTGCATTAAAAACTCAACAAATGCGATTTTTCCAGTAACAGTCAGAGCCAAATTGAATTTAAACGCAGGTACAAGTGATCAAAACAAAACAAACTCGCGATACCTGCTTCGAGTCGGGACAGCTGTAAACACCTGTGCTGTCACGATGTCAACAAGCATCGATAAAGGCTATAGTAGTAAATGTGTCGTGTGCGATAATATTTGTATACGGCCACTAAATATATGCCCAAAATGCAATAAACCCTGTCACTCTAGATGTGCAGGGAAAAAGTTAAATAGCCCGTGCGATTTATGTCGTAATGTGCGGCAGCAGACTCAGCAGAACCAACTGCTGAATGCTTCCAAGCAATCAAAAATAAGCGATACTAAAAGTACAGAGAGGAAAAGACAACCTCTGCTCCCCTATGTACAACGCGTTACACCCACCAAAACAAATGCGTCGAAACATCCAAATGGGACGTCCACTCTTACAGAAAAAAAACTAGAGAATTCCTCCTCGCATAGGAGTGACACTGAATTTTCTCCCTCTTCTGCCTCCGTTTCTGCCTCTGTCTCTATTTCAGGATCTGCCTCGCTAATCGACGTCGCATCTAATTCGCCAAATCAACTGCATGAAAATCTGAAGTCAACAGCCAATGCAGACGTAGAAACAACGATCGAGACAGAGTTTTCGGAGGTGGGAGTAAATGAAAAAGACGAGCTCTCTACTATCCAAGCTGTGGCGCTGCAGACATCTTCACCGCAGCTAGATATCACGGAGAATTTCTCCGTATCTCCTGCAGCGTTGAAGACTTCTGAAGAAATTATAGCCGATCTGATAGGGGTAACCAATGTGCTAATTCCTGTTAGCACCTTGAGTTTTCTATTTTAGCGTTTCGATATGCTCGAGAAGCAGCTTGACGACTTAAAATCACGTGACACTAGGGATTTCGCGCCGCCAACCGTCTCGGCTGCGCCGGCAAAAACTATCTCTACAAACAATGGAGAACTGGTTGCGAGGATTTTAGCCCTTGAAGAAGTTATCGCGCATCAAAATAAAATGTTTATTGAAATGAGTAATACGTGCAAGCTGCTTGTCGAGGATAATACTGTACTGAAAGAAACGTTGATCGGATTTCAGCACACTGCGAAAAATAATAAGGCCGCAGAAAGTAACGATAAGCCTCGTATTGAATTTAGTAGGTCGATTGATCTATCTGACGGAAGCGAGCAGTGTACACCTAGAAATGAAGTAGATAGTGCGGATTACTCGCATGAAATCATCGTCACTAACATTTTTGAAGGTTCTAATAAGCACAATTTAGATGTGGTCCATGTCGTCCTTTCTACCATCCTTCCGACTATTCGGAGGGATGATATCATTTCTACATGCTCTTTTCGGTCAAATAGAAAAAATCCAGTAGGCTCGTCAGAGATTAAACCCGTTAAACGTCGGTGTCCGTGGATAGTCAAACTCCGCGACCATAAGCTCGTTAAAGAATTAATGTATGCCAAGCATAGATTTACACGCTTTAACACAAAGGATGTGAACTTCTCGGAACTTGATCAGGAAACGGTTGACAACATAAGTAACGGGAAAATTTTCATCAACGAAATGCTGAGCAGAGAGAAGTTCGTTCAGTACAGAAGCTTAAAGGCTGTTGCTCGCGGATTACAGTTTAAATATTTCTGGCATAGAGGAGGCCGTTCCCTGGCCAAGATGCGAGATGGTGAAACGTCGCAGCTGATCATGACTGCGGCAGATCTGCAGGCGATCGCAATTTCAACCGGTACGGCAAAATTTAGTGGCGCGGGTAATAAAAATAGTATGGAGAAATTTGATAATAAATCGAATTTGGGTACAAACGATACGATTACTAACGTTAGCCCATGACTAGATAATGATAGTGCAAAAGACGTTCGGTATGTTGGATTGAAAGGTGGATTTTTAAATGCGACATCTTTGAAAGCGCACATAACAACATTTCGTCAATTCCTGCTCTCTTATCCCTCTTACCATCTCTTCGGTATTGCAGAGTCGCGACTCGGGCCTAATATAGATGATGATTTCGTCGAGATTGAAGGCTACTCAATAATCAGGCAGGACAGAAATACGCATGGAGGAGGAGTTCTGCTGTATGTTAGCAATTTATGGAAAGCTAAAATTTTATGTACATCGGCTACCATGGTGGACGAAGGAAAGCCGGGAGTTCCAGAGTACATCATATGTAGTATACAGCAGGGCTCTTCGCCCCCCGTGTTTGTAGCAGTCATTTACAGGCCCCCAGACGCCGAGCTTATCAACTCTGATTTGACTGAAGCTATCGAACAACACTCCGTGGGTTTTGCGCATCGAATAGTAATGGGAGATCTCAACGCGAATATGTTAGTAACGGAGCAGGAGTCGACTTTCGTAAAACACCTAGCATGTCAACTTAACCTAAAACTTATTGAGCATGGCGCGACTAATCACCAAAACGGCAAATCTCAGACATGGATCGATGTAATCTTCACGGACGATGATGACGTAGTGCTAGATTCTAACAATATGACGGCGACTTATCGCAATAGTCATAATATAATTGATATCGTTATTGACGTTCCCGTATCTCAAAAACCTTCACTTGGAAGGTTTACATACCGTAATTTTAAGGCTATTCGTCAAGAACAGCTGCTTTCTTATTTGAATGATTGCGACTGGTCGACTGTCAATTGTGCAGATGTAGACGTTGACACCCGCTTAGAACATCTTAATGCAAATATCACGAAGGCTTTGGATGAATTAGCCCCGATTAAGGAATTTCGTCCGAATAGAAAACAACAACCGCCGTGGGTTGACGGGGAGCTCAGAGAGTTGTACGCTAACCGTGACGCTTTACGTCGGAGATATCAACGAACGCGAAAT
The DNA here is from genome assembly GCA_036365515.1 of Torymus aiolomorphi. Classification (NCBI taxonomy): domain Eukaryota; kingdom Metazoa; phylum Arthropoda; class Insecta; order Hymenoptera; family Torymidae; genus Torymus; species Torymus aiolomorphi. Next base: position 154,717,363 of record CM070877.1, read on the forward strand.
CATGATCACTGGGAAGAATGCCAATTGCTAGCGCTATTAGAAGAACAACGCTCAAGAGAAGCGCGAGATACATTTCTTCAGAATAAAATTTTCGAGGCACTTGATAGCGGGAAAGATATCTGGAAAGAGTTGAAAAGTTTAGGTCTTCTTCCACAAAATCGAGCTAGGGAGGAACTTCACGGGTTTTCCCCAAAAGAATTAAACACGCACTTTGCGGGGGTTTCAGTCTCGGCTGAAGAACGCGAGGAAAATATGAATGAAGTTATGGCAACGGCTAGTGAAGAAGGCTTCGCCTTCAGTAAAGTTACTTTTTCAGATGTGGTTCTAGCTGTTGCACATTTCTCCTCGCAGGGTAAGAGTGAGGATGGAATACCACAAGGTGTGATAGCAAAAGCTCTTCCAGTTATTGGCTATCACCTAGCTAATATTTTCAATGCTTCCCTCTTGAAAGCAATTTTTCCCGAATCATGGAAGAAAGCTCATTTGGTGCCACTTAAAAAGACAGCTGTCCCATCGACTGTTACGGACTTTCGTCCAGTGGCACTATTGAGCTTTCTATCCAAAGTTCTTGAGAAGCTTGTACATGATCAGATTTCAGCATTTTTAGCTTCAAAGAAAATTCTCGATCCTTTTCAATCTGGATTTAGACCAGGTCACAGTACGCAGACAACTCTACTAAAATTGACGGAGGATATAAGAGCGGGAATAGACAACGAAAAACAACTACTTACCATTCTCCTATTGTTCGATTTCAGCAAGGCGTTCGACACCATATCGCCAACTAAATTATTGCATAAACTGATCAGAATGGGATTTTCCAGGGGGGTAGTCCTGTGGATAAAGTCGTATATTACAGGTCGTAATCAAAAAGTGATTACGAAGCAAAATGAAGACTCGGATTGGCTCACAACCAATCTCGGCGTACCATAGGGCTCGATTCTGGGACCCCTTCTGTTCAGTCTCTATATAAATGACCTACAGCACATTTTTTTGGATTTTAATAATAATTCTCAATCGAGTGGTGTCGGGCACCTGCTATATGCAGATGATTTACAAATTTACACGCAGACAACCATAGACGAGCTGAATGAAGGGATACGACACTTGTCGATTATAGGTAGAGCAGTGGCGGCATGGGCCGTCGACAACGCCCTCAATCTCAATGTAAGAAAAACTAAGGCTATTATTTTTGGATCTAACCACAATATTAACATACTACGGGGTATGCATTTGTCTGGCATTGAGATTCAGGACAACGTTTTCGTCCCCTTTGTCGACACTGTAACTAATTTCGGTGTTGTAATGGACTCGAAACTAACATGGAAAGCGCAAGTGGATGCAGTTAGCCGAAAAGTTAACAGAGCCCTATACGGACTCAGACCGCTTCGATCCTGCACCACCGAGATCTTACGTAAGCAGCTCGCAAGCTCTCTCGTGTTGTCTCATTTAGATTACTGCTCGCTAGTGTATCTTGACGTGACGCGTGAACTTCAAAAGAAACTGCAAATATTGCAAAATTCATGTGTGAGATATGTAAGTGGTGCTAAGAAAGATGAACACATCAGCCCATATAGAAATAAGCTAGAGTGGCTTGACTTAAGGGAGAGAAGCGCATATTTTGCAGCGGTCTTAATGTACAAAGTTATAAATTTGGGTCAGCCAGTGTACCTAGCTCCCTTATTTCAAAAGTGCCAAGATAGAACGTCGAGTAGAACTCACTGCAGAGAACTTATAGTTCCGTCATCACGAACTGACGTAGGGATGGATTCTTTCTGGTCCCAGGGTACGCGACTGTGGAATTCGATTCCTCGCGATATTAAGAATGTTTCCTCGGCGAGTAAATTCAAAGCGGCGTTTAGGAAGTACTTGATGCAAAGGTCATGCGATGTCGACTGTATATATGTGTAAATAGAATATAGACTTGTACTGCTATTTTTATAACAGTACTAAAATCGTTTTGTGAATAATCTTCTGACGTACATCGTATGAATAAAGCAATGTGATGAATTCAATCTGTAATCGCTAGATTGAAGAATAACTAAGTTCAATTATGTGATACTTCGTGACTTGGCGATTGCCATTGACTATGTTTGTGATGATTATGCGATTGCGATATAATGTACACAAATGTTAATTATGTTCAATACTTTGAACCATCCTGAGGCGGGTTTTCCTAATAGGATTTATCCCACGTGGTTTGTCTATTGGGTTTTCCCCGTCTCACAGACATGAGCCTGGGCGAATGCGGGATGGTAGACTGTAACTTAATTATTTTGTAATTTACAAATAAAAACTATTCTATTCTATTCTATTCTATTTTTGCCAGCTATATCGAACATTATATTCTTTGACACTCCGTGCTTAAAGTTGCTATTTCTGAAAAGTCGAACTTTCTTTAGTTATTATCTTATTATATTGAATTTTCAACTAAATTCATACGAGATATTTTTTAAGAATAAAATTGATGTAATGCATATGATGAAAAAGCCTTATAAATACACTGAAATCCATTACTAATAGATTAACACCTTCCGTACCAAATCGATTTGAGCACCCATAAAAGGTAAACCGACAGGCTTGAAAATCCACCGCGAACGTTTTCCAAACAGTTATCTATCTCGGAAACGTATTATCGCGCGCCTCGGCTTGGCCTTAAACCTTATCAGCCGGCAGCGCCGCGCTGGAAATAAAGAAAAACACGAAAGTTAGCGATAAGAAAGGCGCTCGCGCTTTTGCGCTTTCTCTCTTTTTCTTTCTCCATCCCCCGTGCGATATAAATCTCGTTCCCATGAAAATTCTCTCGCCCTTATACACACAGAGCGGCGGCGGGCGCAGCTGATAGGCGCGTGCCAAGGTAAAAAGAAGCCGCCGCGATACAGATAGGAGGGAGAGTGAGAGAAAAAGCGCCTGGAGGAGAAGAACAGGAGGAAATCCGGGCGGCGAGTGCAGGAGAGGTGGGAATGGGGTGGCGGCATTTTTCCAGTGCGGGGATTTTATTTGCGGATTGTCGACGAGGAGGATCGGTATATGGTGTGCGGGAGAGGCAAGGAGTACACGTCCGACAGGTACCCGCCGCGGAAATCTGCCGCGCGATAGCGGCCGCCATTATCGAGCCGGCAGCTCGTTCTCCCTCTACATCTGGGATTACCGCTCGACTCTCGCAGGATAAAGATTGTGCACTGCCGCCGACCTACTATTTTCCGTGAGAGAGCGCGATACACGCCGTAAAAGAGCGAAAGAGAGAGAGAGAGAGAGAGAGAGAGAGAGAGAGAGAGAGAGAGAGAGAGAGAGCGAGAGAGAGAGAGAGAGAGAGAGAGAGAGAGCGAGAGCGAGAGCGAGAGCTGTTTCTTTGGAGCAGTGCAAAACAAGTTGAGAGAAGATACAGCCGCCTAGATTGTAATATGTATAAGGTAGGAGAAGGAGATTGAAATGTGTGTATATATATTTATCAAGGGCTCGACTATAAACCTGATTACTGTGCGAGCGCACAGCGTATGGCTGCGTCAAATGTGTGTGTGCGTGTGTGTGTGTGTGTGTGTGTGTATGTGTGTGTGTGTGTGTGTGTGTGCGTGTGAAACGTTTTATTGTTTACAAGAAGAATGCATTTCTATACGGATGACGCAGACCGAGTTGAATGGAGCTCCATTGAAGAATGTTGGGTAATTTCGAATGGAATTTCATTATTATTAAAATAACCGGCGTTAACCGGTGGTTATGAAGAAATATCATTTCCATGGAATTATTCATTAATTTTAATGATTACATTTATACGGAGCAATTTTAAATCTGGTATCTTCATTTCCACCATTCGACGTTCGTGGTTTTTATCTCGATGAAATTTAAAAGGAAAGTACGGTTCTATTCTTTCTATTGATAAGAATCAATAGAATAAATCGCGCGCCACTGGAAGACTTTCCCGCGAGAAAGTCGAATTGAAAAACCTTGCTCCGCTTTTATTAAATTAGGCTTTTGTAGTTAAAATGAAAGCTACTTAACTTTGTCTTTTTACGCTTTTAGTTTGACGATGAGCTTAGTGCGAAACACTGTTAATCCCATTTTTCTTTCTTTAGTTCTATAGTATAGAGTCTGTAGAGAGTAGAATAGGATATTTTCTCTCTACTTCTCTTTAGATAAATTGATTTGTTTGATGTTTACCTGGCCATGCCGTCGATTAAATAGAGGCTAGGAGATTCTTTTTCCGTGTTTGCGAGGTAAGAAATGCGGATAATAATTGTACCGATTATGTCAAAAAAATGAACTCTACACTTAGAAAACAATCCTCCTGCATCAAAGACAATTTTCCTGTAGCAGGAGGATTTTCCGTTAAAAATAGCGCCTGGGGGAATTCCTCCTGCAGTACACAGTATTATTATTTGGTATCAGGAGGAAAGCTCGTTAATGTAAAAAATATATTACAATTATGCTTGTATACACTTGTAATTGTACATTACCAAATTATAAGCTGATATGACAAAAAAATTCCGGAAATACTACACAGTTCTTGAAAAAACCTTATGATAGAAAACTCGAAAAATCCGCGACTGATGGGAATCGAACTGACAACCTTCAGACTATGAAGCCAAACTTTTAACCACTCGACTATGGAGGCTTTTGACTAGCAATACCAAAAAAAGGAATATATTTACCGAATAATCCTCCGTTATCAAGGCTTATAATCCTCCTACATCAAAACATATAATCCCCTCCCGCGTATCTAATTATCTTATTAACTTATCTTTTATCATCTGAAAATTATCTATAAATCCTCCGCCCAGGGGAGGAAAACCCTCCTATGGCAGGAGACAATGATTCCTGCAACAAAATGATGGTTCCTTCATGTAAGAGGAATTCTTTTTGACTTTAGGACGATTTTTTCAGGAAGAATATCATCTTGATACAGAAGGATCATTTTTCTGAGTATACAGTGAAAAACTAAATGGATCGTGCTCCGTGTAGACGGGAATTTAGAAAAAATAGAATATAGTTTCACGAAGAAAAGTCCTGCGTAAAAAAACCGTTGCCAATTTATTGGCACGTACACTCAGAAAAACAATCCTCCGATCCCAGAATAAAATTCCTAACGAAAAAGTTTTTCCTGAAATAAAAAGGAATTCCTCCTATGCGGTAGAATCGTCGTTCAATTACAGGAATCGTGGTCCCCTGTTATAGAGGCTAATCCTCCTGCAGGAGGAGAATTTTACATTTTGATACAAGAATATTATGTGTCAGTAATGAAGGAATGATATTTTGGGCCATAGGTTCTCAAAACTGTATTTTATAAATATCATTAAATTGCAGTGTAAGACAAGTTTTATTGATAACAGATGACACTAGGACTAATATAAATATTTAAAATAACTAAAGTCTTCTCGTCCATTCAAGTATAACAATTTAATTTTTACATTAATTATTTATTTATTTGTTTGTTAAGAATTATTATATATACGGGAGGAATTTCTCTTATCGCGATGCAACATTATACCAAGCGGATATTTCTCCTTCCATAGGAAGATGTTCTCTTGGCCTTATTTTTAACTGAAAATCCTCCTCCGACAGGCAGATTCTCATTTTCTGGAAGATCGTTTTCTGAGTGCAATGAAAATATTGTTTTGAAAATGAACTGCCCATTTCTCTCAAATCATTCTTTCTATCAGTGTATGCAAGGTGACCAGTTGGCGACCTTTTATCCTTTTCCCTTACATGTAAGTGACGTCCCGGCCGTCTTTGAGAGTAAGCCATAAAATCGTCATCTCGCCACCTTGAGTGATATGTGGTTATAGGCAATATATGTGTAAAATTTTATCAAGAATAGTATATTTCGATACAAGTGCGAAAGTGTTGATTCTAGGACGGGCGTGAGGTCTGTCGTCCGAGCGAAGCGAGGGCGACAATCACACGATCATCACACAAATCAATGTAATTACCCACATGGCACGTTACATTTCTGCAACGTTTGTAAAACGTTTCTTTAGAAACCTAGAAACGTTGCTAAAAAATATTACGTAACAGAAACGTTTCAGAAATGTAGAAATTTTTGAAATGTTTCGTGCTATCTGGGTAGAATTATCATAAATTGGTGAAATAAAGCTAATTTTGACCTCTGTCGCATTACCAAAGGTAGTTACGATATAACAGATAGGAGCATCGTATTCTATGGGAAAGAATACACGAAAAACGTGTATAACAATTGCTGCCAATGGTTTCCGGCTATTCATGGAAAATAACAACGGAAAAATAGACTGCTGCAGGCATATAGGAAGAACTCTGTAGCAATATTGTGTACAGGTGTGGAAAATATTAATAATCCTGCTACAATATTAATCATTCTGGAGAAACAATATTGTCAGAATATTGTGTAGAAAATCAAGGCTATATGGGTAGGTCCATACGTCTAATTGTAAATTGAGAGAATGTATAATTATTATACTCACTATATATTTCTTAAGGCCTTTGTATACTTTGTCATTTCTTTAATAAAAATATGTATGTACAAAGATGAGGGTAAAATGTTATTTATTTAGTGCAGTTTTTCCCTTCCTGGATGTTCAAAAACAAGATGTATAATTTTTGTCTACTTGTACAAATATTTAAATGAAATAATATAATCCTCTGTCTGCAGCACTCACAGTTAAAATACTTTACACTTATCTTCTATCATAAATTATTAAGTCTTGCAATTCCAGTTTAATATTTTTACAATAAAAAGTAATTTTCTGGATGAGAACAATTATTTTGCATTGTTCACTAATATTATATAACCTGCCTTGTACAACTTTTAGTCTGAAAAAAATTACATCTATTGGTAAAAACATGTATGTATGTGTGTTGTAACAATATAAATTCGTGTAAGGTTTTACCTGTTTGTTTACTTATTATGTCATTTAAACAAGCAAATACAGTGTTCTCGTGGTCTGTGGACGGTGGAGTGTAAAACAAATAAAAAAAAGTAAATTCACATCCTCATTCTCGCATAAATTAGAGCTTATTTGCAGTTCAGAATGAGACTTTCCGTCGTTCGGTGGCGCTAGTAAAACGGAGGTGGAGTGCGTTTTTTTGGAACAAATTGAAATTTTACTTTCCACCTTAATCGTTTTCAAAAATAATTAAACTGTATAATGTTGTGATGCCCACGCACTTTCATTCTAAAAAAATGTTTATTTTTTATTGTGGTTCCCTGGTAGAAATTGTAACCAACCGTACGCCATCCGTTTGCCAAATCGCAAGGATTTGGCCAACCGTTTAACCAACAGTTAGCGATAAATACCGCTTATTTCGTCACGGAATCACCCTTGCGCTTGGTCAATAAATGCTTAATATTAAAAATCTTAAATAAAAATCATTTACACAACTTATTATTTAAATAAAACTCTCAAAATTTGTATTATTCATAGAATAATCAAAACCCACATATTAATAGTATTTTTCTTCAGATAAATATGGTTAAATCGGTAACGGGTATAGTTTTGTTTGTTCAAATTGAGGTTAGGGCGTGTTAATGTGTAGTGTGCGTGACTTTTTGACGTAAGTCAGGACATGTACAGGTGGATACTTACATTTTTTTAAAGGACCCCGCACACAATGTATGGAAAATAATCATTCAGTCAAATTGGATCAAACTTGGGGAAAAGATAGATCTTGAGGTCCTGAACAAAAGTTCTCATGGGCAAAACCCCCCAAAATTTGACCGAATGATTTTTTCCCATACATTGTGTGCGGGGTCCTTTAAAAGTATCCTATATTTAAAATTTGAAAGAATCCTACATAAAAGGTATTCTACATTTAAAATTTGAAAGTATCCTACATAAATTCTTCGTACTCGTATTGCTCCGTTTTCTACACGGTGCTCCGTTACCATCTGACCTTTACAGTGAAGCAAAACCACGCGATCCCGACAATCCCGTCACGTGACTCGTATGAGTCTGCGCAGTTAAATACTTTTACCTATACATAACACATGAACCTGCGATCGCACTCGTGTGTATGTAATATGTGTGCATTTATGTGCATGTGTGCTTGTCTTGCGGAAAGCGGGATGCGGGATGCGGACAGTAATTTCGGAGCATAGTCCACGTGCTACGCTGTCTACTTAACCTTCAAATAAATTTACTCCCAACTTCATTCAAATATTTTTTTAATACATTACAATAATTTTTATTATTGTTTATGTATCAAAATCTTTTTACATATCTATATTTCTTATTAATTTCTATTATTGTTTTATGAATTACTCAATGTTTTATTATTGATTGATAGTCCACCAAGCGTTGGTTAACCGTTGGTCAATATTTTTCTTATTCGTTGGCCTAAATTATTGGCCAACAGTTAGTAGATAAGCCATCCGAGTTGGTTTATTTTCTACCAGGGTTATATATAATATTTATATTGTGACGCCCACACTCATTTTTACCTCTGTGGTCTTACCAAAGTTTGTTTCGGCAAAACTGATGACACCATCGCATTCTACAGGAAAAATTCGCGAATAATGTATGTAATAATTGCAAACGAATATTTTCAGATGACAATTCACAAATCAAAGATGAAGAGTAAGATCTTCCCATGTGCCTGTAGCAGTCTATTTTTCCGTTGTTAGTTTCCATTAAATAGACGAAAAATATTGGCAGCCAGTGTTATAGGTTAAGAGTGCCAGGTACTGTACCCCCTAAGCAGACGACAAGTTTCACTTACTGGATATTTGAAAGCGTGCCAAAATCCAGTGACTGGTTAGGGCACACTGGTACACAGGTACACTTACCCTACATGTTTTTTGTGTTTTTCCCCCGTACAATACGATGGTGCTATCCGTTATATCGTAACTGCTTTGGTAAGGCGACAGAGGCAGAAAATAGCTTAAAAAAGCGGTTTTTTTAGTCATGGCCCACCACTCCAAAAAATATGTGCATAAATATTCACTTTTCCACAAAATTTCACGCCTGAACCGCAATATGGCTCAATTATAGAACGATTTTAATTTTTTTTAAATTTTTTTAGGTCAGTTCTTGAGGTTCTAAAATCATGAAAAAACTTGAGAAGATGTGTATTTTTATGTAAAATAATCTCGTATTTTTTTCGGATTTTTCCAAAGCAATTATTTTGCTAACAAAAATTATTTATGAAAAAATCAGTTTTTTAGGTGGTGCGGAGAGGGGGGAGGAGGGCGGGAGCTAAAAATACTGTGTGAGGTCATGATTTTACATGCCTGAGCAACTGTTAAAAAATTTTGGAGTATCTTTTTCACTATTATAATGGGTGATACTCTTTTGTGTCCTTTTTGCCCACTAAATATTAATTACACAGAAAAGTGTCTTACTAATTTCGTTTTTTACTGAAAACTTGTGTCAAAACTGGATCTCATTTTGAACTGTGCATATTCTTTAACAAGATAATCATAACAATTCGAGAATAAAGACGGGAGCGGTGAGTGAAAGAGAGAGGAGTCGTGTCCTGAAATCGCTACCGCCGTGCGCGACGTGCACACACTGAGAAAGAGGGAGCGAAAGTTAAATTGGAGTGCGCGGGCGCAGTGTGGGACTTTCGATTTGCATTTTTCTCGGCAACGATATTTCCTTGAGTAAATCATTACTCCGTATGACCGAGGTCTCCTTCCTCCCCTCCTCCATTGTCGTCGTTTATTGCGCCTAGAGCGGTATAACGGCGGCATCGCCGGTAACGACGTCATTAGGCGACTCGCGAGGCTCCCGCGGAAGCTCCGGCAAGAGATACGTCAAGCAATTATCTTTCCGCATGTAATGCCTGTATAGTTATATATGCGCGCGCGTATAATCTTTGCGCGCGAACGAGCGTGAGACGCAATCGAATCGTACCCATTGTCGCGATATTGCGCGCTATTTGAGCTTTTCAGTCACGCAATTATGCAGTCGCAGTTGTCGGCTTGTCGTCCTTGAACCTTATTACAGTTCGGCTGGGTTTTTTTCTTTATGTTGAATTTTTTAAATTGTTTGAAGCCTCATTTTTCCGTATAAAAATTCTTAGAAATATTGAAAAGAATTTTTTTTAAAAGCAGTGCGTGTAAGTAGGTCTGTAGCGCCATCATTGCAGAGCGCATGCATAAGAGCTATGAATTTTCAAAGATTCAATACAGATCGAAATATAGTTTCTACATTAAAATAAGTGAAGATTATTAATTTTAGAAAAATTGACCAAAATACAAGACATGCGACGTAGAAAATTCGCCGATAGGGGTTGTGACGCCACTATTCTCCGCTCTCTCCGGTAAGCAAAGAAGAATTGTAACAAGAGGCTGTTGCGTGTTGGCAGGGCAACGTATGTGCAGCATGTGAGCCCGTGCCTGACATTGGTGCGGTTAAGCTACATGTCCCTCCCCCTCTCTCCTTTACATTGTATAGTCAACTCCCGTCCTCTGATTGTCACTCCATAATCACGATTTGACATCCAATTTATTTGCACAATGCGCACACGCCTACTTGCACAGCTGGCGGGGGCTCGCTACAGCGCGTTTAATTCAATATGAATTATGCATCAATGTAAAATGTTCAACATGTAATTCATAGAAAATTAACCGCTATGCGATTTCAAGAATTTTAATTTCCATGCGTTTAAACAGTTCTAAATAGTTTTAAATAATTTTGAACAGTTATTAACTATTATTAACATATAAAATTTACGACAGGGCATCAGTCAACTTCGAAGATTTTTCAGAAGTAATATAATTTGATATGGAGACATAACCAAATTTCGTTCAAAGAATAGAAAAGAAATTTCTTTTTTATAGAATCTTTGTAGAACAATTTATTAGAGAATTGCACAAAACAAATGAATTTGTGTTTGACAAAAATAATTTTAATTAATTCTTACTATATTCACTTCTTAAATCGCGATTATTCGAAAAATTAGTTCAAACTCAAAATAATTGGCCAGCGTATCTGACTAATTTCATGTTTCTGTAGAGATCCCTGTAAATTAACCTCCTAAAAATTACGATTTGAAAAGAGGACTAAAACAGTTTTAAAAGTTTTAACCTCAAATATCTCTGAAATGTATACACTAATTCTTTTACCCTAAAAACTTACGTAATAAATAATATACAAACTCTACATCTCCATCAACTCTACATCTCCATCAAATTTCAAAGTAATTAAATTTTACTCTAGTTATTGTGCGACATTTCCAGAAGTACCAAAATTTTAAATATCAAATATCTCAAAAACTAACCATATAATTTGGATGAAATTTTACATAGGTATATTGCCTATATCGCATACAAAATAGTCTATAAATTTCAAACTGATACACGAAGTTGAGATTGAGAAATTACGATTTGAAAAAAAGGTTAAAAAAATTTTAACTTCAAATATCTCGGAAATTTATTGACCAATCATTTAGCCCAAAGAACTTAGCCGAGAGCTATCCAAAATATACCTCTACAAGGAATTTCCAAGCGATTAAGTCAATTTTACTACCATAATCGCGCTTCATACAAAACTCTTTTTTTCCATTTTTTAAAATTTTTTTCTCAAAAACTAGTCGACAGAATGGATTCAAATTTTTACAGATTATAGCTATTTATATTCTGCATTATCATGATTTTTTTCAAAAAAATTGACCGTTTATTTTTGGAGTTATAAGCTTTAAAAAAAAAACAAGTTTTTGTTAATAACAAAAGAACTGCAATAGCTAAGGCAATTTTTTTTTTTGGAAAATACAGATTTTTTATGCTTTTTCGAATGCTATCTGTCCGATTCAAATATCTCAATATTCCTCTCTTAAAAAAACGATGTTAAAGAGTGATTTTGATTGGTCTGTAAGGCGCGAAAATTCGCTACTTCCGCTACATTTGAATTTTTGGAATTGAATTTTTATTCTTAACTATTTAAAACTAAGTAATTAAATCAAATTTGAATAAAAAGATTAATTTTGTAATGCTTTGAAAAATGATCTGATTATTCTATCATTTAAACCAATTAAAATGAAATCATAATGAAAAATTATATATTCATAATCTAAGAAACAAAATAGTACGCGCGCAGCGCGTTTGGATTTTGCTGGTTATCATTAAAAAACACAAAAATGAATTTTGCAAAAATCGAAAATTCGAAATAAAATAAAAACGCATCGGTGAATCAAAAAGAGGATTTCCTTCTCCCATACACACAAAAAAAAAACAAAAAAATGAGACCTGTCCGGTTAAAATTGATCGAATAGATCCTGAGATAAAACGGTATACGCGTACACACATACACATATACACACAGACACACACACACATACACATCCATACAGACATTTTCTAAAATCATATGATTCGAACTTCTATCACCTCTATTAGTGTTTCTAGAGCGATTTAACGAAACTTAAAATTTTACTATTACAAAGCTCCCTCTAGAAGGAAGCAAAAAGAAATAAAGAACGCGAAGGCAAAGAGAAAGAATGGATGCTCACGACTAATAAAAAAGGGAGTAGTAAAGAGCGTCTGTGCGTCTGGAAAAAAGAGCAACAGCCTCGAAGAGAAGAGTCACTGTGAGAGAAAGAGGGAAAGAGAGATAGAGTGAGAAAGAGACGCGCGACGTGTAAACGAAGCTCAAAAGGTTCAAGGCGAAAAGGCGAGCGCTCGGTCGTGCCAAATCGACGTCGACACACTCTCTTCCTCTCTCTCTCTCGCGCGCGCTTCATTACGCCCCAGTGTATGGATCGCACCTTTAAAGAGGCTCGGCTTATCTTCTGATTTCTCCTTTTCTCCCCTCCTCCCTCTCTGTGTCTCTCTCTCTCCTCTCTACGGCCATTTTTTGACCGCCCGCAAAAAAGTCACGGAGAGCTCCCTATATATGGCTGATTTCCTCCTCCCCCATTACTTTTTTGCCTTTTTATCCTGCAGGCGCGTGAGGGCCCGAGCGTGGTATCTTATCCAAGCTTGATGGCCTGCTTTGATTTACAGGCAAGTAAGCCTAGCCCTTCCATATAGGCCCGAGAAACTGAAACAATTACTTAAGGGGGGAGTGTAATCCATTTGCACAGGCTCACGTCAGTATGCGAGAGACAATAAAAAAGGGTAAGTAGATACATTTACTTTACTCTCGAGCGGACCTTTACATTCGGCGCGTTGATATTATCGTCGCCTATCGCCCCCGCGTGCTGGGAGATAAAAGTTTATCGCTCTGCACTCGGGCGACGAGGCGCAGGGCAACTTTTACTCGTGCGTGCAGTATTGGCAGGTGGTGCGGGCGTTTAGAGCGATAAATGCGACGGAGAGAGAGCGAGAGAGAGAGAGGGGGAGAGAGAGAGAGAGAAAGTGAGATTTAGCGCCTGTGCGTGCCTCAAAGTAGGCGCATTAACATGCGAAAGTGGAAAACGAGTTTTGTGTAATATTTTTTTTTTCTCTTAATATTTCGAAGATATCGCAGCAATCTTTTCTGCGACGTAAGATCTGACTTAACGACAGGTAAAACTTTCGAGAGGTTATTTAATATTTTTATTCAAATATACGTTTGTTTTTTCAGTGATATGTAAAATTTGCTTTATAGGAAACACATTCGTTCCGTAAAAACTGAGAGATCATGTTTTAATTAAGTTAAATTTATCACTAATTTAATATAATTTTCATAAACATTATTATGCCACATTATTTGCATGCTATAAAGATGAATATAATTTTGGTATATATGGCACATGCATTTTTGTTGTAATAATCAAATTCACCAAATTATATACCATTTCACCGCATAAAATTTTTTAAATTAAAGTCCGTTATACAAGAGTTTCGCAATTGGCCTCATTGTAAATTGTAAAAATATTTGAAATAACCTGGCGAATTTAATCCAAATTCATAAAGTCGAGAGACAAAATTTATATTTTGAACGTACGCACGGGCAAGAACGGATGCATAAAACAGGGGTATTAAAACTTAATTAAAATTTATCGAGATAAACAGTTAATATGTTGTTTTATAGCCGCTAAGTGCCAATAACCTAAGGTGGCCGGGGCTCTTTCAGCCCCTTCCCCCTCTTCTCATAACCCGCGACGGCAACTTTTTTACGAGCAATGGAAAATTGCCCGGCCCGAAGAATACATAAGAAACGGAAAGCTGGCTACCCCCACGAGAACGCACCTTCCCCGTAAAAGTCTTTCGATAATAAACACCATCGCACTCCGGGCCTGCTTTAATAACGCGCCGCGCGCGAAAAGAATCGTCGCGTCAAAGTCAACTCGCTCTCTGAAAGAGCAGAGGGGGAGAGAGAGAGAGATAAGCCGCGCGCATTATGCGCGTTCGCGCATGCAGACACACTCAGGCCGGGCGCGCGCACCCGCTCTCTCATCCGTAATTTTTAATCCTTTTGTGCGCGGCCGCTGAAAAGGCCGTGCTGCTGCAAGTGTGCTTCAGGCGGCGGGACAAAGCCGGGGTGGGCACCGTCGGCTTACACGAGTGCGCCTCGCGTCAAAGAGCGGAGACAACTGAGGTGCGGAGGCGCCGCGAAAAAAGCCAGACACAATGCCGGAGAAATCAGAGCGCGTGAAACCCGCGCGCACACGTATGTATATATACATAAGTGTATCCCTATGCACACACGAGGGCGCGGACACGTGAGCCGGGCGCGAGATTGCTTCGGAGGGTATATTTGCGTGCTTTGGCGCTGGCTTCGAGGCTCTTTTATTGCGATGAGAGGGGGAGGGAGGGCACTCGTTTTTATGCCAACTACCGCATGCGCGCCGAGCTCTTGTGCTCACTCGCGACGCGCCCAGTGAATTAAGAAGGGGGCTATTGGTAATTCGATGGAGCTTTGTTCCGAATATTGGAGGGAGAACCTACAGATTTCGTTTCACTGATCCGCCCTGTGTTCGCCTGATTTTTCGAAACAAATTTTTAGCAGATATTCGCAAACTTTACGGAAGGATGTTGTAAGATGTTTTATCAACCGTTTTAGTCGGTGAAATTTTAGAAAACAATTATACTATTAATTGAGTTTGAATTTTTATTTGCTTCTATTTAGGCTCATCAGAGGCGTTATTATTTTCCGACAGATTTTATCAAGTTTAAATAATAGGTGTATGAAAGACTTGATTAAAATTTTCAGAGAAATAAACTACTTTAGTTTTCACAATATAATAAGAATATTAGTTATTTTATAGTTAATGCAAGAGCAAGAGCTTGTGTTACTCGAACACAAACTGAAATAGATGTAAAAAAAAGAAAAGAATAATGAGTCGACATATTTCAAGGTAATATAGTACGACCGTATCGCGGAAAGATGACGAAGAGCAGGAAAAAGCCAAGCAATCGAAGATAAAGAGCAATAAAATTGTAACTTGGACGGCACGGTTCTTGCGTATCTTTTTCACACTTGCACATCGGGCCGCATTGTCATCTCCGCATCTGCGTCACGTCTTTATCGTTCATCCCCCGAGGAAACATCCGGCGTCCCAACAGAACTCGCGTCGCCCGCGGACACAAGTGTTACAGAGGGGGCAAACGAGCTCTTCCCTCCTCTCCTCATTCTCGAAGACAGTGACGAATCCAGTCGGGCTCTCGTCGTTCCGCCTTGTAAACATCTGCTTGTCGTCCCATTACCGACACACCCTCTGTTTTAGCGCGCACCCGCTTGCTATGGCTTCCGGGAAGGAGAAAAGTACAAATGACGCGTCTTTTCCGCGCCGCTGGGTGGATTACGAAGCGCGCCTTTTTCGGCCGATTTCCAGCGCGCGCGCGCTCGACGCCAGTAATTTTTCACTCGATCTCGGCGAGAGTTGTCCAGGCCTTGCTAGGCACGTTCCCAACCTAGCATACACATGTATATGTAGCTACGTATGTACATGTGGCGAGGGCAGTAGCGCGAAGCGGTTTTGGTCAGGCCGTCAGGTCGCGGCTGCGCGCCGGCGCGTTTTCTCCGACTTTTCGCTCCCAACGATAATAGCAGCAACGATTATGTGCTCGGGATTTTTCTCCAGCCCCGTCAGTTCTCCTCGCAGGATTAAAAGTTGTAGAGCGGCCAGGGTATTGCAACGGAAGAAGAAAGCCGCTATACGTGGGCGCAGGTATATACATCGCGCGGGGCGAAGACCTCAATCTCAAAAGTTTTGCTGGCTTAATTAGTCCGGGAAACACAGTTAGTTTAACCAGTTATCGTTCCGGCTCCCTGCGCAGCAGCCGCTCTATATGTTTCTAGCTGCGCACTCGAGACAGAGCGCGACCGCGGCATTACTTCGGCCGGCCGTTCTTTTCGACCGATGCGATGGTTAATTTGAAAACTCGGCCAGTCCGACTTTCCTGCATGTCACTCCGCCTCGTGTCGTGCAAGTGTCCGAGCTGAATAATTCGGCCCCTCACGAGCGCGCGTGCGAAAACTTTCGTCGCAGCCGTGACACACATATGGTCCTTCGTCAGCGGCGACTGCATGCGTGCGAGTGTGGGGCAAACGCAGCCGCGAGCTCTGGGCCGCGCCGAAAAAGGACGGGGCGCGCGTGGGAATAACCCTTTGCAAGATTGATAAGACGCGCGGAGAATGTCCAGGCGAGCGCTTTTCGTTCTCGCTTTCTATGCCAGCACACGTGTGTGCGTAGGTATACGTGTGGGCGCACACTCGAGGTCGCAATTTCCGCGTTGAATGGTGCGCAATTTTCAGCGGGGAGAGATTTACATTGGGGAGGTAGCTGGCGCACGTGAAACGCGCCGCCGCGTTTTATCGGGAGTTCGTCCACGGGCGGGAGAGAACTCGGCCGCGCGGAGGAGTTTAATTATAGATGGGCCGAGGACGTGTGCGGAGAATTGATCAAATCGGGGGACAAACGATGAAGATTTATTTAGGTCCCCCCCTCTCTCGCACCTCGCTCTTTCATCGGGCTAGCTCTCCTCCTTCGGATTCCCGAGGCGCCGCACCGAGGGGGGCGGGAGAGGGGGCGGACGGTCGGGGGCAGGGTAATTGATCACGCACTCGCGTGGTTATACCGTCGCGTACGCGGAGCGCCTGCGAGAGGCGCGCGCGCTCCATACGTGCGAGCTCGGCAGCGAGGTGCGCCGCCGCTACCGCGCCGGCCACGAGGAAGACGGTCGGCGCGCCCATTCGCACTGCGTCGCCGGACGAGCCGCGCACACAGCCGCGGCAGAGCGGCGGGAGCGCAGGTAGCGTAAAAGAGCACGTACCTTGAATATCAACGATCAGCGCCGGCGGGTGCCAGCTGGCTCTGCTGCTCCCTCGGCGCGCATACTAACACACCCGCGACTGCGGCCACACACAACGTCGGCGAGCTGTACGTCCAACCCTCGCATTCGCGCACGAAATCCAGCGGCACCTCCGCGCACTCTCGTCCACGTGAGCCGCGCACGGCGGAAGCCAGGCCGACGTCTGATGGAGCAGCGCACTCTTGCTCGCTCGCGCGCCGGCACTCGACTGGCGCGCACGGCCAGGCAGGCAGGCAGACAGACGCGCGGCGCGCGCCTATGGCTTGTTGTGCTCGCGAGCGGGCCCGAGGAACTCGGCGAGCCCCCTCCCGCCGCGGGCTCGGCCTCCCCGACGCGCATCTCGCTCGGCCGCGCGCACCCCCACCGCCCCCCCACGGCCGGACGACCGTCGCCCCCGCAGCGCCCCCGCGGCGCAGAGCGGCGGGCGCGCTCTTCCCGAGCGACCGAGCAGCCGCGCCGGAGAGAGGGAGAGGATCGATTCGACGGCCGTCAGCTCCGCCGCGTGCTCTTTAACGGCAGCTCGCTCTCCATTCTATTCCGAGCCGCTGTGCGCTTTATTTTAACCAAGAGAGGCTTCCTTCACCGCTGGGGTATCTTGACCTATAGACGCGCGAATATCGCCTGTCGTCCGAATGACGAGCCACTTTTATTTACTCGAATAATGCGAAATTTGTACATTTTACAGATTGGCAGCAGAGTATGATGAACTTCGTTTCGAGAACTCACGTCACTGAGAGTATGTTATTGCAGTAGAAAAACCGCCTATCTGTATCGTTCGACAATGTAATTAATAACAAAGCACGGGCATGTTATTACAACTACTCCATTGCGCATAAAATAATTCGCCAACCACTTCAAGTGCTCTAACCATGTATTTATTAAAATACAACTGCAAATGTTCTTTAACCTTGGATGATAAATTTTTTTCTGTCGACTTTCAAATTATCCTCGGGCTTACTTTTCGACTGTATTCCCACTGTATTCCTGTGTGTGTGTGTGTGTGTGTGTGTATCATCTGACATATCCCCACTATAGCTTGCTACCCAGCTCTCTCCATTTTCAGCTTCTCTCTTTGTCTTGCCGCAGCGCCGCGGAAACGCGTGTAATTTCTACACGACGATACGATTACAAGACAGCCTTGTGTCGCTCGCAGTAATTGTAAGGTGTCCTTTGAAAACGGTCTCGCGCAGACTGTTAGTCGCGCATATATGCGCGCACGGATGACGTGTGAAACAAACAGGCCGACTGGGTGTCCGCTGCCGCACCTGCACGCACTCGCACTGCGACGCGTTACGCAAAGCATTATAATTGAAATTAAAGCGTGTTTATTCGCGGCCAGAGGGGGGCGGCGGTGCTGTCTCATTCGAGAAGAATTTGTACAATTGCAGCCGTAATTTCGCGACGAGAGATAGCGAAGAGTAGGGGGAGATTAATTTCAGAAGAGAGGAGGTGAGGGCCACAATGCCCCCGGGGAAATATGGCTCACTTTAAAACTCGTTCTCCTTTTGCGACTTGGATACGCGCGCGACGCGAGGAGCCGCGCGCGCACACATTAATAATATAAATTTTCGAAATTGACCTTTCCCGTTTATGCGGAGCCCGTGATAAATGGATGCGGAGAGAGCTGGACAGAGTTATCGTTTTTTACGAGAGGATATATATATATATACATATGTGGAAAAACGCGCTTCTTCTGTCATATGTGAGATTAAAATGATATAATAGCTTTTCGGTTTTGAATGTAAGCTTATAAAAATGTTAGATAAAGTTAATCGAGTGAGTATTCGTCAAATGTGGTCGCGTATTATGTGTTAAGGGTACTGCCAGTAGTAGAGCCACGCTGTGGTAAGACACGATACCTTCATTCGCCACTGCTCTGTATCTCATTACAGACCAAAGTATTTGTAGTACTGTAATTTCAAGCAGTGGTTTCAATCTTTTAGAAAAGAAATCCTACAGAAATGAAAACCTTTAATTTAAATGGCAAATGGATTTTTTATTCACTCACAAATATCCCGAGCAATAAATAAACATCAGCCGGCAGAATACTTAGTTTTTCTTCCACGACAAAAAGCTTTCTCATCAATGCGAAAGGGCACTTTTTAAGATTAACCAAGTTCCGCTTCATTACGCTCGACTATATAGGAGCTGCTTCGTCAACTGCCGCGCGCCGGGGTATCTCCACGCTCGACACTTCTCTGCCTCCTCCTCCATCTCCCTCTCACTGTCTTTCTCTCACTCTTTATCCGCCCCACTCTCCGCCCCTCGACTGTCTCCACACACTTTGTGCGCGATCTTGCCGAGCGCGTTATATAGTATTAATGAAGTTCAATTGCGGGGCTTGATGCGAGCACTTAATTAAGCTGCCTCTTCAATCTTTAATGGCTCGATAAGTGACGAACGTTTTTCAACGGGAAATAAGAGCACCTACGCGTACTTTTATCGTCGAATTATTAAAATGTTCAAATCCGTTAACACAATTTACTGCCACGGAATCTCAAAAGAAATTGGCCAGAGCAATGCGAATAGAGTTGTGAACGATAATAATAGGTAAATAAGAAGTGCGCGCTCGCAGACGCGCCTGCGCATTCTCTCGGCGCTCCGTCAGGGCATTAATATTTTTACCGGGGGGGATTCCGCGAAGCAAATCGCACGTAATTTCCCGACCAAGGCGTTTAATCATCATTTCCCCCAGTGACCTACAATCCCGCCACAGCGGCACTGCGCGCGCTCCGAGATTTTTCGCGCATATTAAAGGAAATGAAAGGCTCTCGTACGGCTTGACATCAATTTAATTCGTTGCCATTTTACAACGGAGCCTGTACGCGTGCGGCGCATTTCAACCGCCTTAATAGATTTTTAATGAGAAACTCCCTTACACACGTACTTTATACGTCTCGTCGCAGGGACGGAATTCGCACAGGCGTTCGCTCACGTATCCGAAACTTCGCACCCCCTTTTCGCGCGCGCGGCGGGGAAGAGAGCTTTTCTCCCCTCTCTGCCCCGTAACGCGCATGCACATGCCCAAGTAATTTCGGTAGTTCGAGCCAGCGAGCGGGTTATATGTCGGGCCCGCGCGTGAGGTGAAATTTCTCGCGAAGCCCCACTTTGCTTGCTGGCTGTCTCCACACTTCGTCACCTTCAAGGCTAACGAGCTACCGCGCTGCAGCAGTAGTGCCTTCAATTTTCCTCGGCAGCCGCTATATGTACACATACATGCGCCGTGCGGCAATTGTGTGCGTGCGAGCGTCTTGAGCCGGGGAGGGGGGGGGCAGCTGCGGCGAGAGAGAGGGAGAGAGAGCTATAGTAAGACCCGCCCGATCTATTACCGTTTCATTCCAGAGAGCAGCGGCTCTTTTTCCTGCTTCTTCACACCCTCGTTTTAGCTGATTAGATGGCCGAGGAGAGGAGAAGAGAGGAAATACGCTGCACGTCGACTTGCTCGTGGAAATTCATTAGTGTGCATGTGTCGTCGCTTCCTCTTCCTTATACTGTGTTAAGAATAATGTCGGCTAAAGCACATGAATTTACGTAGATTCTTGTAGAAATTTCTTCACCATAACTATTATCTGCCGAATTTTGCCGAATTTCGTAATTATAAAAGTAATAAAGAACTTTCGACCGACCACTAATAGCTTTCTGCGGGAAACTTTGACCCACTATATACGCCTTTTCTATGTACTTACGATCATGCCTGGAGAATGTGGAATTTAATAACTTCACATATTACGTGGGAGGTTAAATAGTGGAAAGCTTCTTTTTGACGAAGCAAAATCGCGTTTAATAAAAATATTATGAAGCGATATCTTTTCAATGGACCAAATGACTTGTTCGATTTTACTTGGATAATAAATCCTTTCTTTTTTTTTGTAAAACTAGTGTGGTTAAGTTAAGTGGATGTGGTAACAAATTTTTTCTCCAACAAAAACGACCAGTAATTAAGTGGAATTGAAAGCTTAAACTATCGCTAAATTGTTACATAAAGGCCGCTTAAAAATAGGAAATTGAATAAATACCTTTTATTCGAAGTTAATTCATTCATGAGCTCTATAATTACATCCGAGTTAAACCCTTCAGCTAAAGCCCATTGAACAATGAATAAATACTCATATGCGGCAAATATCAATACGGGTCAGCGCGCCAAGTCGCAAGATCAACACGGAAGCCGCGCTTACCAGTATATAATCGAGTACTGGTAGCTCGAACGCGCGCGAGTTCATTAAACTCGCCGCAAATACCGATTTTGTCCGCCCGATACTCGCATAGACACGCAGCAGCAGTAAAGCACTACTCCTTTTGTAACTCTCATCCCTCTCGCGGAAAATTACAGCGTGCAAGATATTTGCAATTTTTTCTCCTCCCACAGTGAAGAAACTGCTGTAGGTGAAATCTCGCGCGGCGATGATGGAACGCGCGCACTCGCGTCGGTGTTAAAGTAGCGCCGCAATTGTGAGTGTAACCGCGGGCGTAACTCGGAAAGCTTTGAATCGAATGGAATGTCGGCGTAGCCTAGCTTTCGCACGTGCACGCTGGTAGGAGGAGCTAAGGAGTGAGAAGAGAGAAAGACGAGCGAAGGCGAAAGGGGTAAGAGCAAGACGAGAGAGGCAGAGAGAGAGAGAGAGAGAGAGAGAGAGAGAGCGGAAGAGAGTGGAGACTCGTAACTGCCAAGTTATACGAGTGATCGTTATCGAGTTTCACGGCGTAAGGGGGAGCGTAAATTAAGAGGTCTAACTTGGGTAACGCCACCCTTTCACAAAGATTCGAGTGCTAGATAAATATTTCCAGTTCTATAGTTCAGTTAGGCATCGGTCTCGTTTTTCTTTTTCAAAAATAAAACTTTCTAACCGTGAACTTTTTGGACATTTAGATTTCGATGATTTTCGATATTTTACCATCTGGGATAGATTTTCTATTTTTTTCTCTTTTTGGGAAATAGTTAATTGCTAATAACAAAGAATATAAACTAAGCTAAGGGGATCAAGAACGAAAATACAACTAAATTTTTTTTTGTTCGAATTGGAATTTTATATTTTATGATGGGAGAAGGGATCACACTTTTGAATCGTATCGATGATACTTTCAGCATTTTTCGCAATTTTATTCTGCACTGCAATGTATCAATTTTAAACTTCACTGGACTCAAATTTCATCGAGTATTGGTATCGAACACATAAATCGACAGTTACTTGCTATTTTCCAATAGCAACTATGCTTTTCCGATAAAATATACGTTTAATATAATTCTTACTACAATGAAAGAGTTGAATCCAAAAGAAAGTGAAATAAAATGATATTAAATAAATTTATGAAATTTTGTACTGCATAATTTTTAATTAATTTTCATGCACTGGAAAGTAATATTTTAACAATGTAAACATCGAATTTTCATTCGTAAGGTAGTTAAATTTAAAATGACTATTTTTAGAGTGATTTTCAACTAAATTAATTTTCACGAGCAACCCGTTTCCACAAAAAACGCCTAATATCGCGAAATATCACTTTCAGCGAATGTTCGCTCACCAAAATACCTTGTAACCAACATTACTCCTTTTCATCCCTTTAAGCTTATCTCTGAGTCGTATTTTTGACTGCCGAAGACCGCGTATAATTCCGGCGACGTGCCTTTCGTACGCCGACGACTTGACGAGACGTTAAGTGTCGGATCGCGAAATCGAGAAAGAGCGAGGGATAGTTTGGGGTTTCAGTGCCGAGGGTCACGCGCGCCGAGAAACTCCAGTAGGGCAATTTTACGCTGCGGGAGGCCCCCGTGAGTTAAGCCGAGTGACCGTTAACCCGCCCTAGCTCATGCGAGAGGAAGAGGGGAAGCTGACACACGCGGACTTTTCCACTTTGTGCTCCTGACGCGTCCTAATTAGAACTGCATCTTACGCTTCTTCTTTCTCGCCTAGCGCTAGCAAACTTTCCCATCAGGGTCTGTTAATGAATAGAATCGAATTCGCTCCGGCAAGTTTGCCGCGCGCAGTGAGCGAACTGCGGCTGTTACGGTTAATATCGACACATCCGCGAAGATGAGGACCGACGCGGGAAGACGCAACCAGCGCGAGTGATTACCGCCGGTGAAAGTTTGACTTGCGAGCGGCTTCAACCGCTTCCCCCAAAGTCGTTTACTTTGATCAGTCGATTTTCTCTACCGCTTTGCGCCCGCCCTGGCTGCTGGAGTATCAAATGAGTTATCGATTTGCGCACAAACAAATCTACCAACTATATGGGTTACATATTATATGTAAAAATATCCAAAGGTCAACGTCTCGGCATCTGAATCTCAGCCGCGCGTAACGGGGTTACTCCGGGGAAAACTCCCGCCCCCCTCACGGGGTCTCTCTTTCGCGTCACAAAATTTTCCTCGAGAACGTATCTCGTGCGAGAGACAAGTGAAACTTGGTTCTCGGCTGCGTTTCTTCTTTTTCTTCTTCTTCTCGAATGGCAGCTTATTTTTCGTGCCAGACCGCGCGAGCCTCGTCGCTTCTCAAAGGCGAAAAGTGGAAAAGTCGTAGAGTAGGTCGCACACAACAATCGTTCGATGCGCGCGGCGATAAATCCTTGATGTAATCCCAAAGTCCCGCAGGACTTTAATTTAGTTCTCGCGGTGTATAAAGGCGTGCCCGCGGCTCTCTGCGAGCCCGTGAATGCGGCAGCAGCGCAGGAGCTCCAACTCTCCGAGGGGAAGAGATATGTTTGCCAAACTGTTTCCAATCATCGGCGCGGATGTCTCTCGCGCTATTTGCGTATTTCGAAAATGTTCGGAATTTTTAATGAAGTCGGAGAGGCGTAGATATATAACTGCGCGCGATGTACTTTTGGAAAGAAAAAAGGTGAAGCTCGCCAAGTTTCTCAAAGCTTAAAAAAGTCCATGAAACAGTTCGTTTTGAGAGTTTACAAATGGTAAAACGCACTTACTCTTTTTTCTATTTCGAGATTCCTCCGCTTTTGTTATTCGAAAGCTTCTATATACTTTTTGTTTTTTTCCGTGGTAAGATAATAATGGCAAAACAGTCGCGGCTACATTAGAATTTTTCCTTTCGCAAACGCTCCTCGTCGTGCATTTCCCGAGAAACTATTTTCGCGCGGGAATTTTCGAGAAACGAAAATCGACAAAGCCCGCGGCAGCAGCCGTTTTCTTGAGACTGTCCGCCTGTGTTTACGTTATTCCGCAACGTCACGTCTCGTATGGAATATACAAAGGATTAGGCGGAACTTTGAACTGACGTGAGCATAATAATGCGCCGCTTTATGTGATCTATAACGTCCTGCAGTGTTTTAAATGTTTGTCAAAACATCAAATTAACTTGTAATCAAATATTGGTCAAGAATAACTTTTACTCCAAAGCAGTTGTCAGCTAATTTACACTACGTAACTACTCTCTCCTTTACATGAACGAACTAAACTCGCTCTATCGGAGCATCAAAACGAGTTTTCAGTAGCAGCACCGAGTGGCATCCGAGTACCACTAGTTTTACCGAATTTCGATATGTAGGGGGGAGAACGGGGTAATGCCGGGCACTGGCTAATTCCGGTCAGCTATTTACAAGGAATTCATAAACTTTTGAGTACTTATTGCAATTGAATATTAATATGTTGTTAATGTACACTATTTTCAAGCATAGAAAACTTTATATTACTGTTGATTGAGTAATTATAAGCCAAAGTAGTTTTCGCATACTTTTCTTATAAGAATTCCCGAGTATTAAATAAGATAATAAGCATATATTTTGATTTTTCAAGATTACACTAAATATACTATATTAATTTAAATACTTTAACGAAATTAATTGATATGAACAATTAGCATAAATACTCTTTTATTTTTAAAATTTTTTATTTTGATTGCGTCATCGGATTTGGGGTAATCCCGGTCACACTTTTTCGCTTTGTATAGTTTTTGATGTATCTTCTGTGCCGCAATATCAACATATATGTAATAATTAGTACATATAACCATTTTTAGATACGAAAAATATTTCATTACGATTTTTTATTCGGAAGTGAAATTATAACCTCACTTTTGCTATCTTGGGTCACTCGACATTTAACTGACGTATTTTAAAAGTAAAAATCAATTTAAACTATGTGTTTCGCTGGGAAATGATAAATAATAATATTGTGAACACTTTTTATGCTTATTTAATTTAATTAAATGAATTATTTATCTATAAAGAGAATATCTTTCTAGTGACTGGTATTTCTTCTGTGTTGACCGGGATTACTTCGAGTTGGAAGCCAACCTTAATTTGATTTTTCTTTTTGATTTTTCTTATAACATAAATTTTTATTTTAAGATGAAATTTTTTGTGAATTTTGATAAACAGTAATAGAAATTACCTATATAATGTGAAAAATGAATCAAAACTACAATGAATTGAAAATACTAAGCAATTCCGCTTAGGTGACCGCCAATACCCCATCCTCCCCTATATACACCCACACATATACTCACTCAGTGAGTGAAATATCACTCGGATGTGATGGGCTGCAACTAGATTTTCGGTCCAAGGTATTCCGAAGACGTCTCCCCCTCCCCTGTTGTAAAGTAGAACCACGGCCTCTGACATCTCTCGTCGCCCCCCCCCTTCCTTCCTCTCGGGGGTGTTGCGCGCGCTCGCACTGTGCACGTTCAATGCATATTTGCCCAGGCCAAACGCGATTGCGGCCGCCCAAGTGCGATTCCAGTTTCGGCACGCTTCTCTTCACGCCGCTGCGGAGAGAGAGAGAGCCGCTCCTTTGATCTTTTGAGGGCGCAAAAATGCGTCCTCGCACCCGAGCGTCACGCGCGCATAATGTAAGGCTTGTGTGTAGGTATATGTGTGCGGCAAACACGCCCGACGTTGGGCGAGATCAGAGAGAGGCGGTTGTTCGGTAAACCGTATGCCTAATATGTATATGCATTTTGGTATTGGTATTTTTGCTTCCTTGTAAGATAATTTTTTTGACAGAAAATCTATAATAATATTTCTAACATACAATTATTGTATTTCTATGGTTATGTAAACAATGAATGTCTGGACATCCGCAGAACCGATTTCAACGAAACAAATCTTCGTATCTTTTATTAAAATTTTTTTTTTATGACACTAAAATTAATACGAGGGAACTTTAAATTTGACTAAACAATTGATTGATATGAAATAGTGAAATATTCAATTTGTTTACTGCATACTCGAATAACAGCATAAAGTAAGGATGGAAATGTCCACTGTAGTATTGTTTTAAAATAAAAGGTACAAAGTCAGAGATGGCTTACACTTATACAGAGGAAAACCTATGAGCTCCCTTTTCTGCATGTCCTTCTTACTATTACGTTCCGCCACATGACACAGATTCACAAAACGTCTATATCTAAGAAACGAGAGCAGAAGAGCAATTCCGTAAGACGAGAAACGCGCTGGTTCGTTGCCTACCCTTCCCTACAACAACAAGAGAAAATGGAAAGACTGGGGAGGGTGGAGAACAAAAAAACCGGATAGCCAGTCTATATTTTTATGAAAATCGATACATAGTGGAAAGAGAAGAGAGAGAGAGAGAGAGAGAGAGAGCAACCATATAGATATATTTTCGTCTCTCGTCGCCTCGTCCCTCTACACTCCCTCATTCTAGGATAAAGAGAAGAAGCGCGGCTCGAGAGGCGGATAGAACAGCGGCCGTTGAGAGAGAGAGAGAGAGAGAGAGAGAGAGAGAACGACGTACACAATATATACAGAGCACCGCTGCGGCGAGAAAGAGAAGGAGAGGGCAAGCGAGAGGGAGAGGAGAGCGCAACAACGCCCTTAGGCATGACAACGAGACCGTCCTTACTTTGTCTGGCGCATAAAGCAAGAGCAAGACAAAGAATGCGGGAGGAGGCTGCCATGGGAGGTTCGGAGCTGGCTGATGGTCGATGCGATTGCGCGCGCGCTCGCGATATTTAAAAGTCAAAGCGAATGCAGATGAGGTGGGCGTACGGCGCTCATAGAGACGGTGCTCTACCCCCCCCCCCCCTGGCCAGGACGATGACGATGACGCGAGAGGCTCGTAGCTGCTGCACTCAATCACGGAGAGCCAACGAGGGTGTGTATAGACGAAGGTTATTTCGGAAGCGCAAGCGGCGGGAGGGCAAATTGATTTCTTTAAGGATCGCCGCGGAGATTTTCCGCCCGTTTCATTATGCAAGTGGCCCGGCGAGCAATTTATTTTTACGGCGGCTTGCGCCGGCGTAGAGTCCTTTCATTTCGCTCGGGGATCACAGTATGAGCTTATTTTTGGCTTTTCCGAGCCGGCGGCCGCTTTTTTCCCCATTTTAGACGGCCTCGTTATTCATTAAATTCTGATCAGGGCCAAAATAGCGGCGCGGAATATTCTGGCAAATTCTGACTCTGAAATTTGCGCGCGAATCTTATTTGTCTTACGCTGAATTCTAGTAGTGAGAAGAGCACTTACACTCATCAAAGGCAACTAGCTCTCCGCAACCTCCCCCTCCCGCTCTTCATCGCGATCAAGTCCGTCATTATGAATTCAAACTAGGCCGAGCCCGCAGCTGTGGCCAAATCTATTTATACTACAAATTAGAGGCGAGACAGGGAGGGAGATAATAGTGAATTCGCGGCTGCAAGAAATAATACGCGAGGAGGCGCCGCACAGCGAGAGAGAGAGAGAGAGAGAGGGAGCAAACTGTGAGGCGGGTCGCGGCGTTTGAGTTGTTGTGCACACAGCGGCGGTGGTGGCTGGAAACTCGATGCGCGAGTGAGGGGGGCGCCGTTGGCAGGGTGCGTTCATTCACTCGACTTGAAGAGGCCCATTGTCCTCCAGACGCGTAATGTACACACTCGGGCAGCCCTGGCGCTCGTACTCAGACACACTACGCGCGACACACTGTATACCACGAGGGCAGCGCTCGCGCGTCTTCCTTCGCACCCGCGGCTTCATCTCTCTCTCTATCTCTCCTCCGGACATCGTCGCCGACGTCATCTCGCCTAAATGTCGATATACACGCCCATATGTGCACGTGTTTGTACACAAACCAACTGGATTGCTGTGATTTTCGGACTAGCGCGAGATGGGATTGCGCTGCAGGATTAAGGACTGAACTCGAGAGCTCTTATAGAGCTTTTTATTGGACAGCGCTTTTCTGCTCGAATTCAACAATAAAAATGGCAAAGTTCAGATTCCCGAAATATTAAAGTTACAATATAGTTTCTTAAAAGTTTAAGCTATGTAGCTCTTATCAACGACAACACTATACTGCAGCATCGAAACAACGACTTACATTATAACAACGCACACCTTTTTATACTTCTCACAGATGATGAACACGACTGCACTATTTCAATACAGCTTGAGATTAGAGAAGCTCCTCCTTCTCTTTCTGGCAGTTACTCGCGCGCGTACGGTAATAAAATTTCGGGACAATCGGCTTGCGTTGACGGGATAGCATGTCCGGGGAAGAGAGCTCCCTCGGTAAATTAAAATCGGATTTGCCCGAAGGGAATTATCATACAAGCGGTTTTCACGCGGACTTTAATCGCCCCCGTTTTCAAAGCTTTCGGGATATGATGTATTCGAAGGATTTGCGCGGGATTAACATTGAAGGGCTCGTCCAACGCCGGCCGCGTCTCGCTCGTCGTTGTTGTCCAATTGTGCAATGGCGTTTTTCCCCCAGTCTGCGCGAATTGTTAATTCAAATTAAATGCGACGCGGACAATCGTGACGCGATGCAGGAGCTTGATGATGTGCATGTTGTAGGGATATTTTTATTAAACTAAATGTTTTGGCTAATTTGTACACGTTGAAAAGAATGTTATTTCGAGTTAAAATCAAAAAAGGAGAAATCTCGGAGATAATTGCTTTTAGGGAAATTCAAGTGGAATTTCTTGTTATACTTATTACTCAAAAAAAGATAACAAAGCGACGAAAAGTATATATCGTCGCTATCGAATAAAAAGGCCCTATCTCGGAATTCGGTTAAAAAAGGCACTATCTCGGAATCCGGTTGGAAAAGACCCTATCTCGGAATCCGATTGAATAAGGCCATATCTCGGAATCCGGTTGAAAAAGGCCCTATCTCGGAATCCAGTTGTAGAAGGCTTTACTCACCCTCAAATTTTTAAATTGATTGCTTAATCAATAAAAAATATGTTATAACAATGTAAAATATTTTTCAAATTAAATATTAAAAATGTTGGCAATGCTACCAACTTAAATCAGGATAAAAAAAATTGCATGTGAGATAAAGTCTTCTTTAACTGGATTCCGAGATAGGACCTTTTCTAACCGAATTCCGAGATAGGGTTTTTTCCAACCGGATTCCAAGATAGGGCCTTTTTATTCGGAAGCGACGATATGCAGACCTAAACACTTTCAAACTCTTTCTGATGTTCGCTTTCTTACGAGACAAGATACACCAATTCAAATGTCCGTTTTTACTAACTTAAATACCGTTTAAACCTTCAAACTTATACATATTATATAGCCAGTACTTTATAAAGATATTAGAATATACGCTTAGTAAGAGGATTTTGTTATAATTATAAATTAAAAAAAAAAAACTGATAAATTAATTTTTCAAAAATATATTATACCTTTAAATGTTTATGAAAAATAATACTAACTAACTTTAATTATAATAGCTGAAATTATTTTTATGCTCTAAACTCTTTTTTAAGCTTATATTATCTTTGTCATAAAACATTAATTTATAAAGGATCTTAATTTTTCATTCGCGCCTGATAGAAAATTACCCAACCAAAAATGCTTATCTACTGAGTTGGTTATATATATATATATATATATATATATATATATATGTGTGTGTGTGTGTGTGTGTGTGTGTGTGTGTGTGTGTGTGTGTGTGTGTGTGTGTGTGTGTGTGTGTGTGTGTGTGTGTGTGTGTGTGTGTGTGTGTGTGTGTGTGTATATATATATATATATATATATATATATATATATATATATATATATATATATATATATATATATATATGTGTGTGTGTGTGTGTGCAAATATATATATATATAAATATATGAAACTAGCGTTTCATATATTTATATATATTTATATATATATATATATATATATATATATATATATATATTTATATATATATATATATATATATATTTATATATATATATATATATATATATATATATATATATATATATATATATATATATATATATATATATATATATATATATATATATATATATATATATATATATATATATATATATATATATATATATATATATATATATATATATATATATATATATATATATATATATATATATATATATATATATATATATATATATATATATATATATATATATATATATATATATATATATATATATATATATATATATATAGTAATTGAACATTTAATAACTTATAAAACAACAATAAAAACTAATAAGAAATATGTATATGTAAAAACGATTTAAATCGAAAAAGTAATAAAAAGTCAACAAAGTGACTATTACAGCGGAGTTGGGAATATAATTATTTTAAGGTTCTGTAAACATAAATAATACACGGACTGTGCTCCAGATTCCTGCGGATAAGGATGAACGTACATATAGGTACGTCCGATGGTACAGACAGGCTGGCCGAATCCAGGCATGTGACAAGGTACGACACAGGCCCTTAACAAGTTGCCTTAAGATCAATTTTTTATACTCGTTAAATACTTATCTAAACCTACACATATGCTCTATTTTTCGAAGTATCATCCAGATGGTATTTCTAAATTTAGCAACCTCGTATACAAGAAAGTGTAAAAAACAGAAGAAAATTATACAAAAAAAGATGCAAGTCAGTCCACCTGTCTAGACCCAGCTTCGGGCCTTATCACTTATCTGTAAATTATAGATGTTTAGACCTGTGTAGACGAATCAGGCCACCGTACATGCCCTGACTTTCGCAAATATATATATAAAAAAACATATATTAGAAAATCTACAGAAAACATTCACTTAGAGCGACCACCAACTCAAACAAATTTTGTACTGCATTTCAGGGACAAGTTTAAAAGGCACAGTAATTAAAAGCCATGTTCTCATGGGATATCAGTAATTGCCGCATGCATTACCCAAAGTTCGTATTGATATTTAAACGTTTATGGTTAATTTTTAGTAAAACTTTAGGTTTCAATTAATCAAGATATATGTTCTAATTAATAAATGAGTTAAATTATGCTCAACATAGTGTTCATTGTACGATTATAATACTCCACTAATATAATCTGAGAGTTAACTGCGGAGTAACCCTCACTGCTACCCTAGAAATTTTTAAAGAAAATGGCAAAAAAGCCCTTTTCTTTAAATCTCAGCCATTTCGCCCAGAAACGTTCTACTCAGAGTTTCGAAAAAAAATTGTAACTAGAAAGAAATAGCTTTCATTTCTTTTTTGAAAATTAAAAAATGTTGATTCCTTCAAAAGTTATAAGAGTTTAAAATTGAACGTCAAAAAGGCAGAAAAATGCTCTCAAAGTCGGGGCTGTCGATTCCTGCGGTTTGTGCATTTGTATGCCTTTCCAAAGTTCAACTTTAAACTCTTATAACTTTTGAAGTAATCAACATTTCTTAATTTTCAAAAAAAAAAATGAAAACTCTTTCTAGTTTTAATTTCTCTTTTGTAACTTTAAGTAGGACCTTTCTGGGCGAAATGCGTAACATTATATCTAGTATAAAAATATAGTTTTAATGTTGAATAAGAGATCGTTCTGGGCTTGTGTGAACAACAAAATAAATTTTTTACGGGGTTTAGCGATGATCAGTAACTTTTTTTCTAAACCTCCAATTGAAACCGGTCTTGTGCTAAATAAAGCTCTATTTTTTTTTTTTTTTTTGTATTACATTTTCACAGCCTTAAAGGCTATGTAATATTGTATACAAACAAAACATGACATACTTTTTTATACATTTTTTCGTTTTCACGCTAAACTCGAGCCCCGAGAAACTTTTTTCCATAACTACCAATTGAAACCAGACTTGTACTGAATAAAGCTCTATTCTTGTACTTGAATTTCATTGGAAGTGAAATATTGTTACCGTCTTAAAATCTATGTATAATATACAAAGCATGATACGTTTTTTAATACATTTTTACGTTTTTTTTTTTCATATATGCATACTAGAAATGGCTGAAAAAACAGTGGGCCGAAATCGATTTCGTTGGCGCATTACATTTTTCTTGTTTTATATGTCCCATAGAACAAGGAAAAGCTTGTCCCAGAGATGTAGCACAACTTTTTTTTTTTTAGTTGGTGATCGCTCTAACTTAATGTTTTCTATAGATTTCGTCATATGTATAAATTAACCTCAATTCGACGTACAAGTTCACTGATTTAAATCTATTTTTGTAAAGTACTGTCTGTATGTCATTTTTTGACATTCCACGAATAATACAATTTTGTATATTTTATTTGAATAATAAATTATACAATGTTTTTCTTTTCGTGATTTTTAAAATTCAGCATTCGTTGGCCAGCCGCAAGGATTATGTCGTGATGAAATAAGCGGTATTTATAAGCAATCATTAATTAAACTGTTGGCCAAACCTTTGCGATTTGGTGAACGAACGGCGAATGGTTGGTGACTATTTCCACAATGGACTTCAAAAATGTTAACCTTACCTCATTTTTGCCTAACTCTTGTCACAAAATCTATTAGAATCAATATAAGAAAATATATTGGTGTTTCAAAAATAATTTTATATTTTCTATAAAATGATAAAAAAACCTGTCAAAAGTAATTTTAGTGACAAATTTAGATGTGGCAAGAATAAATGAAATTAAGTTCTTAACAATTAAAAATTTTAAAGACTAAATACAACATAATAATCATGTACAAATAATTAAATTGAAAATCTCAAACCCATCTTCTTGAAGAAACCGGTGTTTATTCAACATGAACAAATATTAGTTAGTACCGAGGACTGCTAACTATTTTTATTATATAATACTTACTAGTTAAATCATAAATCAGTTTATCGATAAATATATTGAATAATAAATGTGATATCAAAATAAACAATACGGAGATATAAAAAAATCGAAATCATTTTACAATAACGCCAACTTATATTTTTGAAAACTTGAAAACACCTTTGTCGATGGTAACTTGAAATAACTCCTTTTTCATCACATAATCGAAACAGCTTTTTTTTACAGCCATCTGAATTGTTCTTTGTGAGTCTTATATAGCTCTGCATTGCTACGCTAGTGAGCACTTTGGATGTAATATGTCCACCCTTATCAATGGGGACCTTCAGTTTTTAGGTGGGTACCGAACTACTAGAAATTCTCAATGGGGTATTGTTTTTTATTGTTATTTATTTACCAATGGTTTCATATAGAAATAGCTGTACTTAACTTCATAAAAGTTAAGGGATTCTCTCGTTGTACATAGGTAAGCTATATGGATTTTGTAAACGTCACTATTATTTAAAAAAAAAGTAATCTCTCTAGTTTTTATTCTTCACGTTCCAAAAATCATGAAAAATCAAATTTTTTAATTTAATACAAATTTGCTGAAATTAAGATTGAAAATAGGTGTTCGATGATAAAAGCTCTCGCACGTAAGAAAATAGTAAGAAAAGCTAAAAAAATATTCTCCTTGATAAAGCAAAAGTGCAAGTGTTGAAAACTCTTATAAATTCTTCTCTTTATACCCCGCAAGTATAAAACAATTTAATTAAAAGACCGGCCGGTGGAAATGTCACTTTTGTAAATCGACTGTCGCGACGACTCGATCTACGTGCAAATGTACTCGATCGCGTGCACCCATATGCATACCTGGTCGCACCGGCATTCGAGCTGATCGGGCGTAGGTGAAATGACCGGAAAAATTTCCATAGCGTAACGAAGCGCTTCAGAGCTCCTTGTCGCGCAGATTCGCTTCGTTTCTTTTCTCGCCTCGTTTCCATGCCGCGCTCTCGTCTGACCGGAACGAAAAGAGAAGCAAAGGAGGGAAGAGGGAGAAGGCGGCAAAGTTTTATTTGCTCCTCCTCCGCGCGCAGACGGTCTCGTTCCAGCGACTTCTCTCTTTCGAGTCGTCGCGCGCTGTCGTTCCCTTCGCATAATGGCTATCGTTATCAAGAAATTAAGACTTCGTTAGCGCCACCGCTCTTACTCTAATTGGGAAGCGTTACACAGCGCAGTGGCGGCGGCTGGCTGCTAAATTATGTTTTCCGCGTTTTCGAGAAGATTGAGATGCCGTCGTCGCAGTATCTCGGCTGTGGAAAAACGGTGGGGGTAAAAGCACGAGATGATTCGGCGAGATTTAAATGTGCTCGAACTCTAATACATTCAGGCCGAAAAAAATATAAAATATCTTATTTTTGCTTATATATTTTTATAAAAGGGGTAAACATTTATAGAAAGATAATTAAGACCGCTTTAGTAAATAGGCAGTAAAGGTTATTGAATCAGGTAGAAACGAACCTCACTGCTCGTTGTAGCGAGGACTCTCGGCGTATAGAGTGCCAGCAGGCAGCTCTCCCTTTTCATCACTTTCATTCCACAAACGAATAAGAGTTGGGACGAAAAATTCCCCGTTTCCCTCGACGACATGACATGTGCGCGCGAACTCGCTTCCGAATGAAAGACTCGAGTTTCGAGGTAACGGCATTATGAAGGATTTCTGAGTCTGCGCTCGTGGTAATTATTCGGGTAAAGTGGAGGCGAAGACATCAAAGTGCTCGGCACGAATCAGTGGCAGCGACGAGGGAGAGGGGGCGAACGAATGACGTTGCCGGCAAATCGTCAACTCTGCGTTGCAGGGTATGTTCCGATGATAGCTCCGTCAGCCTCCGTCAGTTACGGCGGCGGGAGAGGGGGTATAACTGACGGAGCCTACCGGAGAATCGTTCCGCGATTCGGCTCGGCGCTGCCTCTTTTCACAGTCTTCTGCGGCAGCCATGTTAACTGATGCGGAACGATTCTCCGGTAAGCTCCGTCAGTTATACCCCCTCTCCCGCCGCCGTAACTGACGGAGCTCTCATCAGAACATACCCGCAGTAGCGGCACAGTAGCGGCGCAGTAGCAGCAACAGCAGCAGAAGCAGCAACGCTCTTAATGCTACAGCAGTTTTCAGGGCACAACGCGCTGGCGGTTAATTATTCCATACGCAAATGTGCATTTGCGTAATGGACTTGAGCAGGAGACTTCGCTTTAAGTTCTGCGACAACAAAGACGTTCCAGGACAAGAGAGAGGGAGAGACAACGCGCTTGCTCCACCCACTCGCTTAACCTCGCGCGCCTTGGTAAATGCGTGCCGTGGCGCACGCCTATCGTTTATTAGAACTATTTTTCTGTCAACCTCATTGGCATGGCGTAGCTTCGATGATTTTAATGCATCACGATGGTACGTTGTTAAGTAAAAGCCTTTTACGTTGTGTGACTTAAAGTGGGAGTCGATTAGGTAAAACAACCATTACTGGGGAACTTACGACCACCTAACTGTTTTATAGGTATACATATCGATTTTAGAATCATAGGGAATTGTTTTTCTTTGCCAAACGAAAATGACAACAGATAGTTTAATTATACTTCGTTCAATTGATTTTACAAAGAAAATAATATTATTAACATATTATTATTAAAGTTAAAAAAAATACATTTCATAGGTAGACTATTGACCCTTGAGCAGATTAATATTGACCCAGTATTGGTTATTAATATGTCCCACTTTAGAATAAATTCTAATTAATCTTATAGGTTAATCGAATTTAATCCTAAAGTAAGACAAACAACCGATAGAAGAGCAATTTGAGGTTATATATTAGTCAATATGTAAATATGTAATACTGAATTTTAGTATGTTTACAATATTTTACAATTACGGAAGACCTGGGCAAGACGGTCACGTCGGGCAAAACGGTTATTAGCTGTATTTTGTGTATAGACTTTATAGCGTAAAATTTTCAACCGCATAAATAGATTGTAAATGTTGTCACTATGTATAGCTATGTATAGATAATATCGCCAAAATCTACGAAAAACGATTTTCCAAGGTTTTCTTACAATTTAGCCAAGGTAAGAAAGTGAACCTATTTTTTATTCCTACTATTAAATTATACTCAAAAATACATGTTGGGGCTTGCATTTACTCAAGTTTTACATAATCAATCGATTCAACAAAATATCAACTTTATTTGTAATGTTTATTAAAAATAGTACATTACGATACAAGGGTCTTAAGTGGGACTTGCTGGCACGGCGAGTTACACGCCCAAGCGCAGCGGGGGCGCTAACGCCGTGTCAGAAAATGTCACTTGAGACACGTGTATCGTACGTTATTTTATAATACTGTCTGCCTTATGTCCGCCGACACGCCTTTCCGTGTCTTCAGTAGTCCTTTCTCGCACCGTGAGGTTAGCGCACGAGCGTAGCGAGTGCGATAAACACGGTGCCAGAAA
Source organism: Torymus aiolomorphi (assembly GCA_036365515.1). Lineage (NCBI taxonomy): Eukaryota > Metazoa > Arthropoda > Insecta > Hymenoptera > Torymidae > Torymus > Torymus aiolomorphi. The sequence goes on from CM070877.1 coordinate 154,753,927, forward strand.
GGACTACTTACGGCACAGATAGGCGCGTCTGAAGTCCGGACTTAAGTCACGCAGTGCTATAAAAGAAATGAAATGATGCATATGCCGGGCAAAACGGACACCCTGTCTACCTTATCTGGATAATACATATTGCTTCCAAACATAATGTGATTCAAATTTTTCTTATTTAAAGATATATTTTATTATTTATAATAGTTTATACACGTAAAATAGGTTGAACAAGCTGTTTAGAATAATTCATAAGGAAAGTATCATATGCCATTATAAATGATAAAGAATCGATCAACTTAGCATTGAAACATTATAATATACTTTTCACAACCTTGAGTGAGCTACTTCATAAAAACGTTATCATATTAGGTATATTACTACGATAATTGTAACGATTAAATTCCTTTTTGGTAATATATCCGTTTTACCCGGCGATCTTCTCGTCGAAACACAGTGTCATGTTTCTTTTGTTTAATATTATTTATATGTATTAAAATTCCTACATTTAATTATAATCGTTGTCTTTGTTATTATAAACAAAAGTAAATTATAAGTAAAGATGTAATGATTCTAATGGCAGCTCCAATATAAATATATAATATAATTGAATAGTGAATCGAATGGCCCCGCTGCCTAATGGTAAAGGAAAGACCGGAAAGACGGGAAAGGATAAAAATTAGTGACAAATCGTTGCCTATTCTTTTAACTAAGGATCAAGTAAAAAAGAAACGATATATCTTTGAAAAAAGTGAAGGTGTTTCGTCCCAGGTTACTAGAGGGGACTCATCAGACACCGGCCCATCGGATGACTTGACGCCTTATAAGAAGTAGAGATGGTAATTCTACTAGTGGATAAGTCCGTCAAGTCATCCGATGGGCCGGTGTCTGATCAGGGTTGCTAGAGCATCACTGATGAGTCCACTCTAGTAAACTGGGACGAAACACCTTAACTTTTTTGAAAGAGATATCGTTTCTTTTTTACCTGATCTTTAGCTAAAAGGATAGGCAACGATTTGTCTCTAATTTTTATCCTTTCCCGTCTTTCAGGTCTTTCCTTTACCACTAGGCAACGGGGCCATTCGCTTCACTATTCAATTATATTAAAAGTAAATTGTGTTCAAAGTTATTAAAATTTCTTATTTTATATATTTTTATTTACTTTTTCATTAACATGTCCGTTACGTTCCAGGTCTCCTCTACTTGGCCATAGCGAAAAATACTATGAAAATAAAGTTCCAGTATAGGTAACTACATACAAAACTTATCCTAAAACAGAACGCTCAATTTTGAAATCTAAAACTATTCAATATCCTTAAATTTAATCTCTATTTTATTTATAAGAGTATTTCCCCGGAAATTTTAGCTTAAAAAAATTTCAAAATTTAATGTTGAGATACATTTATTAGATTTATTTTTTTCTGATCTACCTCAAATATTAATTATAACGGGGTGCTTCTTATTTTTAAACATAGTTTTCTTGTATTATATGTTTATGCACGTGCGAGTAAGCGTGACCAAATGCATGTAAAAATGCGTTACATTTTTAACATTTTTCCTATTTAATTTTTTTCAAAATAAATTAGAATTTCGTTAGACACACCGGGAATTAGTTCAAGAAAATGTGTGTAGAAAAAAGAGCAATACTTAGATTATACTTATTTACCGTTGTTTATGTGTGCCACGAAAAAATGATGATTTTTTAGACGAGGGACCGTCGACATCAGGTTCTTTAGAATACCATAATTCAATTGCTATAAGTGGCCCACTTATGATCGAGGTCACATATTGTTCCTTTTTTCAAGACGAACAATTTACGCCTCCGAAAATTATAAACAAAAAGGTTTTTTTTATTTCGGATAAATAGTATTTGATTTTAATTTTTATAAAAATGCAGCGTTGCGGAGATTGTGCTCTACATATTGTTGTTAATAGTAGGCGCATCTTAGGGTAGATGTCCGTATTAGTGTGGGTTTAAGAAACTCTTCAGTTTTGTCGCATAATAATAGACTATTTAAGCTGTATCAGAGATTCCGGGTGGTTTATATAGATAATAAAAGTAATAATCTACACGAAACAATTTTTTTTTATAGAAAAATATTTATATTTACGAAAGTTACAAGCAATATAAAAAAAAATTTTGTACGCATTTGTGTGCCCTAGCAGACATCAAAGTACATTTTTGTGTGCCCCGTATTAATGTGGATGTACACGTTTGTGTGCCCCACATTAGTGTGTCTTGATAATATTATCATTGCCAACAAAATTATTTTGTTAACTGTAGTGCATTTATAATCAATTTCTAACCCTTGTTTACATTGAATGTTAATTAATTCCAATACGGTAAAAACTGCTGAAGGTCGTCAATGCGATATGAAACAACGTTTGTGCGCAGACAACCTAACCTAACTTTTCTGTTCAAGCACCGATACGAGCATGCTCGTATTGTATTTGTGCACACACAAATCTGGACAAGTCGTTTTTCACTGACCCTATTAGTAGACACCATTAATTAAATATTAAAATCAATTGAAAACCTTTATATTAAGGTTTATTATATAACATAATATTATTTTATGATATAATCAATTGTATCCCACATTAAAATCCTTCCGAAACATTATTTAATGTTACTTTTAAAAATGTCATTTCTTAGCAAGTTTGGACAAGGAAACACCGTGACACACCGCAAACCGTGAAACATATTTTTGAAAGTTCTTTTTTAATGTTATAGTAAATGAAAACAAATTAAGTAATTAATTCTATTTAAACTTAATTAACTATACTTTATGAAAAAAAAATATTTTAGTGTTACGTTTTTACTCGTTCACTTCTAGGATATGTTTTAATAATAGGGCACACAAATATGGACAGGCACACTAATACGGACCACTACCCTATCGGACCACATTTTCCGAAAATTTAACAAGGGATGATAGCGTAAAAAAATTGGTATAGCATTTAGCAAAGAGTTTCTTTTTAACGACGTTTAAAAGTTTAAAATTGCCTCCAGTACGCGAAGAAAATGTTTAAATTTAGGCCTTTTCCGATGTCTCATGAGCTTATTCTTGTTTAAAAGAGGGTTCTATATTTGCTTGACTTAGACAGCTAAATATCTGAGAGCCATAGATATGTTACAGTACTGTAAAAGTTCAAAGTTTTGGAGAATTGCTCATAAACGTATGAAAAGCATGTACAAATATTATTTTGTATATTATTGTGTGGAAATTCATGTATTCAAAGACTTCGAACCTTGTACTAACACTTGTGAAAAGCAAACAAAATGTCGAGTTCATGTGAAATTGATACACAGTTTTCTATTGTTAATGTACTACATTTTAGATTTTAAACAAATGGAGAATCGTCGAATGAATTAAAACTTAAAAACGAACAATAATTTTTAATTTAAGATTTTGATTAATATGCATTGGATAATCACAGTATTTATTACTGTCCCGGTATAGGCCACACTTTTCACGTTGTCTAGTAATGGTTGTTTTATCTTACTTTTTTGTTTGTTTGTGTTAAAAATGAAAGAAGGGCACTTGCAAAGCGATGATGGTAGCAATGTGATTCGCGATTATAATTTATAATTATTGATGTTGATACTCGGATACGCCTAGAGAAAGTGGATGCTCTTCAGTTTGTTGAACTTTGCAAATATTTATTCGTGTATAAATATTCAACAGATATGGTAATGTATACACGCACGATAATTTCGTAGAATATTTACGGATAATCATATTAAAGCAGTTATTATAAAAATAATAACAATACTCCATTCAAATGTTAACGACTCTGGTAGATAATTAACCATATGTGTTAATTAAATGGAAGCATTTTTAATAAAAATCATAATGCAGAAATAATATAATTCATTTAAAAGTTCTACTATTACTTAAAATACATATTTTATCAAGTGTAAATGTCATAATTTATTTCGGATTGGTACATAATTATGAAATACAAGCAATGTTCGTTTTTAGTCATAAAGTTAACTGAAAAATAGCATAGCTTCGGGTTAACCAGGAGAGTAGTTAATTACATGTTTGTTGCCGTTTAATTATCAATTCAGTCTTCATTTGTTTGTTAATAGCAAACTAATAATGAAAAAAAAAAAAAAAAACCGCTGCCAAGTCATTGGCACGTAGCTTCCTTCAAATTAATTTATTGTTCCTATATGTATAGTATATATTTAGTTCAAATATAATATATGTTTATTCATTCTACGTGTTTTAAAATGATTTAAAAATTTACAATAATTTAAAAATTCATTAATATTTAAAATTCGACCTTATTCCGCTCTGCCGTCGATATATCGCATACAAAATAGTTTATAAATTTCAAACTGATACATGAAGTGTGATTTTTCAAAATCACGATTTTGAAAAAAGCCGTAAAAAAATTTTAACCTTAAATAGAAGATTCTTTTACGTAAAGGACTTTTTCGCTATACCCTGGCCGAAAGTGCCACATTCCCGCCCGGGTAAAAAACGGGAATGTGGTGTTTTCAGCCTGGGTATGGCGAAAAATAGTATACGCACCACGGGAGTAAAATTGGTCAGCCCCCAGCTCGTGTTTGCCACCCTCGCCTCCGGTTCGGGTGGCAATTTACAAGAGCTGTGGACTGTCCAAGTTTTTTCCTCCCATGGTGCGTAATATACTAATACGATAAAGATACAAACTCTACATTTCCACAAAATTTTAACATGATTAAATCAATTTTTTTTCACAAGTTATCATGCGACAAAGAAATTGACTTTGTATAAAATACGAAAATTTTCAATACCAAATATCTCAAAAAGTAAGCGTTCGATGTGTTTCGCACACATATTATCTATATCACATTTATCATATTGTCTATAAATATGGAGCTGATACATAGAGCCGTTCTCGAGAAATTGCGATTTGAAAAAAAGGTTAAAAAAATTTTAACCTCAAATATCTCTGAAATTTATGGACCAATCATTTTGCCCAAAGAACTCGATCGAGAACTATCCAAAATCTACCTCTACAAGGAATTTGGAAGCGATTAAGTCAATTTTACTCCCGTAATCGGTTGACATACAAAACTTATTTTTTTCATTTTTCAATTTTTACGTTTTGGTTAATAACAAAAGAACCGTGATAGCTAGAAGCTTTTTTTTTCTAGAAAATATTGGTATTTTAATTCTCTTTCAAATGCTACCCATCCAATTCAAATACCTCGATCCTATCATTAAAAAAAAGCAAAAAAACAATTTTGAGAAAATCGAACATTCGAAATAAAACAAAAACGCATCGGCCCAATTAAAAAACGGATTTTTGACCCGCAATCACACAAAAAAAAAACAAAAATAATGAGATCTGTCCGGTTAAAATCGACTGAGTAGAAGCTGAGATCCAGGCGTACACACACACACACACACACACACACACACACACAGCCATTTTTCAAAAACCATGTATTTTGATTCCTAACACCTCCGAAAACAATTATAACATGTTTTTACAACAACTCAAAAAATTACTATCACAAAGCTTCCTCTAGGAGGAAGCAAAACAAATAATATACGGTAGAATATACCGGTAAAATATATGCCCATCCGTAAGATCTAATAAAAAGACTTCCCTTTTTACGAAATATCGCCACTGCTTTTCGCGACGATTCTCGAAACGACACTTTGGAAGACATTGTGAGCCATCCCGGATGACGAAAACCTGCAATTTCCAGTCGCGTCTTCTTCTCCCTTTCGCTAAAATAAAGAAAATCTTAAGAAAAAAAGAACAAGAAAAGCATGAAAAACGACGGTTCGTTACTCACAAAAGCGGATTCCGATCCCTCGCGCACTGTGAAATGACAAGCTCGCGAGGGTAAAAGTAGTCTGTGCCTCGCGTAACCTGTCGCACGAAGTCAACGACGACTCTTCCTCTCAATTGGCTCCGAATACAAAATTAGGTCCGTTACTCTTCGGGAAGAAACAGCCCCATCGAAGCGAACCGTCGCGCACACGTTACCTGGGGCATAACGTACCTATATTGCGGCACATAAGTTTTCCTAAAAGTGTTAGGAGGGAGTTTTTTCTTCAAACCCTCGTCTGTCCCCCTGTTATATTTATGCGGGATGGGCCCAAGCGCGCGACACGACATTTGTTATTTACGCAACGATGCGGGGGAAACTGGACTTCATAATTTATACACGTGAAATATTTATCCGAAAGCTGGTTTCCTAGAAAGCATACATTCTCGAAATGACACAGTTGATGCGTACATCTATACCAAATGTTACGACGCGAACAACAGTATTAAAAGTGAAATCAAGCCGCGATTCCCCGTAACAAGCTATACACGAGGGTATCAAGATCCTCCTCCTCGACACCGGAATAAACTCGAAGACGGATACGCGCACGCAAACGTGCGAATCCACGAGAGAAATGCGCGGAGCGTCTCCTTATCAAAAGGGTCGAGGGTAGTTTTCCGTCACTGTCCCCTTCTCCTCCTCCCTCCTGGGTAATAAAATCCAGCCTCTAAAGCGCTCGCGGATAGACGAACTGTTCGCACGGGCGTTAAGAGATAAGACTTTAACTGTTGGCGTTAACGCTCGCCTCGTACGTCACACTTCGTTAAAGTCGCATAAACCAATCCGCCTGGCTACCACCGTCACCGCAGCGCGAGAGAGTGAGAGAGAGAGACACAAGGGGGGTCGTCCGTCTTTTTGCATCGCCGCGTCCCTGGCTTTGCAATTTATATATAGGCTGTACAGTGCCGGCCAAGAGTTGTAATGAAAGTTAATGCTGAAAATTTGAGATAAATTGCAACTGAATTGCGAAGCCGGAGGTAACGTGGTTAATGTTACGTAGTTTAGGCTAATAGATGATATTAAATTTATAAAATCGTTCGTCTGAAGCAGAATATTATACATGGTGAAAAATAAGATGTATGTAATACTTTAGGATATTAAATGAATTCTTTTGCTGTGAAAAATTCAATATGAATGCATTTCTCACTGTTCTCCGAACAACTTTCATAAAACGATATTAATATCCCTCTGTAAGTTACGACCGAGTCTGTACCTGGAATACACAACCTCAAAAAGCCACCATCCCGTCCGATAAGACAAATCGCGCGATTTTTTGCCCTTCTGCACGGAAAAGTCGTTGGGCACGCTGCAGCCTCGTACAAGCCTTCGGGATAACCAATTGATAAGAGCACGGCGCTCTCATGCTTTAGACGCACGGCTCACTCACATCGGGCGCACGGCGCGCCCCGTACGAGGCTCCCGCAGCACGAAGATGCCGAGGCTGCGGCAGCTCGCTTTGTGGTGTTACAGTAAGCCGGAGCTAATGGTCGTACCGTTCTCTTTTTTCGCGAATTTTCACGCATTACTGTTAGTTCAAGATGTTAATTATTTTCTGCAGTAAAAATCTTATACAAACGCTGCACAAATGAGTGAGCCGTCGGCTCGTGGCACTGATTATGCGATCATGCAGCGCGCTTAAAATTGAGATAGCGGCGCGCCCGTGTATACCTGACTTGCAGCGCGCCCGCAGAGTTGGCCCAAAAGTGAGCGTGATGCAGCACCGAGGTGATGGTGGCGCCGGGCGCTCTTCGCAGAGGCTACGGTGTGCTCAATGACTTTTCCGTGTGCCACCTTAACGCGCGATTCGCCACGAAAAACAGCCGGGGAACACTGCAGCAGCGTAGCAGCATCTATCCAGCGCAAAGTCCACTGTTTTCCCCTCTCCTGCCCCGCGCTTCCCTTCTTACGCACGACTCGTATTTGCTCTATCTGCCCGAGATATCCAGCGGAAGGAAGAAGGGCTCGTGCAGAGAGGGAAAAAGTACAAATAACCCGAGGCGTGCCAAACGGCGGTGGAAAGAGCCGCGCGCATTATCTTTCGCATAAAGCGGACGGAAAAAATTTGTTTACTCGTCTCCTGCCTCTTTTGCATGCGTGTGCTGTTTTTTTTGTTTTTATCTTTTTGTAAACGTCGCATAATTCGCTTTGTGATTAATTATGTTGGGAATCCCAGGAATGCAAGCAGTGTGCTTTTAGTTTGGGACATGGGAAGGACGCGCTGTGTGTGTGTTCGTGAGTGTACGGAGGGAGCGAAATAAAACAAAATATACCGAGCTGACAGTACGCGACGACGGCATCGACAACGACGGTATTACGTTTTACAGAGAAACGCCGAGAAGTATAATGTTCGTCCGAAGCTCACGTTGCTGTAATAATGTGGAAGACCACGTTCCTTTTCAAACTTAATGCGGCATTGATGAAAGGAGTGATTTCATTACTGAGGATCAAGTCGTCCTTAACGTACCAGCTGCAACTACAATGTGTATCCGAGTTCGTGGTATTTTATGGCAACGAAGACTAAAGAAGTCCATGTGTTCTTATATGTATAATTTTACAAAAAGTCTCACAGAATGTAGGTACTCAAAAGGTCTAATTAGAAGAAGTGTAAAGTAGAAAAAGTATATTTTGCTTCCTCTTAGCGGAAGCTTTGTGATAGTAGAAAAAAAATTTTGAGAAAATTTGTTAGCACATTTAGAATCGAAATACACTATTTTGAGAAAATGTCTGTATGGATGTGTGTATGTGTGTGTGCGTGCGTATGGACAAATGATGGTTGGATCATTGCTTGTTGTGCGAGGAAACGGTTTTCGGTCTATTCCGGGTGATAGTGTTCCCGTCGCGCACGACATCTATTACACGTGTTTAAAACACTGGGTGTCATTTGCTCGGGACTGAGTACCAAATTACATGGAGGAATCACTTTTGCTCGTGTAACGTCGAAAAAGGGAACTAGTCCTAAACATTTTTTTCCGTGTGCGTGCGTGCGTGCGTGCGTTCGTGCGTGTGCGCGCGCGTGTGTGTGTGTGTGTGTGTGTGTGTGTCTGTATACGTTGCGATATCACATGATTTACTCGACGGATTTTAACCAGACAGGTCTCATTTTTTAGATATTCCATACACAGTTGGGTCAATATTCTATTTTTGTCAAAATCGATTTCTTTTATAGCGATTTTTCAATTTTACAAATTTTAATTTTGGATTCTTTAGTATTTAGAACTGTTATTGTTTATATATTATGAATTCACTATAAAATTCTCTACAATTTGAAAAAAACCGCTGACAATTCATTGGCAAATAGCTTCCTTAAACTAAAGTAATTGTTCTATTACATTGATTATTTACATCAGTATATATTTAAAGAATTGCTATTTATCAACGAGCGTGAGTTTAACATATTTTATTTTTTCTAAATTATTTTACAAAATCAACTTTAATTTTTTATTTTTTAAAAATTTATTTTTCCTCACACCGGGCCGAAAGTGCCTCATTCCCGCCCGGCTCCGAAACGGAAATATGGCATTTTCGGCCTCGATGTGAGGAAAAATAGTATACGCACCACGGGAGTAAAATTGGCCAGCCCCCAGCTCGTGTAAATTGCCACCCGAGCCGAAGGCTCGGTGTACTGTCTGTTCGCGCGTTAATCCGCCGGACTGTTCGGCCTAGATTTTAACCGTCCGCGAGCGCAGCGACGCGCAAGTTTGCCGCGAACTGCTCGTGGAGAGGAAGTGAGGCGGGTGGAAATCACTACACTTGTTGGGTTGAACTTAATTTATTCCGCTTTACTTTCGGGATTACAATCGGCAAATTATACTTGATGATGTGTGTGTGTATTACGGCTGGGAATTGGATGGCGGGATGTTTCAGGCTCCGTCCTGGGCCACGCGCAGAGCAGAAGAGAGCGTCTCCCGGGAGAGGAGACATTTTTATGTCAGTACAAGGTGGGTGGGGGGAAGGCAGGTTTTTCCTCGCGAACGCGGGACCGGACGGTCCCTCGCGAGTCGTGTATGGACATAGTACCGTCAACTCGCAGACGGCGCGAAATACAGATTCGGCCGCAACATACCGCCCGCCTCGTTGCTAGCTGCGACGAAACAAACGGTGCCTGGGACAGAGGCAAGGAGGGGCATGGAGGATGTGTTCAGTGTGCTCCTCTTCATGTGGACGCTTGAGTGATCGAAGAGTGGACGGCAGCGCCGCCCGCCATAGAAGGACCCGGGGTAGTTGTCGCAAAGAGCTCTTGCTCTAACGGTAGCCGAATGATCTTCATCAATGGTCGTCGTAGATTAGTCGTGGCCGGGATGGAGTCGCTCGACTCGCGCTAAGGGCCACTTGGTAGGTGGCTGAAGCTCGTCCGTCAGTAGAACCAAGTCTCCCTCCTTGACGCTGGTGCTTGGTGCGAACCATTTAGAGCGCTGTTGAAGTTGGCGTAGAACTTCGGCTTGCCAACGCTTCCAGAAATGGTCCTTCATGCGGAGCGTCAAAAGGTACCTGGGCGTACCCGTGATAGGTACCGTCGGTTCGTAGGGCTCCGGTAGAGCCGTGAGTGCAGAGCCGACCAGGAAATGGCCTGGAGTTAGGGCCGATAGGTCCCTTGGGTCGCTGCTGAGTGGACAGAAGGGCCTGGAGTTTAGACATGCCTCTATTTGCGTCGCCAGGGTGGCGAACTCCTCATAGGTGAGTGTTGAGTCACCCAACACTCGTCGTAGGTGATGCTTGAAGGCCTTCACCGCGGCCTCCCAAATGCCTCCAAAGTGCGGCGCTCGAGGGGGGATGAACTTCCAGTTCACCCCTTCTGCTGCAGTAGCTGCCGCGACGGCCTGGCTGAACTCCGACGAGGCATGGAAGAGCCTTCGGAGCTCGGCATCGGCACCTTGGAAGGTGGTGCCGTTGTCGCTGTAGACGACTCTGCAACGACTGCGTCGTGACACGAAATGCCTGAAAGCGTTCAGAAAGGAATTAGTCGTGTAGTCAGACACGACTTCTACGTGCACAGCCCTGGTGACCATGCAGACAAAGATGGACACATAGCCTTTGTAGGACTTGTGTCCGCGACCTTTCGTGGTTCTCAGCTGGAAAGACCCAGCGTAGTCCAATCCTGTAATTGCAAATGGCCTTTCCGGCGTTACTCTCGGAGATGGTAGCGGAGCCATTTGCTGCGTTTGTAGTTGGCCGCGGAATCTCGCGCAACGTGTGCATTGTCGTGTGAGCCGTTTGATGCGGTTGCGTGCGTGGATGATCCAGTAAGAGCGTAGTAGGTGGCTCATTACCAGTTGCGGACCTCCGTGCAACGTGAGAATGTGAGCATCTCTGATGAGAAGCTCCGCCAGGTGACTCTCACCTGGCACGATGATCGGGTGTTTTTCGCTTGCTCCAAGGTGAATATTTTGGAGACGGCCTCCGATTCGCAGTAGGCCGGTCTGATCCAAGAACGGCAGAAATCGCAGTAGTTTACTTGTGGCTGGCAATCAATGGCCAGCCCGTAGACGACTTATTTCTTTCGAGAAATATTCTCCTTGTATGGCGGCGATGATTGCTCGTCGCGCATGCCCAAGGTCCTCCGCACCTGGCAGAGACGTGACACGCTCTTCCTTGGCCAATCGTGAGTTGGTTTGCCACCTAAGAGCATAGGCAAAAACTCGCAATACCTTGGTCCATCGGGAGTGTCTGGCCAGCATAGCTTCTATCGGTTTGTCCTTGTGTAGCTTCTCCAATGGCGTAGCGAAGACCAATTTCTCCCGTTTTTCCTCGACGGTAGTCGAGAAGGTTTTTCTAGCGGTCTGCCATCTCTGCCAGCGGGTAGTGAGCCAAGCAGGTCCGCTCCACCACAGCGCCTGCTGTCGCAGTAGGCGAGGTTCCACGCCTCGGGTGGCCAAGTCAGCTGGATTCTCCTGAGTTTTCACATGGCCCCAGCTGGCTGTTGGTAGTGAAGTCAGAATTTCACTGGTTCTGTTGGCGACGAAGACTTGCCAACGTGACGGGTGACTGTTGAACCAGGCCAAAGCGACCTGTGAGTCAGTCCAACAGAATATTTCCTTTGGTGGTGTGAACAGCTGGGGTAGAATGCTGTCCACCAGTCGGGCGAGCAGAAGCGCCCCGCACAGCTCCAAGCGCGGGATACTGAGCGTCTTGATTGGAGCCACCTTCGACTTTGCGGCGAGCAGGGTCGAACGACGCCCTTCGTTCTCTACGTCCGTGACGATGTACACTACAGCAGCGTAGGCGTGGCTCGATGCATCTGCAAACCCGTGCAGCCAGTACGGCGAGGAACCCAGTGTTCCTAGCCAGCGGTTGATTCGCAGCTGCTCGAGAGAGGGCAGCTGTTCTCGCAGGTTATTCCAAGAGCCGAGTACCTCGTCCGGTACGGCTTGGTCCCACTTGCAGCCTGAGATCCAGAGTCGCTGGATCAGCATCTTGGCGATCACGATGACCGGCGCTAGCCATCCTAGTGGGTCAAACAGTCGGGCGACTTCCGAGAGCATCACCCTTTTGGTAGTTTTGGGCGAGGCCGGAGGCAGCACGATTCTGTAACAAAAATAGTCCCTAGTGTTGTTCCATTGTAGCCCAAGAGTGGCTACAACGTTGTCTTCTGTGAAGGAGCGCACGGGGTCCGTGGAGGTTGATAGTCCCTCTAGCAATTCTTGATGATTCGTGGACCATTTGTCTAGCACCATGCCTGCTGACCGGAGAGCATTGTTCAATTCATTACGACCCTGAAGGGCTTCCTCGAGTGAATCTGCTCCAGCGAAGGCGTCATCCATGTAGATGCGGTGCTCTAGAATTTCAGCAGCTCGTGGGGAGACTTCACGTACCTCTGAAGCCAACTGCTTCACAGACCTGATTGCCTGGTAGGGTGCACAGCCAGTGCCGTAGACCACCGTAGACATCCTGTATGTGGCGAGACATTTGTCAGGAGAGTCTCGCCAAACGATGCGCAACCAATCTCTGTCCCTCTCGTCCATCCGAAACTGTCGGAACATCTTAATGATGTCTGCACTGAAGACGAAGCGAAGGAATCTCCACCTCGTGATGATAACGGTGTTCGCCGCCTGTAGCGCAGGTCCGGTGTGCAAGCAGTCATTCAGCGACAGCCCGTTCGATGAGGGTTGAGAAGCGTTGAAGACGACTCGGATTTTTCCCGAGCCGTCCCGCTTCTCCACAGCATGATGTGGCATATAATACCCTTTGGTCTTCTCTTCTTCCTCGGGTACTTCCTCCATATGGTCGAGCGATAACAGCTCGCCCATAAATTTGCAATACGCCTACCTGAGCGCAGGTTTGCTTTGCAAGCGTCTCTCAGTTTGAAGAAATCTTGCTTCAGCGATTCGTCTGGAGTCCCCTAACTCCGGGGATTGCGAAAAGGGTAGCCGCAGGACAAATCTCCCCTCGGGATCTCGCCGTTGAGTTGCGACGTAGTAATCCTCACACGCTTGCTCCTCAGTGGTGAGCCTTGGTTTCGTGAAGACTTCTTCTATTTCCCAGAAGCGCCTGAGGTCCTCGTTCACCGTTGAGGTGGTAGTATGGTAGGATTGCAGGGCAGGCAATCTTCCTCCGCTTGAATGGTGGCTGGACCTGGCACTATCCAGCCCATTACTGTTTCTTGAGCGACGGGTTGCATGTCCGAGCCGAGTCGAACACCTTCAGGAATGAGTTGAGGGAATACATCACCTCCCAGAATGCATTCGATACAGTTCGGTTCACAGAAATCGGGATCGGCCATGTCGAGGCCCTCCATGTGCGGCCAGGGTTCCCGTCGACAGCGTTCCTTGGGCAGCAGCTTAGTTAAACTGCCCAAGATCATGGCCGTGAAGCTCAAAGAGAACTCCGCTTCTTTAGGTGAGCGGAGTAGAGCCTCCGACAAAAAGTTCGAAGTTAAATTCACCTGTCCGCCAACTCCAATGACGGATACCGGACTTTTCCTTCTGTTCAGCGATAGAGCTTGTGCTATCTTCTCGGAGATAAATGACCCCTCGGAAGCTTGGTCGATCAAGGCCCTTACTCTTACCGACGTCCTTTCGAATGATTCGAGGATGATCCAAGCGGTCGGTGACAGGGTGACCTTCTTTATCTTTGGTCGAGCGTGAGCGTTCCTAGTATCACTCACTTGCGTCGTGTGTGACACTGTTGACGGAGAAGCCGTCGGTGGAGTCGCCGACTCGTCATCCTTATTTGTCACCGCTGGCCTGTCCATGTGCAGCAGCGAGTGGTGTTTGGCCCCGCAGTCAATTGCAGAACACCGACCCTTTGAGGTACATTTGGCTGCTATGTGCTTCCCAGACAGGCAGTTGAAGCACAGACCAACAGAGGAGGCATGCGCTCTCCTCCTTTCCGGTTCCCATTTAGCGAACGTGGGACAATAACCAATGAAGTGCTCGCCCTTGCAAAGACCGCATCCTCCCTTTGAGCGAGAGTTCGCAGGTGCATCGGTGGACGAACTATGGAACGAGTTCACCGACTTGTTGGTCTTCGTGGTCTGTTTCTTGCAAGACGCAGACTTGGTACAGAGCTCGAGTTTGTGCCGGGCCCCTTTCGCTGAGCTGACTCCAGAGAGCGTACACGTATTTCTAGGAAGTCAACTAGCGCAGTGTAGGTGGGCAATTCCTCATTGCCCTCCTGAGACTTCTCCCAATCTTCGTCGATTGAGGGGTCCAATCTGGCAGTAATAATCTCAATCAGCCAGTCATCCCAGTGGTCGATGGGTCTGCCTAAATTCTTGAGAGCTTCCAAAGCTTTTTCAACCTCGTCCAACAGACCAGTAATGCCTTCAGCGGTCCTTTGAGGTGTAGTCGGTAGCTTGAGAATCTTTGACAGGTGGGCGGAGAGCGTGACTCTTGGGTTGTCAAAACGCTTGACCAGCTTGGCCCATGCCACGTCGTAGTTAGCGCCCGTTACCTCCATATTGTTTATTCGCTTCGCAGCTTGGCCTTCAAGGCAGGATTGAAGGTACTGCAGTTTGGTGACCTTGGAGTAGGAGGTTACGTTGCCAACAAGAGAACCGAAGCGCTCTTTAAATGCGACCCAATGTAGTACGTCGCCGCTGAATGTGGGCAGCGGAGCCGAGGCCACCTTGCCCCTGAACCACCGCATTTCTTTCGTTTTGGGGAACCGGCGGCTCAAGATGTGCGATCCTTCCGTTCAAGGTAACTACATGCTGCAGGTAGGCTTGCTCGTAGATACTGAAGTGATCCTCGACCCAGTACGGTTCCTTCGCTCGTTGCTCGGGTGATGGATCCATGTCGCTGTGACGATTGAGCACCTTGTTCCAGTAAGACTCCAATAGCGCAAGTTGCGTCCTCAGCGCCGCGGCTGACTGGTTGTTTGCAGGTGTTTTGTCCGTGTTGACAATGAAGTTGACGATCAGCTGGCCCTCAGTTGCCTGTTTAGTAAGCAGCTTGTCCATGATGGTTAACCTGTAAGTGCAGATGGAGTAACTACTAAGCTTACAGGCTCAAGATTGGTCGTAGACGTGACAGCGTCTGTCGACCACGATAGCTTTCGGTAGATCAGATATCGCCCTCAAGACCGATTGGCTTGTTCGCACTATGCTCGTAGTGCCAGCGTTCAGTCGAAGCGGACCGACGCTCAAATACTTAACTTGCTCACGTTCGCTTCGAACTTGCCGAACACTCGACGTGCGACGGCCGCTTGCAGGTTAACTGTGCGCTGGCTCAGCAGGGGGGCCCGAGGCAGTCGACTGTGGCGGAGTCGACGTTAGAAGAGGGACGCCCCTAGTGGCGCCTCCTTGTACCAACTGGGGGGAGCAGGTGCCGTGTCGGCAAGGTAGAGCGCGGCACGCTCGCGCTCCGCAGCTAGGCGAGTCGTTGCGTGCCACGTGGCGGTATCGACGTGGCCGGAAATAACGATCTCCTGGTCTCCGGTTCCGAGGTTGATGCTTCCCTGGGTTGTAGTCGTCCGTAGCGTTACGACTACTTACTCTGCCTCGGGTGAAATACTCCACGTATTCCCCAGGCTCGCGAGTAACGATGCCGTGTAACGAATAGTCACTTAGTTTTCAGCACCGGTTATCACTTCCCTTACGAGCTATCCGGCTCGAAGGACCAAAATGTTCGCGCGTTAATCCGCCGGACTGTTCGGCCTAGATTTTAACCGTCCACGAGCGCAGCGAGGCGCAAGTTTGCCGCGAACTGCTCGTGGAGAGGAAGTGAGGCGGATGGAAATCTCTGCACTTGTTGGGTTGAACTTAATTTATTCCGCTTTACTTTCGGGATTACAATCGGCAAATTATACTTGATGATGTGTGTGTGTATTACGGCTGGGAATTGAATGGCGGGATGTTTCAGGCTCCGTCCTGGGCCACGCGCAGAGCGGAAGAGAGCGTCTCCCGGGAGAGGAGACACTTTTATGTCAGTAGAAGGTGGGTGGGGGGAAGGCAGGTTTTTCCTCGCGAACGCGGGACCGGACGGTCCCTCGCGAGTCGTGTATGGACATAGTACCGTCAACTCGCAGACGGCGCGAAATACAGATTCGGCCGCAACACTGTCCAAGTTTTTTCCTCCTATGGTGCGTAATATACTATTTCTTAGTGTTTTAAAAAGTAATTGATATTGTACCACCTTAAGTACGTAAATTTAAATAGATACAAGATATATACTTACAAAAACAGGTTATTTTCTGAGAACTACTGACTGGGGTTCAAAAATCCCCTTCATATGAAGTCAATAAAGTTGTATGTTATTAATTTTGTATATTCACGCAAATTACGATTATATAAATCTTACTCTCAGTCAATATTTTCACTATCATAACATTAATATTTCTTTTTCCTAAATTCCAAATGAAATATTTAAAAAGAACTATTTGCCAAAATATAAGTGCAATAAAGGTTAAAATTTTGTGTTACTAAAACAAATATATGGATAATTAATTGTTATTTATTATTGTTCATGGCTTTTACATATTTTATGGTTGATTTTTACTCCTGTTATCGTAGGAGAACGAAACCGCACTTTATTTGTTTATTATTAACAAGAATAAACTTACATAGTTTTAAATTTACATGATAAATTTATAGAAGTAAGTCCTACCGAGGCAAATATCGTTACCTGTGTGTAGGTCTGGTGAAAAATACAAGAGATAAAAAGAAAAACTTAAAAACTAGCTTTAAAAACTACGAAAAAAAGATATAAATTTCCCGTTAAATAAATTGAACATTTGGTAGATATTTAACTAAGCAAATTAACATTTCTTATATATTATTTTGAATAAAGTTTTTTCATTTTTTCTTAATTGTAGATTTGTTACTTGTCAAAATTTTGAGATCCTTACTCAGACTGTTGAAAAGTCTAATAGCTTCCACATAGCCGTTTTTGTTAGTTATTTTCTTTTTCATTTTTGGTAGTTGTATAATTTTATTTCTAGTATTCGATTTGCTCTCGACATATTTTTCTCCAATTTATGATAATGGAAGGTTACCGATTCAAGTTGGAATAATTGCCTTACGTTTAAGGTGGTCAGACAACTTTAAAATTTTCTTCATAAAATGACGTGAAAAAAATTAATTTCAATAATTAGAAATATGTACAAGTAATATTCTGCAAATATATTTAATTTATGATAAAATGAGACCCAAAAAAAAATTTTTTATTGATTTTGTCCAAAGGTATGGCCATTTCTAAATTTTGGCTCTACCGTCGACTCCAGGTCCAGGAACTGCATATATTTTGATAGGACAGGTCCTAAAATCTTGGTATTTTATATGATTATTGACTGAAGAGTTGTATGTATCTAATTTATTTGAGTAAATAATTTTTTACCGTAAAAAATTAGAGAATTTGAGGAAACGACTGTTTGTGTACGGTGTGAGAGGTATAATCTTGACTACTTACAAACTCAATCGGAGAATCCTAATGCACTCATCTTATTGATGAGTAGATCGATGCTTACCAAATCAAATGCGCAACTGTAGTCGATTCCGATAGTCATGGTTATGCGCCGATTATCGATAGCCTCTTTAAAATCGTCCACGAGCCTAATAACAGCCGCGTGAGTATTGTAGCCCTGTACTGTAGCCCGGAAACTAGATTGAAACTCGTCAAGCAAATTTTCTTCTTTGACGAATAACGTGATTTGTTGCAGAGTGACAGACGCGAGTAGCTTCGAAGCACTGTCCAACCGGCTTGAAGTCGAATCGCGCGGCTGGCGGATTGGTAGACTGAGGTTGAACCAGTCCAGGTTGAGGACGACTTACCAGTTCAATAATAGTACATTTCAACACGGGTGGGGAAGTCGATTATTTAGCTGGTGTGACTTTTTGCACGAGCGAAGCGAGTGCGAAAAAGTCACACCAGCTAAATAATCGACTTACGCACTAGTTTCGAACGGTATTTTATACCACGAGCGCCGAAAAATCATACCAAAGTTGTGATTTTGAGGTTAGAGTGGTATAAAGTGATTATTGAATGTGTCCGGGTTGGCAGGCATTTGCATGTTATTCTGAGAGCTACAGATACCAATCTCTCTTAGAATTTTCCACATGTCCGAGGATGAAGAGCAACTATGCAACCTGTCCTTGTAGTAAGAATGTCAAGCATTTTGAATCATCACTTTAACAGCATTCCTAAGGGATCCGTAACAAGCCCGCGTGATATCGCAACGATTTCTTTTGAAGGATCTCCAAGCCTTGTTTCTAGCAAAATCGACCTCTTCGCGAATCGATTTGGTGAAGAATTTGACTTTAAAGTTGATGTCACTTGAGGAGTAGAGGTCTTGCTAACGAACCTTGGTAAGATCTGCAAGGAGTAAATCGAGATTGAAGTTTTTGTAGCATCTACGTTTGTTCGGCATAGGTTTGAAGGATGGCACAGTGTATGAAAAGGAGGTACAAAGTACGTCGTGTGTGGATATGCTCGGAATAAGAAATTTGAATATTGTTCAAGAAAATATCGCCAATTGAAAAAAAATCAACAAAACTCATGAATCATTTTCATTTTTCATCCGATTTTATTTTGCAAGATTTCATTTTATTCCTTGTTCAATTTCAGGGGGAGGTAGTGATATAAAAATTGGAAATTTTTCAAAACTTGCAAAGTTATAAGCAATTGTTTATAAAATTCAGTCACATAACTACAAACAATTGCTTATAACTTTGCAAGTTTTGAAAATTTTCCAATTTTTATACCGCTACCTCCCCCTGAAATTGAACAAGAAATAAAATGAGACCTTGTAAATTAAAATCGGATGAAAAATGAAAAAGATTTATGGGTTTTGTTGATTATTTTTTTAATTGGCGATATCTTCTTTAACAATATTCAAATTTCTTTGAAAAAATTTTTTTTTTTACTCCAAGAACCCTTGTTTCATATTACATTGTTTCTCAAATTATAACATGTGAAGTAAGCATCGTAAAAAATGTGTGTGTGTGCTGCTGGGCGCGATCTCTTCGACGCCATGGTGTCTTATCATCCGTGCAGAGTGTAGCAACTGCCTCCGAGGATGATGGATGGTTTTACGAAGTGTCCAACAGATGGCATTGGTCGTAATGAGGATGGCTCGCCAAAATTGTGAAAAATTTCTAAAAGTATAGGGATCCACAGCTAACACGTTCAGATGAGGACCATGTACTAAGCCCGTGAGCACTTACGCACATGATGCCGGAACAGAAAAGCCCGAAGACACCCCACAGCAGCGAACAGTTTTAAAAAAACACGGAGCACTACGGAGTCGACTACTCACACCGGCACTGCCAGAGAGGGAAAGAGAGAGAGAGAGAGAGAGAGAGAGAGAGAGAGAGAGAGAGAGAGAGAGAGAGAGAGAGAGAGAGAGAGAGAGAGAGAGAGAGAGAGAGAGAGAGAGAGAGAGGGGGGAAGGAAAAAGAAGGAGAAACGCCGGCTAGGATTATATACTTATATGCGGCGAGAAAAGTGAAAAAGTCGAAAAACCAGCAGCGCGCGTGTATGCGCAATTAACACAACTTGACACGCTTTTTACGTGCACGACTCGAGCTGCGCCGCCGCGGCAGTTTCTCTCTCTCTCTCTCTCTCTCTCTTTCTCTCCTACTTTCGAACTGTAGCCTCTCTTCGCAATACTCCTCTGTGTGCTCGTAAAAATGTATAACACACACACACACATATGTATTCTACGTACGTGTGTATGCTGTACAACACACACACACACACACACACACACACACACACACACACACACACACACACACACACACACACACACACACACACACACACACACACATACACACACACACACACACACACACACACACACACACACATCGACACACGCATACACACACCCACGCAGATAGATGGATGTCAGTGTGCAGGTGCAGCGGATGATAAGGCGTGTGAAAAAGACTCGTATAGCGCCGGAGGAAAAAGGGAAGCTTGCGCGCGGTAATACATCGGGGGCAGAGGCGAAGATCTCGAGCCTGTGTACAAGGAGAATCCCATATGCCGTTTCTTGCAACGAGAGACGGAGAACTACTCTTCCGTGCTGCTTGCTGGAGCAAGAATAAAGGAAAATAAATTCTTAAGCATAGAATTCGCTCCAAGGGGTGAAATGGAGGAGGCAGGTATATATAGAACGAAGCCTCGAGGCTCCTAAGTAAAACCTTCACGTATTGCAGCTATAGGCCACGACTTCATATCGTAGAGAATTTCGAGGAGGCGAAAGGTGAGAGCCTCCATCTCTATCCCCCCCTCTCTCTCTTTCGCCTTTCACACTGATGATATTCCCGGATACAAATCCACGGTCAGGCTGCCGCTGCAGTGCACACCCAGCTGCCTGCGCGTTTGATTTCGAGAGGGGGAGCGGCTAAACGAAAAAGCCTGTGCGCCAAGAGGAAGAGAGAATACGTGATGAAGGGGCCCGTGCAACATTTAGGAAGGGGAGCATCACGCTTTCGCTCTCTTGCTCCCTCTAGCACTGGATTAAGGGAGAATTTCATAATTCTAAATCGCTTTTCGGACGTTAAAAATAGACAGTCGCAAATTACCGCGACGCGCCATGAGCATTTTTAACAGCTCGCTTGCCTTTCGCGTACAGTAATTCAAGTGTGTTCATTTGATGTATGAGAGACGATGCATCTCGCGAAGCTGCCTTCGTATATATCTGTGAGCAGTCTATTTCAAGAGGAAACGCAATATATCCTTGAATAAGGTATTCTTTTGCTGCCGGCTTCAGCTCGCTCTTGTGTGCAAAATATCACCCGAGAGCACAAAGGAAATTTCATTGCGGTCCGCTCGCGCAACTTTTCAAAATAACCTTTGCCCTCTCGCAAGTGGTTCTATAATAATTGTAAAATACGCATTTTCAAAAAGTCGCTCAACAGTGGAGTACCGCGTAGGACCACTTGCGCAAAATCCCGTATACGATGTTATCTTGCGCGAATCGCGATTCTCTAAATTTAAGCGCACGCGCGCGCAGAACTATAAATTTCATGTATTCCGAAACCGGAATTCGCCTTCCGAAAATAAGCATCAAGACGAGAGAAAAAAGGAGAAAGAGGGAAAGGGCGAAATACTACAGTAATGCTACAGTCTCTGAACCGAGATGGAGAGAGATGGAGAAATAACGAAAGGCCGAGAGTAGAAAAGTCGAGCTCTGGAGACGGCCGGTATTACACTAGGATAGCAGTCGCACCGGTAATATTTCTCTTTCGCATATTTCCCCCTCGCTCTCTCCCTTTGCCTTCACTCCCTTTGCCCTCTCTCCTTCACTTCGCCCACGGCCGCTCGCTCGCAGGCGAGCCCTGGAAGGAAGGAAGGAAGCGTGTAGTTTGTCAGCGAGAGCGAGAGAAAGCGAGCCCGATGAAAGACACAAGGAAGGAGAGGAGATAGAGCGGCTCTCTCGACTATATCTTCCCTCCGCCTGTCCCTCCCGTGCGAGGGTGGAAATTTTTCGAGCGCACGCGCACATACAGCGGCTTTTCTGTATCTCACTTTTTATCTCCCTCTCTCTCGTACGCTCTTTTTTCAGCTGCTCGTCTTGGATCTTGAAAAATGCGGAGGAGGCCGCGCGCGAAGCTGGTACGCGTCGCCGTCGTTGTATTTTCTTCGCTCTCGCGCGGCTAATCAGGTTTTCCCGCTTGTAAAAGAAGGGAAATAAAGTATACGCGCGGGGTGTGGGTAGAAAAAGAGGACGAGAAGTGTTCGTGTGTGTGTGTGTGAGAGGAATGAAGAGGGGGGGGAGAGAGAGAGAGAGAGAGCTAATAAATTACTTATTTCGCGTTTGAGTAATGGAGTACATATGCAGCGCATGGAGCGTGTATTTTAGCGAGATTTGGCAACGTGAGGAACTTGATAAAAGAAAATATACTCGTTTCGTATACTCTTTAAATATTACTTCATTTGAAATGTATAGCTTTTAATTTAATTTCTTGCATGAAATTTTTAAAAACTGTGTGATAATTAAGGACAAATTAATATTATATAAAGCTTGAAAGAATCAACAATTTAAAATTAATAAAAGATCAAAAATATTGTGAATTCTAAAAACAAACTGATTACGGCTAATGGAATATTAATACTTAACGCGTGATCAGTACACCTCAATTAGGTCGCTTTGCGATCGCGACTGAATTGGAAACTCCACAGCGAGTAAATATTTAATCGAAATTATCAAGTTATGCTCGGGGATGCCAGGCGCAGGAAAAATACGAGTCCCGCGAAATTAGCCAAAATAAATTGGAGGAAGCAACGAGTGGGACGGGGGCGAACAGTTTAACAATGTATGACTTTGAGAAGTTGTAAAATAAATTACGCGATATAAGTTATAAACTTTCGGCCCAGGGAGCAGGAGGCGAAGACAGATGGGCGGAGAAGAGAAGAAGAGGAGAGAGGAATAGAGAGAGGAAAGGAAAGAAAAGTAAACATTGAATTACGGGGAGAAGAGAGCGTGGAGGAAAATCAGTCGACGACGAGAGGACGAGCGAGAGGTGGAGAAAAGTTTAGCAAGGAATTGTTGTTTGTCACGAGCGGCTGAGCTCTATATATATCTATACACTCTCCCCCTCTTCCTTGCTGTTTGCCGAGGAAGTTTCTCTGATACGGTAATTGAGTGTATGTAGCCCAATGAGAGGAAGATGCGCGGCTGCGCGAGCGCTGACGATTCGAGCGTGAAATCTAGATTCTACCGCGAGAGCTCGAGAATCTGCGTCTATATATCTATATATATATACATATTCCCACCCTCTCTCTCTCGTCGCGGCAAAACACGCGCGCGCGGGCAATCCGGTTACGCGCGATTCTCAATACGCCGCGCGGTCTGATTACGCAGCAGCTCGAGATGAAATGAGAGCGAGACTGGCCGATGTCGTCGAGACACGGTGTCTTCGTACAATCAGCCGAGTATCTCGGGGCGATTTTAGTTTTAAAACTAGATGTAACGGATTAGCGCTGCGGGGAGTAATTTCGGCATCCCAGCTTCTTCGAATCTCCACTATTAGCTTACGTAAAAAAGTAACTTATATTCTCCACGCACATAATCTCGTATCGTCCACGTTCCATCTTTCCTAAAACCATTACGCTCTACAACGAACTTATTAAAAAAGTTAACCATTAGCCATGGGCCGAAAATGATTATAATTAGCCCCTTGTGCAAGCGCGCATAGCGATTCTCTCCGCGCAGCAAAAAGCGCGGACGGGCGTTTTGATGGTTTTTCAGAGGGCTGCAGAGGGGCAGAGCGAGAGATTACGGCTAATGAAGTGCCGTGGATTCGGCAACGCGGCCGAGAACCGAAAGTTCCCAAGCTGCTGCAGCGCGCGGCAGTCGACAAAACACGTGTACACTAACTCATAGAGGCCAAGTTACACACGGCGGAGCTCTATCGCATAAACAACGCGCGGCCCGGGCCCCGAAACTTGGCGCGCAAAGCGCTCTCCCAACTATCATCCCTCTTAATCTCCCTCTCTCTCTCTCTCGCCCTCTCTCGTGCATCTTGGATAGTGCTGGCTTCCCGTGGGGGATATTGCCCTGGTCATTCGACTTAGCCGATATGCATCTCGGACTTTGGAGAGGATAATACAGAGGTGGATGGTATTAGTGACAATCAGTATGAGTTTTTGTGGTCGGTAGAATCTATTATTTCGTGATCAGCACGCTGAGCTGGACAAGTTTATCACAGTTGTGGATTCGTTGGAGTCTCGGCAAGTATCGGTATAGTCATTTGTCGTTGAACATTTATTCTTTAAAAGTAAAACTGCCGTGAGATAACGGGAGTCCTCGACTTTCTTCGAACCGCGGGACCGAAAATCTCGCACGTTAATTTTAATATTGAAAAAGTTTTAAAATCAAAGATGCTACCACATCCGCGATATTCCAACTTCAGACTTTCAACTGCACACCTTTACTCGCTGCTCGTCTCTTTCTTTTTTTTCACTCTCCCGCGCAAAACGAAATTTCCTAAGCAACGCGGAGAAAGTAGCCTGCAAAGTTGTTAGCGGCCTGAAGTTTCTTCGTCGAGGCGACGACGGCAGTCGGGAGACAATTTTCGTCACTGCAATCGTATTTTTTTAAAGGCGCGCTCGGAAGAAAATTATGTTGCGCTTGCGTCGCCATCAAAATTCATACGTCACATTACGTCCTCTAATGACTTGGCGCCCTGACGAAGGAGCCGCCGTGGTTTTTACCTCGCGGTTTTGTGTGTCGCTCTCTCTCTCTCTCTCTCTCTCTCTCTCTCTCTCTCTCTCTCTCTGTCTCTCTCTCTCTCTCTCTCTCTCTCTCTCTCTCTCTCTCTCTCTCTCTCTCTTACTCTTTCTTCCCCCAATATTCTCGCATTTATCGCCAGTTTTTGCGAAAGCGCACGCGCGGAGAGGGCCGACTTAATAAAAGCCGGGCACGGGCTAATTACGTCGTTATACTTGTCTCCCTCGCTCCGGTACTTATAAATTTCGTCGAGGTGTTCAGCACTTGGTTCTTTCACCCCTCGCTTGTCCGACTGCCGGTAGTTCAAGTGTAACTCGACGAATTTTTCTTCGAGTATCATACTTTATCTTCAGGAGAGCAGCTAAGTTTTGATGGAGACGATGATGGGATTCGCGTGAACGTTGCGTCAATTAGGCGTTGGTTAATTATTTTATGGAATTAATTAAGTAGGCTGAAGCGATGAGTTGGGGACAAGGGTTTTACTTATACAGACATAATTATTTCTTTTTAAGATATAAAGTTGTATAGAAGCCTTTGTATGCATACAAAGACATGTCTTTAATAAACTGTTATGAAATAATTTTATAAAAAATATTAATTGAAATTTTGAGTGAGGTAAAGTTGAAGAAAGGAGAATTCTATCAAAGTAATGAAAATGTAAAGTAAGCTAAAATGGAAAAAATTTCAAACTAGAGATTTAAACTTGGAGAAGTTTCGCGTCTCGTCTCTCAAAGATACTTTTTACTTTAAATCCTTCGCACATCTTTGAAAAGCAGTATATTCTCTCTTAAACAGCTGAACTTTGTCTTTTCTCATTTGCAATAATAGAGGACTTGGAAGTGCGAAACTTTCCGGAATTCGGTCTCCGCGTAGCCGAAAATCGACCATATTCCATCGATCCGTCGACTTTTAATAAAATAACTTCAAGCCCGATACGAGAAACTAGAGCGCGCGCGCTTGCGTCTAAGATAACATTCGTCGAAGTTGAATAATTTTCATCGATTTCCCAAACAGCTCATACCGCAGACTCGCCAAGCTACTTAACATTGAAAATAAATATTGAAAAATTTCAACTCATCTTGAAAAGTTTTCGCGAAATCGATGAGCCGACATCTGCGCCCATAGTAAACCAGCATCCGCAATTATATTTCGAGGCGCTGGCGCCTACGGCTGTTTCGGTACAATTTCTCTAAGCTATATATGCGCACATGTATAGAAATTTCTCGCGCGAGTGCACCGAGGCGAAGGTTGAATTGCATCTGCGATAGAGAGTAACGGAGAGAGCTTTCGAACTTTCGCGGCCAGCGCGTTAATTAATCGGTCGGCGCGGTAAGATATATAACGGCCCCGCGCACCGCCAACGTTCGGCTAATTGATCGCGTAATCCGATAAATAATCAGGCGTGCGGTGAGTGCACGAGCGCACGACTTTTCTCAAATTAAAGCGGAGGGAGAGAGGAGAGTTCGGCTCAACTGCTGCGGTCGCTCTCTCCGCAAATAATAGAGACGGTAATTTAGGGGAAAGGAATTTCGAAATTCCAGCCGGTCTATCTGTCTATATATACGCGTGTATATAGGTGTATGTACATTGTCACGCAGGCGGGAAAAGTAAACAGTGTGGGCGAAAATAGTACACAATGAAGAGAATAGTAGCGAGGTTTCTATACGTAATGGAAATTGTAGAGTTGAATTATTTCCCGAACACGGACATATACTATTGTAAGTATGAGCGTGCATTATAAATTAATTATGACTCGTACTCTCGATTCAATTATTTACAGTATTGCAAACAGATTTTATGCTTTGTCGATAATTGAATAGAACTCATTAATATTCTCGATGGTTCAGTAAATATGAATAAAGTTATTTATATTACTGGTATATGTACTTTGAAGAAAGTATTAGGAAAAGTAATCACGATTTCGCATTCAGGCACGGTAACCGCTAGTAACTTTAGCCAGCGACGGTATCAACGTATCTTAAGTTTCCTTACCAGAACCAACGTAATTAAATTTTAATATAATCTAAAAAGAACAGATTGCTCTGGAAGTAGAATTTCTCGTAGCACGCTACTTATTAGCATACTAATTTCAAAAGGTGCCCGGAAAAACTGATTTCGGTAATAAAGGTAGCCTGCAATTAATATAAACTTTTGCTTTTCCTCAAAAGCCCGATATCAGAATCTAGAACAAGACAAAATTGCATTTGAAAACTTTCAAATTGCAGAGACGATCCCAGTATAAAAAAAAACGCTTGGGATAAACGTAAATCGCTTGCTCGGTCCGATCAAAGAGCAAATACCGATAAAAAAACCGGAGGCTCGAGTCGCAGTTGAACTTAACTAAAGTATACGCGAGGGGTGGTAAAAGTGATTGTGTTTGCGCAAATCGGAGGATTAATCCGTGACTTTTCGGGCGCGCGAGCGATGACGAAGGAATACGTAAAGCGGTTCTCTATACTCATATATATAGCCCGGGTCGCGTGCACTATTTTAATTATGAATATCGACATAACGTGGCCGCGCCAATGGTAATGAGCGCGGCGCGGAGCCGCGGGCGCGGAATTCCACGGCGATCTCATTAACGGGCCAAAACTGCGTTTTGCCGATGATTTCCCCTCTCTCTCTCGCGCTCTTTCGCCCGCGGGCTGCGCTACGATTCAAATGGCGATTTTCAGCGTTCGCTCGTGCGCGCGCGCGCGCTCCGATTTCCCTCCCGGGATTTCTCGCGCTCTTTTGTATTATTATTTTCGGCCTTCTTTTTTTGACCTCTTTGTGCCGCTATCTCCGAGGCATATATATCTGTTTCTTTTTGCATACAATTTGCCAGAGGAAGCTCTCTATTTCGATGTAATCTTAATTTTCAGTAGATTTATTCAGGGGAATCATTGTGTACATCGCTTAGGTGTAAACTATGAGTGAGAAAGCCCCGGCTCGTAATGGTTGACATAATTGTACAGCTTGAGGTTTATAGAATTCTACCATCAGTTCACCCAAGATTTTTTCGAAACTTTCTACTTTCACCTTTATGCAATCTACACTGACAGAAAAACTCTGGTAAAAATTCCTATGCTGGAATCGTAACCGAACCATAAGTCGGAATTTTAGCCGAAATTGCAATACGCATATGAAAAATTCCAAGTTTAACATGGGAATTTTATAACTCATTCAAAAAGCGAAAAAATTTATTTGACGTCCGCACGTTATAGAAATTTGGAAAATAGTATTTTATTTTGCAACCGGCTTTTTCCCGGCTAAAAAAAATGAGTTTTATATGTTCAACTATTACAAGAGTAAAATTGTCTTATTCGCTTCAAAATTCATTGTAGAGGTATATTATTGATAGTTCTCGGATGAGTTCTTTTGGCAAAGTGATTGGTTCATAAATTTCAGAGATATTTGAGGTTAAAATTTTTCTACACATTTTTAAAATCTATTTCTTGAGGATTAATTTATAATTTTTTTTAATTTAGTTTATAATTAAATTTAATTTAATTTATAAAAAGATAATTTTAGTTTATAATATCTCTGAAAATTATGAACCAATCATTTTGCCAAAAAAACTCTGCCGAGAACTATCAATAATATACCTGTACAATGAATTTTGAAGCGAATAAGACAATTTTACTATCGTAATAGTTGAACATCCAAAACTCATTTTTTTTTAAATTTTTAAATTTTTACATTTCTGTTAATAACAAAAGAACCGTGATAGCTAGAAAATGAATTTTTTTAGAAAATATAGGTAATTTAATTATGTTTCGAATGCTATAAATTACATTCAAATACATAGAGCTCTAAATATCAGTTGCAAATTTATAGGCAATTGTGATATATATTTTATGTATGTGAAATTTTGTGGAAATGTATAATCTATAAAAATTTGAATAAATTATGTTGGAGTTTTGTTATTTCTGCCTTTCTGAAGTATTAAATTTTAAATATTGGAATTAAAAATTAATTAAAGGAATCAGTAAATTAAGTTTGAGGAAGCTATGTGCCAATGAATTGGCAAATGAATTTCATGTTGTTATCGTATGCACCACCCCAAGCAATTACCCCATAATTAACTAAACTATGAAAGAAGCCATAATATATTATCATTTATGTTTTTGTATCCATCATATTTTTTATCTTAGCAAAAATAAAAGTTAAGTATTTAGGTTTTTTAATAATGTATTTTATTCCCATCTCCACTATAATGGCCACTTTATAGCCTGAAAAGCGGGGCAAAATTTGCGCTTGATTCCCTCTTTTACTTTATGTCCCGCAAATGCAGGTATAAGTAACATCGTCTAATTTAAAAAAATTAGACGACGTTACTTTATTCGTAAACGTTTACGGTGAATTTAGTTATAACTAACAAAATTATTACACATAAATACACAATAAATGATTTATTGTAAAAATATTCAATATTTTTCAAAGGCTTCAACAAACTGGTCCGTATCAAATTGCCAATAAACTTTATCTCTCGCACTTCGCCAGCGCCATGGCGTATTTGAAAATCTTGCCTCATGGAGTCCCAGTTTCCACGTCAATAAAGTGAGCACCGTGGAGATGGGAATAAAGTACTATACGTGCTTATCCTATTTCATACTTTATTCAAAATGTAGCCCTAAGTATTTATGGTTTTCTACTCTTTTTATTGATTGCTTTCCTATTTTGATGTTTAGTGTGTTAGGCACACTATTAGAGTAGTATCCGAGAGTCATATAGACCGTTCTATCGGTATTTAGTGACCGCTTATTTTGGGCAAGCTATTTGGCCACATGATTAAGATAACCGCACATTTTTTCCTGAGCTGAGGACCACATGTCGTCACTTGAGATGATAACCGTGTCATCGTCATAGGACATAATTGTCTCATTTTGCATACCTCCCAGTAAGTCATTGACATAAAGTATAAAAAGTAATGGTCCTAATATAGTTCCTTGAGGAACTTCCGTGGTAATTTCTTTATATCCACTTTTATAGTTTTGAATTTTAACTTTTTGCCGTCTATCTGAGAGATAGCTAGTCATCAGTTTTAAGGCACTACCTCTTACGCCATATCGTTCTAGCTTATCTAAAAGAATTCTATGGTTTAAAGTGTCAAAGGCTTTGGCTAAGTCTAAGAAAGCCACAATTATTGGTTTGCTTTTATCTAAATTGTTGTATATGATAATTTGATATATGTATAATTGAATGCATCAGTAGCTCCTCTATTCTTAACAAACCCGTATTGTTTTTCTGATATTATGTTATGTTTTTTAAAAAAGAGGTAACATAAATTAAAGATATATTGTAAGGGCAGACTTATATATTTCGAAAGTATTTGCAACGATTTAGCATTAATATTGTCTACACCACCAGATTTATTTTTCATAGTATTGATTATTTTGTATACCTCATGGACGTCTGTAGGACGAAAGAAAATTGATTTTGGATTCCTGTCAGGAAGTTTCAGATTATTATTCTTTGTATTAGCAATTTGTGGACTCAATTTTGGTCCTCTTACGCAAAAATAGGTATTCATAGCATTTGCTATATTAAAGTAAATTAAATAAATTAATTGAAAAATTTTGATGATACCGGGATTCAGAACCTGGGACCTTCGGCACGGTAGTCGGACGCGCTAACTACTTACCTATAAAAACACATGTGTTACCCAATTTTGGAACTTGTGTATCCCCAACCATAAGTTATGCGCACTAATTTTGTAACAAATTATGCTTCAACTCAAATAATTTTATACTCTATTTTAACGTATTTTATTAAAAAGTATTATATATTAAGAATATTATTTAATATTTTACATTTGTTTATTAATGAATTTGTATTTACGATATAATTGTTTTTCACAACCTTCCGAGGGTGTAATAGTCCTATTTTACCAATAACCCTGTTTTATCGGCGGAACATGTCAAAATAATTAACATATCCCGTAATTACAGAATGGTAAATTGGTTAATTACATTTGGTTAATTTTTGTTAATTTTTGTTCCACGAAGAAACAAAGGTGTCGTCATTTTTTTGCCTCGAAACTTTGTAGACTGATGTGTTACAGGATTACGCAGGATAACTGAATGTCGATGGCTGAGCGGAATGAGGTCGTATCTCGTCGCGCGGACGAAGAACGCCGTATCTCGTCGTATACTGGCCGTGTACTGGCCGTAAGAGTACCGAGATACGACCTTCTTCATCCCCGCGCCGAGATACGTCGTTCTTCATCCTCGCGCCGAGATACGACCGCTTTTACATGTTCCATCGATAAAACAGTATAGTGCGACACCACCTTAAAACTATTACAAATGAATATTAGTTTAAAAAATTGTCTCATTATTAAAAAAAAAAAAAAAAAAAAAAAAAAAAAAAAAAAAAAACTACGTTGGATTTGAACGCACATGTGCTTGTGTTTTGTCTCGACATTGCCAAGATGGATTGAGTTTGTTTACATGTACCTCTCTCAATTTTTCCTATAGGTATTGACATTGAAGGGGTCGATTTTTCGTTCACTCGCGGACTGTTTACGATTGAACATGTGAATTCTTACTCTAAAATTCTCTCAATTTTGACCATGCTCCATTAGCCACGTGTTCATTTTTACAATTCTGACATAGGAATTTTTACTTGTGACATTGGACTTTTTCAGATAAAAGATAGTAAATATTTGGGTTTTGAGGAGTTATGGTCAACTTACAAGAGTTACATAGGAATTTTTGCCCGGGGTTTTCTGTCAGTGTAGAAATCGCGAAGCCCTGAGAACTGACTCTGACTTCAAGCTATACATTAAAGAACTGAAGAAGTCAGTATACCATGAGAAAGCGGGACAGAAACAAGAAAAAAAAATTATCAGCCAAAATATAAAAAGCCAAATCTCTCTTTTCTCCTCCCTGAACAGATAACAAGATTGAGTCGCGGAGCGGCATCGCCTAATGACCCGTAAAATTGTTAGATTATACCGACTACGCAAATCAGGCCAGCGTACGAGAGCCCTGCCATTGTGCGCAATCAGCTCAAAGCCAGGCGGGAAGAGTGCAAAAATAGCCTTTAACAACGGCTGTAACGGCCGCGCACGCGTGCAACTACAAGCCGCGGCGCGCGCGGTTAAGCCCATTTCGCGGACTCCCGTAACTCGCCTTTAATTATCGCTGATAGCTGCCGGCCCGCAGGCCGTTTATGCGCGTTCGTCCCTTTCCCGTACACGGTTTATTTTCGACGCGCGCTCATATTTTATTCCCTTTGCTGCCTGCGCAGTCGGCGAATCGCGTGTTCTACTCTTGATCCTCGTGATCCGTATCGAATGCTAATTTTCCGTGTCGTGCGTAGTCGTTGAATTTTTATGCGCTATCCCCCGCTCAGCCGGGACTGGCTCTGTGTATAGATTGATTACTTCGAATCTTATCTTCGAATCTTGTTAGAGATGATTTATTTGCAGACCATTTACGATTGAAGCTAGAGGGATATATTAAAGTGTAGTCATGCCTCAACTAATAAACCGTAGTTTTTTCGCTGTAATTCTAAAAAAATATTAATTGAATTAACTGCGAATAATTATACGTTCAAGCCGCCGGCAGTAATACATATTTAATATCAATCTACACATATGAAACTTTAATCGTAAACACTCGCGGGTAATACCCAGCGCTTATTTCTACATATTTATAATATTTTTAAGCCAATTCCGCTCATTTTCGCCGTTAAATAATGCATTAAACCCGGAGGCTGCAGCTGTGATACTCGTGGGACATAAAAGGAGATTAGGTCACTCGGGCACTAAATTCCACGCCGCTATAGCTATGAAATTTTCACGCGCCAGCCCACTAAGCGTGCGCTAAAATTCACAAACTCCATGGAAAAAGAAAAATATCTTAGCAAATCCCACAGCACGTTCTTACTCTCTACGCAATTATCGCTTCGCCAGATTCGTAAGTTTTCCAAACCATCTTCACGGTAGACAAATTGTTGCTGTTCGTAATTAATAGCTGATATCATATTTAACTCGATATTGGCGTTGCGCGGCCGCGACATAGTTATCGTCAATTATGCCACCTTCGGATATGACGCCCTTCCCCTCCTTCTACAGAGAGGGGGAAGGATCACAAAGGAAGCGAGGGAAAACTTGGCGCAAACTATCCGCGTCTGGACTAGAGACTGGGGGTTACCGTACGAGCTCGTTCGTCAACAATGTGAAATATCTTTCACGCCCCTGCGGTTACGCGGCAGGCGAACGGGCGCGCAAAGAACAGGGACGCGGCAACGAGCGCACCTCAAAGTCCCGCCGACGTGCGCGCAAACGCGGCCGCGAGGGAGGTTATAAAGCGCGGCGACTGTGCGTCCGTTACACGTGCGTTTATGCCAAGTATAATAGTACGTTGGCACACGGTTCAAACGCCGCGGTCTTTGGTTAAACATTTTTAACCGGGCTTACTCCCCGCTACGAAAATTCTCCATTTCTCCAGAGTTGACTGTGTGCCGTTTCCGTGTCTTTCGTGCAGTCACAAGTCGTATAATAAAGAAATGACAAATACAAGTCGTTTGTCTAACGCGAGCGCATTCATCAAGTCGCGCGTCTCCGTCAACAACGGCTCCTCCTCAGCTTCACCTGTTTACCAAAGCCAAGCAGCGCCAACCGTCTAGCCGGAGCACTTTGTTAATTACTGCTTAAGGTGTGAGGATCTTGGGGGCGACGCGAGCTATCTCGCACGCCGGACTTGGCTACCAGCGAGTATAATTATCCAAGGCTCGCGACACCGACTCAATCAGGCTGCAGCGCTGCTGCCGTCGCTTCAATTTGATGGACTGGCCGCTTACGTCGTGCGCCCCGCAAACTTTCCCTCTCCCGCCACGTGCCCAAGTTTCGTTAAGCTCGCGCGCTCGCTCGCAAGTTAACGCGGGGGCGACTCATTATCGGCTTAGCCGAACTTTCCGCTCTAACTTGGTTTGCTTAGGATAGCTCACGTCGGCCGAAACCGTCGGCCGAAACCGCCGGCCGATTAATTCTATCGCCCTACTATAGGTGTATCTCGCGCTGCTGGCTTTTATCGCCTCGAAAAACGCCGACTAGCTGATCGCGAGAAAATTCTGTTTTACGTTACTGCTACTGGGCTCGCACTTGGGTTAATTAATCGAGAGATGATTATTCAGCGGAGAAAATGAAAGCATAAATTGCCGATGTGTATGGAGGTTGTCGTAGTAGTAGCGGGAAGTAGGTACACTGATAAATAATGCACGAGAATTGATTAAAAATTTATTTAACGCATATTTTAACTGGAACTTGAGTTTTAAATGCTCACGAGGCGACACGTAGTTCAGTGCATTAATTAATAATTAGCGAATTCAGACTAGAGATAAAGTCGGGTCAGCCAGTATGTTAATGTGTTGCGAGGCATTAACTCTGCGAAATTTGAGTCGTCGCTTTGCGATTGTGCTGCTGATAATACTTAACACTTTAAGTGCTGTACGACTCATATTGGGTCGTAAATTTCTTCCCTGTGGTGCTGTACGACCCACATTGTGTCGTAATAATAATTTTATTCAAACTTGCTTTGTTTCTATCAAAAAACATTCTAGACATTTTTTAACGGTATGCTCTTGTTGTATATGGTTCTAACAGAGTAAGAATTCACCAGGATCTTGAAAGAGTCAGTTTTATATATTTTTCACGCAGTTTTTTAATTAAATAATATTGTAATGAAATCACCTAATTCTATTAAAAAAAAAATTATAAACTCAAAAACCCACACACACACACACACCCACACACACACACACACACACACACACACACACACACACACACACACACACCCACACACAACACACACCTAAATGAGTGATCTATCGCGCCTTGCGCGCACGGCGCAGGCACGCGCGCTGATGGAACAGAAATACTGTAGATGGCGCTATCTATAACCGGCAAAATAAAGAACGCAGTTACAGTAAAAGTTTTTATCGACAGTCCAAATAAGTCTTTTGATTTATATTTCTTTTCTAAGAAATATAACATTAATAATTGTTTATTATATGTGGCGAAGAAAAATAAAAGAAAATTGTGTAAAACTTCTTCGAACGAAACTGAATTCAAGTCACCGAGAAAACGCATTTGCAAAGAGATTATCCCTCACAAGGTGAATTTTTCTCACATATTTATTTACCTAATTAAATAAATACATACTGAATATTTGAAATATTTATATTTTTAAAAAAGGAATCTGGAAATGAAAAATCCGAAGATAGTGAACCTGATTTTCGCGGCTTTGAAAAATCATTTGATAAGAAAAAACCACGTATTATATGAGTTGAAAAAGTAAAATTTCCATTGAACTTCAAAAATGTAAATCAAATACCAAGTACTTAAAAGACGGTAACCTTAATTAGAATTTAAATTTTCATTAGATCAAACATAAAATTTTAAATCTTGTATTTGTATAATTTTTAATAGAATGAATTCATAAAAATGGAAAATACTGAAAACGAGGATGATTTTTATGGTTTCCATGAAAACTCTCAACAAATTCATGTACAACATAAGACAATCCTTAATAGAATTAATAATTTGGAATCGAAATTATTAGCTAAACCAATAGATACAATTGTAGAAAGTGAAATAAGTTCAGATGAAGAGACACAAGCAAATGAAAGTCAAGAACTGGATAAAGACTATCTACCATCAAGTGAATCTGAAGCTTCTGAAAGTGACGACCAATCTGATATAGCTGAAAATGAAGATATTGATGGAATTTCTAGTGAGGATGATGGTGATGACGATTATGAGGAAGAACCAGTGGCAATTTCAGAATGGAATAATATTATAAATTCTGGAGTCCATAACATCATTCATTTTCATGAAATTATATTAGTTAAGTTTAAAATAATAAAGTATTTCATATTAAAAATATACAATTTCAATATTTAAAAAAAATATACCGATTGGCGTTTAAGTCAGAAAATGTTTTACATTGTCAGCGCTTAAAGTGTTAAACTTCAAAGCGGGCTGCTTGACGAAAATTTAACTGGTACATTTTAGAACGCAAGACAATATATTTTATGAAAATGTGTGTTCTTGTTAGATCTTATATTTGTAGTTTGGGGAGTCGTCTCCTCTTTTTTCAGAGACAAAATGTAATGGCAAAAGATAGTATAAAAGAAACTAAATGGAAAATTAAAAAGAGAGATTAATTGATAACTTGTTTTATTTATGCTGTGGTCATATAGACCGTATAGCAGTTTATATAAAGAAATTATAACAATTTTAAGAAATTTTGAATTCCTGAGGAGGAGCCGGAGCGGGCTCGAAACGTTGGGCAATTTGGTGGTGGGGGGCAGTCAGATCGTCCTTTGCTAACAAAGTTTTTTTCCAGGTTTTAATTAAGTTTTTATTTCAGATTCTGCGGGGGTGATTATAAACAAGGGAAATCTGACTGCCATAAATATTAATTATTTTAACTTAATTTGTAAGACTGTAAGACCGATGGAAAAATTCTTATCAGTTGATAGTAAATTGCAGTTGACATAAGTAATATTTTTAATAATTTTAAGAAAAATCATACAATGTTTACAGTAAGTAAAAAAACAAAATAAAGAAAAAAGAATACATAAATGTTGTGTGTGTGTGTGTGTGTGTGAGAGGGAGAGAGAGAGAGAGAGGGATTCCAAAAATTAAAAAATTGCAAAATTATAAACATTATATGTTTCAATATTGTACATAGTCAGTCTTATTACATTTTATCACAGTATGATATCACAGTCAGACCTTAAAACTAAATAATATTGAAAAGTAAGTTTTGAATTTAAAAAGTGATATTACAGATAATAGAAATGTATTATAAAATACTAAGGTTAAAATACAAATGATCTATACGATATCAATGCTTAAAAAGTATAATAACGGTCAAATAAAATAAAATAAAATTAAACGCTATCAACTTTAATGATAAAATTAAAAACTCTTTCATTAACCACACACACACACTCCCCGCCGTCGATCCTTAAATACATGCATACTATTAAAACTAGATATCGGATTGGCACGATATAATTAATAAATTAACATTCATTAATCGAATTCAAGAGAGAGAGAGAGAGAGAAAGTATGTGCACCTTGGTGGAACGAGAGACGTATCGTTTTGTAGACAATGCGTGCTCATCGATGTGAGTGGATAGTAATCGCCCGAATATAAAGATATATGCTAGTAGTTATTACAAAATCGTCCCATAAATAAAACAAAAGGAATTTCTGAAAAAGAAGAAACGAAAGGAAAAAAATCAATTTGGATTTTGGTTTCATTATACGCTAAGTTGTGGAGCAGTCGAAATGTATTTGTAATCAGATTATTATTCAACGATGCCCGACTACAATAAAGTGGTAAATTTCAAAGAAGCCAATATCGGTAGTAATGTGTTTATTTAGCAAAGATCAATGGAGCATGTTTATTCGAAGAAAGCCATATATCGGGTCTCATAATAACAAAACACTCCATGCACCTTGTATAATTCGATCGCGGCATTAGATATATGCCCCTATAGGTTAAAACTGTGTATACATATGAAAGAGCCCAGTAGGCTATATTAAAAAAGGGATGCTATTAAGGCCGTAGCAAGAGGGAGCGAAAGAGCGAGAGAAAGAGTAATATACAAGTCGGAGGCAGCCTCCCACGCGACCGGGCGAAAGGCCGTATCATCGCGGGAACAAACAGGAAAAGCTGTATAAAACAACTCCGGCGTGGACGTAAATGGTAAACGGGCGCAGATTATGAAGTAACTTCACAAAAGGGATTAAGGCGGGGGGGGGGGGGGCAAGCTAGCTCCGGTAAAATCTCAAGTTCAAGCTTTTGCGCTTTGAGCCGTCGTCGTCGCCGCTGCCAAAGCTCCGCGCGGAGTTCGAGCGAGCCAATGAGCCCTGAACTTTTGCTCGAGTGGCATTTTATTAAATCCCCTCGCGCTCTCTCCCCCTCTCTCGCCTTCTAAACATATATCACATGGCGCGCTATTATTTGCCCTTTGACTCTCAATTCGAGTGCATTTTCGTTTCGTGGCACTTATGATTATTTTTCCGATTATCGAACTTCTCGTCGCCAGCAGGTGCGAGTAAGGTGGAGGAGTGTTAATTCATATCAAGGGCGCGCACGCGCGCTGAGTGGAAAGTTCGCTCGCGGAGACGAAAACTTTTTTAATCGAGCCGCGCGATAATTTCGCAAGATGTTTCCCTCCTATAGGGTGGTCGCGTGCGCTGCTTCACCTTCTTTAACGTTGAGCGTAACTTTTTGCGACGCAGTCGCAGTCGGTTAAAGGAGTTACGCTGGCTACGACATAAATATTAATGTGGGCTTAACTTTTGTTTATGAGGTACAAGTTGTCTGTGAAAAATCCCAAGTAACTGTTTGTATAAATTCAATTTGAATAAATGTTTAATATTTAATAAAAAGTTTCACAATGTTTTGCTAAACTTTTCCTGCAACTAGTTCTACTGGTGAGATATGTGCATTTATCTTCTAATAAACCTTACGTCAACATTCATGAAGCACCACTAAGCATCAGCCGCACCCCATTGCAGCTGAAGAAAAATCCAACCCAGAGTGCACTCTCCAATCACGACTACTTAAAAATTCACGGCAGAGCCAGTGCCGCTCCTTCGCACGCACCCCACGAGGGTATTGGCTTCCAGCCTCCCTGGCTCCTCCAGCCCACACACACACACACACACATAGCCAGACACACGCGTAGACGAAGGGCCAAGTGCGGGGCGCGTCGCATGCAATTAGCATTATGCATTATTACGTCCGGACGAGTCGCGGACAGTGATGCATCGCCCGGGAGACTCGTATAATTTATCCCAAGGTTATTTATGGACAACGACGGGTACCCTGCGAGAGATATAGCTCTTTCGGTGGGCTCTCGTAACGCACTGCGAGAGATAACATTACGCGGTCTAATGGCACTAACGGCCCCGCGTCTGTTTACGCGCGATACATATATGTAGCTAGAGGTGTACACGCTTCCGGCCGCGGAAAATATAACCGGCGCGCTCGATGGCGCTTGCATATACATACAGGGCTGTGTGCGCGCGCGGCATTTACAAGTCAAAATGTGCGTCGCACACGGGGCGCGTCGCATATGGAAAGACGGGGGCGAGCTCTCTCCTCGCTCTCCCCTCGTTCTCTCCCCGCTCTCTCCTCGCTCTTGGCTCCCGTCTTATGCAAATCGACTCGCACTTTCGATCTAGTCCGAGTCAGCGCGCGTGCCGGACACCGTGGAGTGTGGGGGCTTGCGCAATCCGGTTATACGGCTCGAATCAAACGCCAAATCGCGCGCGAGCGCGAAGCAATATTCAAATTCGCCGGAGCGTGTTGACAAACGAATTTGCATACATCGGCCACGCGTCTATGCGAGCTGTCTCTGCAGGGGAGCCGATTATTAACCACGCACGCGTGTGCCGAAAACAAAAATCTGGCTGGATGACAGGCATGGATTTGACGCTTTCTAGCATGCCGCGATCGAAGGATATGTAAAAGGCCGATGCGTTCGTGCGGATCGAGTGGGGCGATGATTTCTTGATGAATTGCTGGCTGGCTTCGAGGGCAACGCATGTGCGCGTTTATGTGTGCGAGCAAACTGCAGGCGACGAGCGCCACTTGAGGATTCAAAGTTCCGCTTGTCGTCGCTCCCGTGCACATTTGCATGCAAACGCGCGCGGGCAATTTTATTTTTCGCCCGCGCACGCTGTGTGTTTAACCGCGCTAAGCTGCTTCTGCGGTTGAAACATTGCGTATCGTGTACGACTATTCGCGTACACGAGATTTAGGCCCTGCCGTCTGACACGAGCGATAATCGTCATAGCTCAGTTTTAGGTTGCGGATTTGGCGTTAGGAGGGCAAGTTTTGTAATTGTTGGAGTTTCCTGATATAATGCTACTTTTGCGGGGTAATATTGACATATTATGGATTGATGAAAATAAATGTATTTACTTTAATTAGGAACTTTTTCAAACCAGGCTTTGTTCAGAGTAATAATACACTTTTTTTGAGTATACTCCAGTCAGTTTAATAATTTCGGCACGATAGACCTATCACTTGCGTTATTATTATCGATATTGCCGACGGAGTAAGTATTTTAATACAGCCTGCAATTAACGTCGCATTTCACTGGGCAATGTTGAGGACAGAGCGCCAGCGTGAGGGAAAATTTTCGATCGGCCGTAATTCCTCTCCCATAATAGGCTAAAATATCATCCAACAAGTACAGCCGCGCGCACGTCCTGCTCGTGAAATCCGATAATTACGATCGCAATTACAAGCGGCTGCGCGCACTCACCGCACGCCCGCCCCATAACCCATACACACCCGCATGTATAGACCCGCGTGCGCGCAGCAGCAGTTTTTTATGAGCCGAGATCGCGTGCGCGGGTCGGACTGTCCGGTTATGACAAGACCGAGTCTATTTGCCGCACGCAGCTGCCCGGCAGCAACATGACACACGCGGCAGCAAAGCCTTCGGCCACACACGCACGAGGCCGCGCGCGTGTTAATCTGTGGCGAAACACGCTCGTTAGGCCGATATTGTGGACTGCGCGGTCCGCGGGCTCTCTCGCTTTAGGAGAGCGCACGGGGCTTACGCGGCCGCGTGAAGGATTGGTCAGGTGCTGCCGACAGAGGGAGAGGGGAAGAGCATTATCTCGTCGTGACACGCTTACAACGCACCGCGGAAGCGATCGATATCTTTGGCCTGCGTGTGCGCCAGCGACCGACATTTTTACGCGCGCCACGGGCAGGCGCGGCGATCGGATCACGAGCGATGTTCATGGGAGTATAGAGAGAGATTGCGCTCGGCCGGTTACAGGTTTCACGCGTCAGAGGTCAAAAATAATTTTTGTCGCTCTGGATTTGGATATCGGTCTGAAGTAGTCCCATTTCCTTAAAGGTCTTGAAATTACCTATCAATCCATATTTTTGCCGGCCCGATCGAATAATATTAAGTCGGTTGAAAAAAAATAAAGAACAATATGGAAAGATCGAAAATATATTTTTTTGGCTCTGGGTTTGGATATCGCGTGAAAATTAAAAGCGATGTCGGTATAGTAGAAATCGTGTTTATATCCGATATACGATTAGTGCAGAGCATTAGATCTAAAGTGAATGCTCATGAAATTTTAAACACCTTATACATTACAATAATTGTCACATTAATAATAATTGTTAATAAAAATAATAACTTATTTAATTAAATATTAAATATTTTAAATATACTACATTAATGTTAATCATTTTAGACTTAGACTCTGAAAAAATACATTAAATTTTATACGTTATAGATACAAAAGTGGCGCGTGATTATAGATAACATTTAAGTTTCTAATGCAAATACTATCACTCTAAACTCAAAAGAGTAAAAATTGATGCAGAAATATAAAAATTAAGTAGAAAATATGCATGAATTTTTATTTAGGGTATAGTACATTTTATATTCTACACTTAAAATGAGCACTCGCCACATAAATTGAAATTTCATGAAGTATATTAAATTTAATTAAATTTTATATTGATTTTCATGTTAAAAAAACTGAAATATTTGTAAACCGTGCATTAAATTTTAATAACTTTTACTTATTTTTTTATGTACGGCTGTACTTTTAATGTAATGTTGAATTTTTGTCTACGTATGTATGAAATTTCAAAGACAAAATTATTAATTTTTGTAGCAATACATTAAATTTCCGTAATAATTCATTAAAATTAAGTTTTTTTGCATTAAAATACTTTCATGTACAAAAAACTTGAATTTAATGTGCAACTGTACATTAAAAGTGTATTAAATTTAAGAATATTTTTAACAGTGTTGGTCAGTAAATTGCTCAAGCCGCCGCAATATTACTGACAATGCAATCAATTGAACGCACTTTTCTCAACCCCAACTAAATAAAAGCCAGAATTTTTGGGAATAGCGGAGCAAACATTTCGGGAGCGTAATAGGTTTAGCCTTTGCGCCGCACTCAGCCCGCAGAAATCGGGATTACGCGGGTGATAAACGAGGACGGAAGTTTCTCTCTCAGCCACCGCTGCGCGTTCTCGTGCGTTATGTATAATATATACATATATAGTTGGGCTCGCGCGCACACACACACGCGCATATGCGCATCCGTATATAGAGGCGGATGGGTAAAGAGCGTGGCGATTTCGCGGGATTGTTAACACGAGAGGACAAGCTTATCGCGGGGACCGCCGTCAGCCGGACCGTAAGGACGAGACAATTCCTGCAACGGCCTCGTTTCCTGGTTCGATCGCGCCCGCTCACACACACCCACGGCAATCTCTGTATGCTCAGCCGTTATTCATCGGCCGCGGCGCGAACAAAGCGTTTATCGCACCCTCGCGTGCCGTAATACGTTATTCGTTCGAGCGCGCACCCTTGCGCCTTTTCTCGCACCCTCCGGCGCTTGCTCCCTCCCTCTCTGTTTTGCGACGCGTCGCGGAAAAATGTCATGGAAGAAAAAAAGCGCGCGCCGGCTGGTTTATCTTGCCCCCCCGAGCGATATTGACATGGTAATTTGCCGGCGAGAGTTTTTACGATGGGAATTAGGACGATTACGGGGACGTGATAGCTCGCGATGCTCTCGCGTGTCGTGTGCCTCGAATGTGGGATGAGCTCGTATAAAATATGTGTGCGGCCGCGCGCCGGGAGAGTGAAAGTGAATTTTTTATCGCACGTCTTTTCCCACCCCGGTTTATTGCGCCTGTGTGGCAACCGTGATTCGGTGGGGAAAGTGCGATTGAAGAGTTGTTAACTTTTTCCTCAAACGAATTAGAATTTTGACCCTGTTCGAATGCTTCGCGAATCGAATGGGGGCGTGTGAAAAATGCATAAGAAAAGGTCTGACCGTACTTGACTCGTTCTACTTGCAATATCGACGAAACGAGGGCTTATGGTTGATTGAGCGACTAAGTATCAATGTCGGCCGTGATATGACCTATAAACTGTCATCTCCATGCTATCGTATTGTATAATATCAAAACTTTTTTACCAATCAGCGACGTCTGAAAAGAAACATCGGGGGAATTTATATCTGTTACCTCCCCACGATAAAACTCGTGTTTCAACATTATTTCACGGTCATCTAACCCGCCGTAAAGCCGGTGAAATTCAGACAGGCAACGCGCCCGAAAAGGATCCGGTTGCATTCACAAGACTCTAGATGGCCACACGCAGGAATATATATACACACACACACACACACACACACACATATCACACACGCTTGTCGGGCAATAAAGAGCTAAGAATCGTAAATTCTCTCTTGTTCCCGAGTACCACGACGTCATCGCCAACGGCTGTTGCAGCTGGGAAATCGATGGCATCGATAAGACATCATATCGGAAAATCTTACACCGCGCTTGCGCGAACTATTTCGAATTCCGGGAGCGCACAAACTCGGGCGGGCTATGTTGCTTCCAAACCTCGCCGCGCTCTGCTGCTGCTGCTGCAGACTCGTCTTACCGCGCGCGGGCCAATTACAGCGAGAGCCGCGAGCTCTCATCGAATCTTGACATACTCCAAGTTTGATCTCCTATAACAATGCTCTACGAGGGTGGCGGTGGCAGCGACGGTGGCGGCCGTAGCAAACTCGACGTTATTCGCGATGTTTGATGTATAACGATGGGTAAGACATGCCCGAGAAGCAAAGAAGCTTTGGCTTCGTTGTGGAAGAGTGCGTACTCAGCTTCGTGCCTAGCTCAGCTGTTTTCTTTGTAGGATTCCTACACTGAGAAAACAATATTCCTGCTTCAAAGAGAATCTGCCTGTAGCAGGAGGATTTTCCACTAAAATTAGCGCCTGGAGGATTTCCTCCTGCTAGGAGAGGAATATCTGCTCGGTGCAATGCTGTACTGCAACAGGAGGAATTCCTCCTGCACTAAACAGTTTTATTATTTGGTATCAAGAGGAAAGCTCGTTAATCTAAAAAATATATTAATTATACAATTACGCTTGTATACACTTGCATATTCCATGAAATATTTCAAATTATAAGCTAATATGAAGAAATAAATTCTGGAAATACTACACAGTTCCTGAAACAACTTTTAAAAAACCTGATGATAGAAAACTCGAAAAATCCGCGATTGGGAATCGAACCGACAACCTTTAGATTGGGAGGCCAAGCTCAATCACTCGACCACGGAAACCTTTGACAAGCAATACCAAAAAAGAAATATATTTAACGAATAATCCTCAGTTATCAAGGCATATAATCCTCCTGCATCAAAACATATAATCCTCCCACTTATCTGAGCATCTTATCTACGTATCTTCATATCGATTTTTTCACCTTCTTTGTTATCTTTTTATCTTAATTTTATCTTTATCTGAAAATTGTCTCTAAATCCTCCACCCAGGGGAGGAAAACCCTCCTGTGGCAGGAGACGACGGTTTCTGCAACAAGATGACAGTTCCTCCATGTAATTTTTCTGAGTGTACAAAGGTCTAAGTGTTTGCTGGATTTCCTCTGTATTTCGCCAGAATAGTTTCACGTATTTGACAATCTATACCTTAAAGTTATATCAAATATGACAGATACACGAGTGGTAATAAAAAAGAGGGTTTAATATGTACCAGATGATCGATGTGCTCGGGATTTATTCATTGCGCGAAGCTGTCATCCAACGGCGCGAATAACAATGTAAAACGAATATCCAAACAAGACAAAGAACGTACGGCACAGAATAAAACGAATACTATTTCGTGAGCATTCATTCAGCATAAAAATTCATTGCCCAAATCCGAAAAATCGATTGTCCTCATAAATATTTACCTCCGAGCTTGTGGCAAAAAAGCTTCCTTATCCCAGCCCTCCAGCTCTCTACATACGTAATGCATCACCAGCGGAGCATCGCCGATCCGCCGTCAAACGTATCCCCGTCGCGCTCCCTTTGTTTACGTTCACGTCGGCGCACAGCCCCGTACGTTCGTCGCAGCTGAAAGATGGAAGGAGCACTGCAGCCCGTGCGAAAGGAGCAAGCTGCCGCGAGCCCTGAGAAAATAC
This sequence comes from Torymus aiolomorphi, assembly GCA_036365515.1. Lineage (NCBI taxonomy): Eukaryota > Metazoa > Arthropoda > Insecta > Hymenoptera > Torymidae > Torymus > Torymus aiolomorphi. Next base: position 154,798,383 of record CM070877.1, read on the forward strand.
GGCTGCGCGTGCGTCCGACAGCGGATATTCTCAATACGTACGATCACCAATACTCAGTCGTAGTCGTCCGCCGTTCACGCGGAATCTTATTGAAAGGCGAGATATGAGAATACAGGTATATATATATATAATATTTCCCGCCGGATTTTTGCCTCGTCCTCGCGCTGGCGTATCAAGGATTTACCGCGAAAATATTGGCCCGTCTCGCTTTATGCACGGGACGCATTAGCGCGGCGATAAAGCGCTCGCTCGCGCACCCGGCCATCAAACAGCCGTAAATTTTCGATACGCGAGCGTCCGCGTGAAAAAGCATATACAGAGAGAGAGAGAGAGAGAGAGAGAGAGTGCGCATGGCTGGCTCTTTATTGTTCGCTTTTATCGCGGATTAAGATTTCGAAATTCATTTTCGTGGACAAGTGCCCCGCCCACGCGCTCGCCAGACGGAAACTGCTTTCGGAAGCACTGCTGTTGCGTGCGTCACGGGTTTTTCATTTATGACTCGTGCACGGAAACGCTCGCTGATAATGCACTCATTTCGAAGGCTCTTGTCGAAGGTTACGAGGCACGTGACTACCGCGTTATTTTGGCCGACTTTTCGATTTATTTTACTTTTTTTTTACTTTTCGGGTATGCGAGCGATAAATTAATATCGACGTTTGGTCGTCGACGGGCGAGTAGTTCGCAAGAAGAAAAATTTCTAAGCACCATCGTTCACGCGAGTCACCGTTTTGCAAGTCATTTATAGTCACTTTAGCTCCCTCGAGTACTCGACGGGCTTAAAAGGATCGGCGAATTCCAGAGAGTCGAGTTTAAGTTATAAGTTTTCGTTAAGCTGCATTAGTGAGCGTCCAAGAGGCTGCAACCTCCGTCTGAAGACCTAATGGCTAATCTCACACTCAGAAATCGATCTTCCTATACCAACGAGAATCTGCCTACCGGAGGAGGATTTTCAGTTAAAAATAGGGCCAAGAGAATATCTTCCTATGGAAGGAGGAATATCCGCTTGTTACAATGTCGCATCGCGATAAGAGGAATTCCTCCTGTATATATAATAATTATTAACAACAAAATAAATAAATAATTAATGTAAAAATAAAATTGTTGTACATGAATGGATTAAAAAGACTTTAGTTATTTTAAATATTTATATAGTAGTCCTAGTGTCATCTGTTATCAATAAAACTTGTCTTACACTGCAATTTAATGATACTTATAAAATAGAGTTTTGGGGACCTAAGACCCAAAATATTATTCCTCCATTACGGGCACACAATATTCTTGAATTAAAACGTAAAATTCTCCTCCAGCAGGAGGATTGGCCTTCTATAACAGGAAACCACGGTTCCTCTAATCGAATTACGATTGTACCGCGCGGGACGAAGTCCTTTTTATTGCAGGAAGATTTTTTCGGGAGGAATTTTATTTTGGTATAGGAAGATCGTTTTCTGAGTACAGGTTACGAAATACAAAGGGTCTCTCGTTCGAGCTTTTTTTCCCTTTACTCGTGTAACGAGCACTTTATATTTCGCGCGTGATCGCGTCCCGCGCACGGCCAGAAGATTAATCTGCGCAAGGGCGCAATGATCGCGAGCGATAAGCGATTGCGAGGTATAGCGCACAGTAGAAGAGAACAATCGCTCTCTTTCCACTTGGGACCATCCAGCGAGCAACAAGCTTGAGACCAGCACCAAGTCACCAAGTCCGGTACACGTAAACAGAAGAAATATATTTGGAAACCAGGATAACGAATTCTAAGGTTGCTGACGAGGTGCATCCGAGAGGTCCCAAGGGGGAGAGCCAACTTTCTGCGATCGGCGTAAATTATACGTTAAGTCTCCGAATGTTTTGGGCGATAGTTTTCTTGTTTCTCTTGTACATTCGTGGTGAAGGCGGGAGTAATTGTTGTCGAATTTCCCCGGCTTAGTAACTCTAAATACATGAATACTAAAAATTCAAGGAGACGAGAACGCGGTATTAGGTTTTTTTTTCTTTAATTATGTAGTTGTGATAAATTCCGATGCGGATTAGCGCGCGAGGAAACTAGATTGAATGTGTGTAAATATTTGTTATGTAACGTAAGAGTGACTGCCATGAAAGCTCGAATCGCGAATATAGGCTTGCGAGTTTACCATGCATCTGTTTAACAAAATCTCATGGACATATTAGTTGTATTGAATTTAAATAATATCATTATTACCCTATAGTATTATTTCATTAATTGTCAATATTTAAAAAAGAAACTAAAAGAATAAACACACTCGCCATTACAACTTTGCGCCTGTACTTCAATATTTTCACAATTGCTCGCAAAGTTCGAAACGAAACTTAGCGCTACTTTAGAGAAAAGTAATCACAACCGTTGCTCTTGTAAAAATACTCGAGTTTTTTTTAATAAAATTTAATTCATTGCTGCAGAACAAGTTCATAGATTGAAATTTGATGACCAAAAACGAATTTCAACTCTATCAAAATTTCATTACGCCATAAAGTTTCCTCGCTTAAAGCGACGTTACGCTCGTACACTCTGTCACCAACGACCCCGTTATCCAAATTAAACTGCTCAAAAAAAAGGAAAAAAAAAGAAACGAAAAAGTACGGCGTAAGAAACAATCGAATAGCGATTCGCAACGACTTGTTCTCAATAGCGAGTCAATTTGCCAGAAAAGACATTTCGCCCGTAAGTAGGGCATTATTCAGAGCTCGGCAATAGCGTAGCGCTCTCTTTCTCTCACACTTACCATCGCGCCTTATATATATATATATATCGGCTATTTTTCTCGCGCACTTGACATGACAATAAGGGCCGACGCACTTTCCGTCTTCTGTTCAGTATGATCCTGTCCCTTTCTCTCTCGGTACAGCGTCGACAAATGACGCAGTATAAGAGTCGAGCCAATGATGATGCGTCAAAGACAGACGCTTTCTCTCTCTCGCCATTGAAAAGATTCTCGACACTCTGTATATGTATAGAATCGAGAGTCTTGACTGGCGCACACACAAGTACACACTGCACAATGGGGATTGAGGTTGACTCTTTAATCTCGCGTATATGCGCTCTCGCGGTTCGACTCGCCCACCCGCCTCCTCCCCACATAATTGCGCGAAATCGCGTCGCGCCAGGCCCGCGATCTTCGCTTGTTTGCACTGAGGTCTATATATATTACACACACACACACACACAGCCTTCCAGCCTATCTGTATACTCATAGCCTCGGTGCGGCTTTGTTTGGCTCTCGCTCTAAGCCCGCGCCTTCCCCGTATAATTGGATGAGCGAGTGTATGCGAGTGAGATTCTAAATCCTTAAACCTAATCTCAAGTCCTCGGGCGCGCAGCTCCGACAGTATAGTGGAGGAGGTGGAGCTTCCACGCCAGCCGGTCAATATCCTTTGCACCAGTGCGAGCTCCTTCCCTGACGCACTTTACTTTGGATTCGCACTTTCTTTCATTGCACTCGTCGCGCGTGCGTGCGGGGGATTCAATTTTCCTATAAGGAATCGAATTTACACTTGTTTTAGCGCGCGGCGGAGGCACTTTGGCGTCTCTGCCTGTAAATTGCATCGCTTATGTGCGAATCTCAAGTTTTTACGCCCCGGGGTTGCCGGGAGTTCTGCGAGATCCTTTGACTTCGGGATTACGCGTGCATATAGAGAAAAAATAATTTGAAAAGGAGAACTTCCACTTGCGCCAATAATATTTTTGCTTTTATTTTTTATTTTCATCTTAATTTTATTTCGCGTCACGTAGCTCATATCGTATGCAACAATAGTTGGACAACTTTTCCGCGCGAAACATTCGCATATAAAGTACACTAAATTACAAAGCAAACAAAGCATTCGCAACATATGCTTCATGTTTTTATACGGAATTTAAATTCGGATCACGCGCGTGGAGCTTTCGCGGAATCGTCACATCCCGGCGTCTCACCTAGCAGGCTATAATATCGCGCGTGCCGGACGTGGGGATATGTGCATGCATCCGTGACGCTTTTGACAAAAACTCCAGTTTAAATAGAGACCGCGTCCTATAGCATAACTTTATCAACGAAATTATTCCGGAGGCATTGGCCTTATAATGATCATTGACTTTGGATGTAAACGATGTATACATATTACTCGCACGGGAGCGGCTCTCTAACGTAAATTTCTCGCCGCTTTATCATCCGCGAGGAAACGCGCGTCCCGTCGAACAGCCAAATAAAACGTAGGTTATCGCGGCGTTCCCTATAAGACCCTACGACATTTTACGAACAAACAGACCTCGCCGTCCCCGGTGCGCGGAAGCGCAGTAAAATAACTCTGTTTAATAAAAAAAAACCGGCCATCCCGGTAAGTCTTCGATAGGAGGAAACGGAAGCCACGCGAGAACGTCGAATTAGTAATTTCACGAGTCCTCTCCCATAAAGATCGGCCGAGATTCGGAAAAATTGCGTATTCCGGAAATCCTTTTACTCCCTCCCCCTGCATCAAATTGAGCATCGGATCCAGTTTGATTTCCACTTTACGCTCGCCGCTCAAGAGCAGAAGAGCAACGCATAGCATCGCATCGCCTTGGCCCAATAATCTGATAGCGGCCGTTCGGCTGGAAGTAAGCGTATATCTTAATACGCTCACGTATATAGGATTCGCCCTCGCCATGCGCGTTTATACAGTGTCTGTGTGTGTGAGTGTATGTGAACGGTGGCCCAGAATCTCTTGGAATAGCCAGGGGATCAAGAAACCTAAACTCACCGATTGTTTGGCGGGGGTACGTTATGGGGAATATATCAAGGAAGCCCTTCCGTCCAACACCCCGAGGAATTGCGCTCCCTCCTAATTCTACGGTGTTTGTCGCTGTGCTTTAAATGTCGAATTTCGTATTATAATTTGAATTTACCTGGGCACTGGTTAAACATTTAAAGGGCCGACGTGGATTCACTCGTAGATATCTCTTGGGGAATCTCTTTTTTCCTGAAAAACAAACGAATTGTAAAAAGTTGTACACTATGACTCATTGAGGAATCTTCTAATACCAAAATAAATAACGTTTAAGAGAAACAAGCTCACTGTTTCAACAGCACTGAATCTCGCGTTCTCCCCCTTCGGCACACTTTTCCTCCACTATCACACTAATGTAAAGCCTCCACGCAGCATCGTGACAAAAGAATGAAATATACACTACACCTCTAATCGCCCCCTCATCCACCTATTCAATAACAATAATAGGCCAATCAATAAGCACGCGCCAAGCAAATAAAGCAATAAAATCGCACCAATTAATCTTCCTACGAAACACGTTTTCAATCTCGGCTACTTATTTATCTTCCCCGCAAGCGCGCTGCACACGCCCCCTTCACCGTGCGCCAAATTTTTGTCCCCCACTATTCTGCGACGACAATCCATATACGCATCAGGGCGCTTTTCCTCCGCAGCCCGCCAGTGACGATGCTCGCTCGTGCGCGCATATCTCGCCGCGTGCCTATCGCCAAGGCGACGTGAAAATATGGACGGAGGGCCATTGGGACACGAAAATGTGTGTGTGCATATACCCGCATTTCCTTTTTCTTCGCCGGCGGAATCTATAGCGAGAGGAGACATATACGACGGGGCTTCGCGCGCTGCTGAAATTATACATTACCGATGGGGAGAAAAAGTCGTCGTCAGAGGAGGCTGGTAGGACCAGTCGTGGCGTGTGTGTGTGTGTGTGTGTGTGTGTGTGTGTGTGTGTGTGTGTGTGTGTGTATATATATATATGCACGACAATTATGGCAATACGGGAGTGCTCTCAAGTAATTACCGGCCAACAAAGTTTCTTCCCTTCCTCGGTCCCTCTTTCTCTATCTCCCTCCGCGAATATACCTTTCGTATTCGCAGTCCGGGAAGTAATTTCATTTATCCAGCCGCTCGATTCGTGCCGCGTGCAGGCTGCACTACCCATACGGCGCTTTACCCATACACCCTCTATCGAAAGTATCGACGGAAATGCGCAATTAAGGAAATAGGCCAACTGAATGACTGCGCGCGATGTCGTGCCTTGAAGAGGTGTAGGCGCTGGTACGTATAGGTGCTTTGCAACGAAACATCAAGTGGCATCTTCATAAATCACGAGGGTGGAAAAGAAAAATAGCTTCGTTTCTCCGAATTAACAAAGCGCAGGGAATAAATTGTACATCATTACGAGGACCGTACTCCCTGCCGCGCACGCAAGCGAAAAAAGGTCCGGTGGCTGTGGCAAGATCTTCAACTCTTTCACTCGACAACACACCGAGATAAGTACGCAAGCTTCCCGCGCCCATTATCTGGGAGAACCGATCGGAAAGAGCCTAAGCACATAGGCGGCTCACGTGTATGTAAGTAAAGCGAAGGGCCGCAAGGTCGATTTCTCACGGTGCGCAGGCTTTACAAGATTTTCTCTTACGCGATAATCTCGGCAACACATCGTCCGAACGGCGGATTTGGCACCGCTCCCACCAGCGGTCACTTTGCCCCTCCGCTGTATACACACATATCGACGCCTCGTAAGAAGAAAATCACTGTTCACGGGACTTGACGAAGACTGGCACGGCTCAAAATCTCTGACAAAAAGTAGCACGACTCGCGAAACTCGGACGAAAAGAAGCACAACTTGCAGGGCTCGGGCGAAAAAATACACAGCTAGATAAGTACTTACGAAGACTAGCAACTATTCATTCCGTTTTTATAAATAGTATACAGTTTGTCATGTCATATCATGGATAAATTAATATGGATTTTGATCATTTTGTGTGTGTTCAACTACTGGGTATAGCTAAAATTTATAGAAGCCAGATCTTGTACATTGTTTAAGATAAATCTTTGAGTATTTTAAATAAAACAAAAGATTCCCGCGCAAAAAAATATTTTGTGGGCCATATATTGCCCACAGTGTTGGGCACGTATCGGCAATATATGGGCCATTGCAAGCTAAATTAGAGCAATATATGGGAGATGCTCGGCTCCGTAGCCTGAGCCAAATTCGGGCCGGAATCGGGCCATGGTATTGTATATTACCACCAGTCTCCCAGATAGTTCCCATATTAGTTCCATATAACCTCCATTGATCCTTTGCTATATAAACATAACTAAATCTCTCTCTCGCTCTCTCGCTCTCTCTCTCTCTCTCTCTCTCTCTCTCTCTCTCTCTCTCTCTCTCTTTCGACATCGTTTTGATACAAGAATATTATACGTCAGTAATGGAGGAATGATATTTTGGGCCTTAGGTCCTCAAAACTCTATTTTATAAATATCATTAAATTGCAGTGTAAGACAAGTTTTATTGATAACAGATGACACTAGGACTAATATAAATATTTAAAATAACTAAAGTCTTTTTATTCCATTCAAGTATAACCATTTAATTTGTACATGAATTATTTATTTATTTATTTGTTAATAATTATTATTATATACGAGAGGAATTCCTCTTATCGCGATGCAATATTGTACCAAGCGGATATTCCTCCTTCCATAGGATATTTGGCCCTATTTTTAACTGAAAATCCTCCTCCGACTGTCAGATTCTCGTTGGTACAGGAATTAAGATCGTTTTCTGAGTGTGTTGAGTGGACTTAATTTGAAACTCGTGACGGACTGCTGCTACCACTGCTCGGTGATTCCTCGATAAACTAAAAACATTTTTCCCGACTTAAGAGCCACGTAGCCAGCCGCTGCTGTATCTACACCTCTCGTCTCTTCCTTCGCGGTTTTCTCTCTTCCTCTCCTCGTCGGCAACTCCTTGCTGAGAGTGAGTGGCGCGGGGGACGTACTCGATTAATAAAGATGACGAAGCGCGGGCAAACGGGAGAGAGGACGGTGTTCGGGTAGCAAATTGCATATGCGATGAGATTCGACTGGTGCCCCCCTCCCTCTCTCACTCTGCTTCACCTCGTCGGTCGAGACTGCGCGGCCGCGGAAAATCCGGCGCGATGCGAAGTTCAAAGTTAGCCGCGGGCCCGCAAAGTTGCTCCTGCGCGCGAGAGGGAAATGCAGATGACCGAGTCATTCGTTCCTCTACATATACCTATGCACATGAGTGTGAGTGTGTGTACGTCGGCCGGTAAGTGAAATAGAGCGGCGGAGGCGGCGCTTCAATCATGACGCGCTCGGCCACCTGCGCGAAAGTTGCTCGACGCGTATATACGTGCGCGCGACCCGTGGGGAATCCCCGTAACTGCTCCGGAATTCCCTTGACTTTCTAGCGTATATATCGGAGGGAGATACACTATAGGGGAGGAGGAGACAAAGCGAGCGCGTGCATGCTTCGAGAACAAGACGCATTGACTTCATTACATTCTCGCTGCACCCAACTATATATGTATATCCACGTTTCTCCAGTGTAGCTATCGCGCGCAGAAACTGCGAGGGAATCACGTTGTGCCAAGTATAGTAGCCTTACGGCTCCATCAAAGCGATACTACAGTGGCTGTACGCGAGCTAAAAAGATAAAGTTAATAATTGTTTGGGAGTATGCTTCTTATGATTGACACGTTTCCATAAAAAAGATTATAGTCTCCCTGCAGATAGCGAGCATTTTCGTATTACAAGCTGTTTAAAATTGTTCAACTTGCAAAGATCGTGTATACCCGGAAGAAGAAATAGACGAAGGATTTTACGCCAGAGTCATTCATTAGCGCGACATCCATTAAACAAACATCGAGCCATCTGAAGCGCTTTTCGTAACTTGTTATCATCATATCCGCCGCTGACCAGACTAGATCTCCCTCCTCGCTGGCATACCCCGAGCAGAATTGCGGAAACAAACGCCGTCGGACTCATTCGCGCGCATCGTTAATACAGCCGTGACGATAGCACGCAGAGGGTCGGCGAAATTCCCCCTAATTAATCATTGTCAACCGCTATTCGTTTCCCGTCCCCGCCCTGGCCACTAAATCCGGCACAGCCGCGAACGGACCGGCGGCGCCGCGTTGAAGCGCGCACAGGATTTGCCCTCCCCACACAGCTTTCAACGCCTTTCTTACTTATGACCCGCGCCGCCGCCGCCGCCGCCGCTGTTTTGTCGCCCAACTGACCGGGAAGTTTATAGGGCGCATGTAGCGGGAAAATAACGCAGTTTCGTCGCAAGGAGAGAGAGACAGAGAGCTTTATTCCCAGAGCCGCGCTGGATGCTGAAGGGTTTAGGAGGGATGCAGGCGTGGGAGTTGAAGGGAATTGTTTCTTGATCAGGTGGGTTTAGACTGTTGGAGAGTTGTTTATTATATGCGGATGTTGCTGGATCAAATAGGGTAAGCTATTATTAACTGGAAATAACAACGTTGCAAATATAACCTTTGAACAGATAATTGAAACCGAACACTTTTAGCCAATGCATTGATATGAATATATTACGCTTCTTTTCATTTTAATTATTGTAACAGGATATTGCAAAAGATTAAAATAAAATTATCAAAAAATTTGAGATTTAAAATATTTTTTTGCCTAGCGGGCCGAAAGTGCCACTTTTCCTCCCGGCGCCTGATCGCGGAGGTTGTATTTTCGGCCTCGCCAGGCAAAAAAAGCGTATACGCACCACGGGAGCAAATAAAGAATGCCTCAGATCGCATGTTTGTCACCCTCGCCTTCGGCTCGGGTGACAATTTACATGCGATCTGGGACATTCTTTACTTTTGCTCCCTAGGGGCGTAATATACTATTTATTCAATCCTCACAAAAATAGATTCAAATTTTATTTTACTGAAAATCCAAGTACGTCCACTGCTACAGCGGAATATTATGTTGTGTGTGTGTGTGTATGTGTGTGTGTATACCATCGTAGTAATTCCGCCGTATTCGCATAAGAGAAAATTCATAAGGAAGCAACAAGAAACATTTCTCTTTGTTACATACAATTTGTTCTTACTGTGCATACATTTTTTGCACGTAACTGGAACTGTAGAAAAAATTAGCAATAAGAAAATTCCCGTTGCAAACTCGCCAATTCGTCAAGAAAAATAATTATATGTAAAAAAATGCGTTAAAACATTGCTCGTGCGTCATGCATGCGAAGAAATTCGTTATTTTCGTCAACGTTAAAAAATGAATAAACAAATATCGTGCGTCGCAATTAATTATGCAGGCATAAATCCGAGCGTAGCATTATTTCATCCTTAATTTAAATAGCGCCATGTAAGAAGAAAAAGGGTACCCGCACTTTTGGCTGTCCTGCTATTCTAATAACGGCCGATTAATATTAAAGCATTCGAAATTAATATTTCAGCGCATAACACGCTAGCACGTTTAGAGTTTAATTAAAACTCAGGGTGCGCGATTAATTTGGAAATCAACGTACAGTGTATACACTCACGCCCACCCCTACTGCCCCGGACATGGGCTGAAAAATAAACTCTCGAGGCTATTTGGACGGAAGCACGTATACAAATTTTCGTTACAACAAAAAGCTCGAGTACGTCCGGGCACACGCGCGCTTCCTCCTGCCGAGGAAATATTAGAACGCAGGCGCGGATTTCGCTCGTTTTGCCGACGCGTGTTCTCGCATATCTCTGTCACACGAAGAGAGAGAGAGAGAGAAAGAGAGAGAGAGAGGGAGAGAGAGTTGCTCGCAAAACTTTATCGCCACACGTATACGCGCGCAGCCGCTTTCCCCCGAAATTTATACACGCGCGCTACTCGCCTAACCGATTCCTTCCTCTCTTTTTCGTGCGAGAGCGCTCACGCTTGTTCCTCGTGTCGCCTACTTCTCGCGCGCGCGTCGTCCCTTCTTTTTCTCCCCCCCCCCCCGCTCACGCTTTTTCCACCTTGCGCCGTTATACTTCACCCGACGGTCGCGCGCGCACGTTTTTAACCGGCGGGCTATTTATCACGGGGGAGATTGCCGCCACCGCTGCCGACGGCCCTGATAAATTTCCGCTAACGAAATTTACCGTACTACACGAGCGTTAAAACTCCCGATATAAAATTAAGCTTACACGCGCGATATTTATCGCGCTCTTAGCGAAAGCGAATCAGTTAGCTCCAGGGGAGGAGCAAGGATTTTTTCGATATGAATTTCAATTTTTTTCCACAGGGGGCTAGGAGGATTGCGTTGCTGTGATTTACGTTGATTTATTTTTCTGATTTGTATCGCGATACAATGGCGACTGGCGTGCTTATGCATTCTCCCGGGGGTGTATCGCTGCGTTACGGTTTTTAATATTCAGTCGGCGTATCTACTACATCTCTTTGATAATGGTGTACAAATAATTTTTAGAACCAAAGGTTTATCTTCTTTCTGAATCGGATTGGGAATATAAATATTTTTTTTTAAATTACCTTCTAATCTTTCAAAAGCTTAATTTCAAACGCACATTCTCGACAGTCATCTGACCTACGATCAATGCACGGGAATTGCGGCAATCGCTTGCAGATGGCTCTCCCAGCTGAAACTATGCACGCCACATCGCCGGCATAATTTATTTTCCGAGGACAATAATTCTCCTCTACGCATAGGAATAAATACGCATACTAAAAAACACAGCGCACTCCTCCATCCGAGTAAACTCGCAAGTATAAGGCGCGGGCTGTAGGAGATAGAGAATTATTATTCAGCCGGCGCGGCGCAGCAAGCCCGCATGAAGCGCGAATGCATCTCGAAGACGCGCGTAAAAGCGCGAGCGCAATCCGTTAAAATGCGCCCTTAAAGCAAAATCCCCGCGGCATTTGCATGGCGGGCATCTGGTGCTTTCTCGCCTCTATGCATACAGCTACTTCATGCACGTATATGGTCGGCGCTAGCTGGATTAGGTTACACGTGCGCGCCTCGCTGTACGCGAGTAGTCGGCGTCTCCGGCGTGCGGAAAATTTTACGAGCCGCGAGCACGTTACGGAGCCAGCGCACGCGCTTACGTCTATGTGTATACGTCAGCCGGCAGAGTCGCCGGGCGGGCAGCCGTTATGCAATTATCCACTAGACTCGGTGTCGACGGAGCGAGAGCTTCGACTCGGGGATCAAAGCAGTGGCCTCCGGCTCACCTGACAATCGCAACAATCCACTTTGTCTCATTGCCACGGTATTTTGCCGCGCCTAGTGTTATACTACTGGCCGCGCACACCTCCCTAAGCCTATGCCAATGATGCGCCCCGACGCTGCCGCTTTTCCTGCGCAAACTCGACTCTCGCGCGTAGTGCTGCCTGATCGGTTCGAATTTGTTTCTTTTTTTTCGGCTTGTCACGCCCGATCAATTCATCGATAGCAGGAATAATGTTTGGAAAATAGTTTCCCCAGCCGCGAGCGCGGTTTATTAGATTTTCAAAATGCGGCCCTTGCATTATGCATGAGTTATGGTAATGGTGACGATACTTTTAGACGGCGTTAGCGCCCTTTTAAACGTTTATTTTACGGCAATATGGCGACTTTTTTGCGAAACTTGAAATATATCGTAGCTTTTATTTGTTCAATGATTACGCGGAAAGACAATGCTTTCAATGGTACTCTTCGTTGTGTTGTTGTTATGATGTAACGTTAAAAGCAACAATAATAAATATACAGAATATTCAATAGCTGATTCAAAATACTCCGTATCCCAAATTTGGTATTGCCGTGGGCATAGTACTTTTCTTTTAAGTGAGGTAGTAGAGTGAATATTTTAGAAGATAAGATAAGTTCATCTGGAATTGCCAAAGGAGCCAAGTAACGTGCTGAACGTCAAAAGTGCAAATCTCTTACGACACGCTCCCATGCTCAGGCAGGCAGCTTTTTTCTCCCTCTTCGCGAGCCGCACTCGGTATAAACGAGCTCTATTACCGTTCGATACGCACGTCTGGCTGTCTGCAGAAGGCGACTGCATACGCCAGCGTACGACAAAGTCGCAGGCACACGGAATCAAACACGCGTGTCTGGATAGACCGGCGCGGAGCTTCCGTCGCGGAATTCCTCAGCCAGCGAGAGCGCCGAAAATAGCTGAGGCATTGCTCTGCGCACGCGATCGCGAAAGAGAATTTCGCGAAGAACTCGGGGGACGCCAAGTTCCGAGCCAATAATTTCGGATGCGTCGCACGCGCGTGCACCTTGTCGCGAGAACTGATGTGTACATATATCGCGGCAGGCGCGGCGTATATGGATATAAGATCGATTTCATATTTTCTGCCTAAGCTATTTCACTTTCGCGTTTCGCAAGATTTATCGTCCCGGCGATCGGCTGGGATTTTATCTTTTGGATGATGAATTTCAGGGTTATACATATATTATTGTTTTTACGACTTGTGAGGAATAATTTATTAAGAAGTGCACAAAATTTAATTTTAAAAAACATTGACCGCAGTTGTCACAAAAAGTTAGCTAAATCCCGAAATTTTTAATCTTTCGCAACGCAACCTCATTGATCAAAGAGCATCCTTCTTTATGCAATTCATTACATTCTGCTCGGGGGTCAATATTAATATACGATATAGAATCGCTACGGTTGCGCGAACTATGAACCACTAATAAAACCGTACATACAACAAATCATACTAACGAATTATAAATCCGATTTAGTCTGATTTTATATATCGTTTGTGTGCTCAGATGTGTATCTGTCTCGACTTACATGTAGATAGGTGAATTTCAGCACAATATTTACATTTCTATATCGTCTAGATTAATACAACGCACATTTTTTTCTCTAAATAAAAAGTCTATTTTTAGTTTTTTCTTCAATTTTCTTTTCAAATATTTAATCCTTTGAAAGCTATAACATTCACATTCGCGACGGTCGGGGAAAACAGATAGTTCTGGTTTCGAATATTCATGTTGAATAATTCGACATTTTATTGTTATTATTATTATTATATGATCGAATCATGCTTCCACATATTATCACTGAGATTATTACATTCGACGCAACATCAAAGCCGTTTAATCTTCTCCATCACCACGATCATTGAAAGCTCCAAAAAAGTTCCAATGAGCCAGAAAATTCCGCAACTCCCTTATCCCCTATATACACAAGCGAGCGAGCGACTTGCCCATCATGCCCCAAGGGAGGTAATAATACTTCCGCGTGGGAAAACATCGCGTAGACTATATATATATATATATATATGTACGCGCAATTTCGCGCTCGCGCTCCTGGTGAACAATCATAGCGAGACCGCGGCTGCGTCTACAAGGCGGCAGCCCACCTCCCGGTTACTTTCCGCGAGTTGCCGCGTGCACGCGAGTTCGGAAAAGTAATCGTGTTTATCCTGCCTCGGCAAGTTTGCGCGCCCTACGGTCTATAGCGAGTGCACGCGCCGCTGCCTGTATACTATTACTATTCCACATACTTCGGGGAAGAGGCTGGAATCCGTCCTATTCCCTTTAGTATGATGCGCGCCCTAAACTAGTGCCAGCCACCAAGGAGCGCGCACGCGCGTAAGAGAAAGATACACTGAGAGAAATGTAGGGAAATTTACTATAAATGTAAGAGTAATTACTATATTCTAAAGGAACTTTGCGACAGACTCGAATTATCATAAAATTTACTACAATTTATAAAAATTGCTATACATAGTAAAAATTACTCAAAACATAGGAGCTTTTACTATAAATTGTAGTAAATTTTATAATAATTTGAGTCTGTCCCACGGTTACTATAAATATAACCATCAGTTCTGTAATTAACAACGGGAACCGCGTGTTGCTTCTTCGCACTTGCAGGCACACGAGGGAACGTGGCCGTGGAATTTACAGGAACTTTTGAGAATATAATGCAGTATGGTGAAAAAAGTATTATGCAATTGAAAGATTAAATTTTTAATGCATAAATTATGATCTTCAGTGGTGTAGATGCTTTTTTTTTTTTTTTTTTTTTAAGAGATAAGCAGAATGGTGTGTCGAATGGAAAGGGAATCGTTTTCAGTGCTCAACAACATTTGAGCAGTATAACAAACCTAATTACACCAAAGCGGTATTGTCAGAGAGAGAGAGAGAGAGACTAAACCCCTTCCTATTTCTGCAAATTTAGAATCACATCTACACGTGTGGCGCGTAGTAAAACTTCGCTCTCGGCACGCACGCGGCCGCCCCGTAAATTATTGGAAATTTACAGCCTCTTTACAGGAAGATCTCGAAGCGTCGTTATACGCGGAAACTCGTCGTAAACGATAATTTTGCGAACGACGCGACGTAATCGCCAGTCTTCCTTCCTCTCTTTCCTTCGTGAATCGTAAATAACGAGCCACCGAGAGAGGAGGAGGAGGGGGGGGCAGTTAAAGCTATAGTAGTGAGTCGAAACATCGAGGAGCTGAAGCGAACGAGTGCCGATAGATAGGCAGGTAGGGTCGAGAGGCGACTCCACAGCCACACACACGTATATATAGACATCGCACGGCCGTGACCTCGTGAGCGGAAGTAATAAAAGGTCGTTATATTCGCCAAACAGCCGAGTCGAGCGTGACTAAAGAGAAAGAGCGATAGCTGCTGAAATTTATATCGATTTTTGGCCCCTGCCGCACTATACGGGCGGGGCGCGAAAACAGTTAGAAATTGCTCGAAACTCCCTTTTCGATGCGAAAATTTATGCGAAATTACGCGCTCGTTATTTTGGAGCGCCCAGTAAATAAAAAAATTCTTTGCTATTTTTTGGTATTTCAACTGTACAAGAAAGCTGTAGAAATCATTATTTTCTGTTATTTTTTGGTAAAACGTCCAAATACGGCTTTAAGGGGGTACTAAAGTTAAAATTTTTTTTTTTGGAATCACCTAAAAAATAAAAATTTTGGTCATGAGTAATGATATTTTATATACACACACACACATATATATTATACAAATATAGTTTATTTTTGAGGAAATAGACCCTACCAGAGGTCTGTAAACCCATTTGATCCAAAGATATTTAGATTTTAAAATTTGTATCCTACCGTAACCTACAGATTGAACCATTTGATATTTTTTAATGGGATACGGGCCAAATGTTTGATTTTTACATCTTCTTTGACTGAAGCTATTCGCATCCCTTAATTTTTCCAATTAATATTTTTAAAGTCAGAAATTTGATTTAAATTCCACCATTTTTTAAAAATTCCTTCCAAATGGATATCTTTGGATCAAATGGGTTTACAGACCTCTGGTAGGGCCTATTTCCTCAAAAATAAACTATATTTCTATAATATATATATGTAAAATATCATTACAGATCAAAATTTTTATTTTTTAGGTAAATCCAAAAAAAAATTTTTAACTGTAGTACCCCCTTAAAATAGAAAACACGATTTTTACAATATTATGTTGGTATATTGATAAACATAAGCTGACTAATAGAAAATACCCCGAAGACAAGTTTCACTACTATCAGAACCCATTTATCACTCGCCGTGCCCTAGAAACGCTATATTTCATGGTTCGAGCAAAATATTACTTACCAAGGATTTTAACTCAAGAGGTATAGACCTTTAAAGTTGAAAAATTTTCAGAAAATATATAAAATATTAAATTTTACAGAGAAATATTTTATTTCACGTGAAATTGAATAAATAATCAACAATAGAAGGTCTACCAAAGTCATAATTTTTCGAATATAAATGGAATATCATTAAAATATAAGTAACAAGCTTTTCGCTCGGGTTTTTGAACAATATAGACTTGTAATTCAGCACCTTTTATGTTCAGCGATAAAAATAGCATTCATATAGGTTTCCATTATGCATTTCCAACATGGCTTTAGCATTTAAGGTCGCCGTAATTTAACGAAACGAATTTGAAACCACCATTTTGCACGGGCTGAAAGAGCATGAAGAAGAGTGGCTGCGCGCGCGATGCTTTAAATGAACATTAAGAGAGTATATAATCAAAAGAGAGAGGCCATGGGAAGGCCAGAAAGCCACGCGAGCAGCGAATAAGCGAGGAAAAATAAGAAGATTGAAAAAAGAGGGAGAAAGAGAAGAGGGGCAGATGGGGGAAGCCCGATGAAAGCATCACGCGCGGAAAAGAGAAAGATCAAAGATGGGCTAGTTACTTAACGCACGCGGAACCTCGAGTGAGAGAGAGAGAGAAAGAGAGAGAGAGAGAGAGAGAGAGAGAGAGAGAGAGAGAGAGAGAGAGAGAGAGAGAGAGAGAGAGAGAGAGAGAGAGAGAGAGAGAGAGAGAGAGAGAGAGAGAGAGAGAGAGAGAGAGAGAGAGAGAGAGAGAGAGAGAGAGAGAGAGAGAGAGCGAGACAGACAAGAACGTTAGAAGAACGCGAACAAAAAGCCCGAGGACTTGCGTATCGATTTCTTCGATCAGGATTCAAAGTGCGCCCACCGTCGCCCTTTAGCGCGGGCCAGATAACGTCTCACTTTACCCGCCGGACGGAGCAATTAAATAAGAAGCAGAGTGCTGATTAACACTTTTCTCTCGCTGTCGGGCACAAACGCTCTTCCCTCTCATTAAAATACTCTACGGGCACAAGAAGCACGCGAGGCGATAGCGAGCGATTCAACGACGTGTTCGCTCCTGTTAAACAATAATAATTGAGGAAAAGGGCCCCGCGTTAAAAAAAAATAACACTCGCGCCTATATATAGTCTTTCGAGAGGAAAGAGCGTGTCGGGTAAATAAATAAAGGCTTTCACTTTTATTATCATGTGCCACTACTGTACCTCGTTTGCGGGCGGGCGGACACCAATTTATTTTTCCGCGAGCGCCAGAATGACAGCACTGAATTGAAATTTAATAATTTAGAACCTCTCTGCCGCGCTCTATCTGCACGGCAATGAGCTGAGCCGTAATAGAAAAAGATTCGGCTGATGAAAATAGCCTTTTCCTTTTTTCCTTCAGAATAAAGGGAACATTTTCTCTTCCTTTTTTGCAAGAATTCGAATGATCAAGTTCTGAATCACCGATGATTTGTCATTTGGGCCGAATCTGGATAGCGATTTCACATTAATACAGTTCCCACATACTAATGAGCATCAGATTCTCCGCGACTGGCGTTACAAGCGCCTCAACGAAATTTTAAATGTTCCCCAGAATAATAAGCTCGAGGAAACTCGATTAATTACGTCTAGTAGATGGTTTACCTATAAATTTCCGCTCGGGAACCATCGGATTTGTAGAAACAAGAGCCAATAATGCGCTCTTTCAGCGATTTTTCTTTACCGGCCAATGTTTATATTAGCATTCAACAGGCTTTATGCTGCAGCACTTTGCGCGCGATTATCAGAAGAAACAGCCTCAAAGCGACTCGTTATTGTATTATCGGAAATTTAATTGCTTAGGGGAGGGTATATACTTCTCCACATTGGCGCTGGAGATTACGCGTGGAAAAACCTATCGAGAGATTATAAAGAAAAATTAAATGATAAAAGCGCGCGGAGACCACAGCTGCTGCTAAATTAGCCTTACACACACACACACACACACACACACACACACACACACACACACACACGCACACACACACACACACACACACACACACACACACACACACACACACACACACACACACACACACACATATATATATGGGAGCGTCTAGCAGAAACGGGCCACCGAGCGCGCGCGGTGCCTTTTTTTGCGTAAAAGGCGCTCTGTTTAACTCGCTCATAATCGTATGGTGCGTCTTTGAAAAAAAAACCAAGGACCTATATCGATAGATTTTTTTGTGCTCTTTCCAATTGCGCCATTGTTTTTATTGCGAAACGCGTTCTCGGACGAAAACTCGAGTTGAATATTGAAAGCCATTTTTCTCAAAGTATATCATGTTTTTTTTCAAAATAAACTACACCATTGGAAAGTACAACTCTTAAGCTTCAAAACCCTATCTTGGAGAAGTTGGAGAAATAAAGGGTTTAAAAGTAACAACATGAAAAAGACAGCGCCGAGGGTCCGCGCGAGCCCCTCGCGCCCGTGCGTACGGCACGTTTAAGTGCACGCTCTATTCAATTCGCTAATAATCGTGTACCAAGTCTCTGAAAAAAGAACTAAGGACATATATCGATAGATTTTTTCCTGTTCTTTCCAATGGTGCTATTATTTTTATTCCGAAATGCTTCCTTCTAGTTGAAAATTCCATTTGAATGTTTAAACTCTATTTTTTCAATAAAATATCAGTCTTTTCTTCAAAATGAATTATATTCTTCAAAAGTACAAGTCTTAAACTATAAAATATTATATTTTTAAGTTGAAACATGAAAAGTTCAAAAATAGTAAGATCAAAAAGGCAGCGGCTGCCCGAACTTTTTACGCTATGCTCAAGGGCGGATTAATACACGCGATGTGCTATTTCGCCCTTTCTTTTTTGTAAATATAAAATGTTTTGTAACTTACAATGCCAATGCGTGGACATAATTTTGTGGATCTAGTTGTAACAGTTAGTATAATATTACAATGAACTTTGTTCATTTATATAACAAAATTTGAAAAACATAATATATTAAACATAAAAATATCCATGAACGCACTGAAAGCAGTGAAACAGAAATTTAAAATAACCTTATAGATTGTTTAATCTGGCATAACAATATTACCTTTTCCTTTAAATTCTAATTTTTTTACATTTTTTTCATTTTATAAGAATTGTCCTTTTTGCGACATCCGCTTCTTTCTTTGTTTGAGTTTTAAGTACTTTTTCTTTTTTGATCGGTGGATATAATTGAGAATCTTCTGACGCTGAAAATCTTTTAAGTTCTAACTTTTTGGCATCATTTAATAATTTAATACAATGAAACAATTGAGTTCCAGGTATTGTCTTAGCTCAGGCTAGCCTGTTTTGTAGCTTTTCTGTAGCCTTTAAGTAATCGTCTTTTGATGAAAAAAAGCACTCAATATTTTTGAAATACTCAGTTGCCCATTTGTATAAATCTTGGGGCGTCAATATATAATTGTCGGACAGAAGCATTTCGGAATAAAAACAATGGCACCATTGGAAAGAGCAGGAAAAAATCTATCGATATAGGTCCTTGGTTTTTTTTTCAAAGACGCAGCATACGATTATGAACGAGTTAAACAGAGCGCCTTTTACGCGAAAAAAGGCACCGCGCGCGCTCGGTGGCCCGTTTCTGCTGGACGCTCCCATATGTACAAATGCTCCGTCCCACGGCCGGCAAATCGAACGGGAAAATACAAAGTTTTATCGGCCCCGTGCCGATGGATAAAGAAAGCATTGAACGTCGTCGCTGTCTTCTTGCGACGCAGAGAACTGGGCGCGAGAAATTTCATTCGAGCAAAATGAGCCGAACGCCCAAGTTCACTCTTTTTCCTTTCTTCTTCCTTTCTAAGATATAGAGCAGTCTCGAGTGCTGGCACGCGTTGTATTGTGACTGCTGCATATTGAAAACGCGTCTCCGATGAGTTTCTTCGCGTCGTCGGCTCGCGAGCTGTGTGTACATATGGGACTGCTGCTCATTATGAGCAACCTTTTTCCAGAGAAAAATGGGCGATCTTGCGTATGTGTGTGTGTATGTGTGTGTGTGTGTCGGTGCATGTAGGTTGACTGTGAGGAATAGCGCTCAAGGAGGAACGCGTAAAAGAAAGAGAGAGGAAACACGAAACGGATTTTAGGCAAGCGCGCATTGAGATATTCGAGGCGCGCAAGCGACGAGAGAGTCTTCTACAGTTGTAAATTGTGTACTTTTTTGCACGACCTCTTTTGAAGATATTGCTCTCATTTGTCATTCGATATACATGCAAATGTGCGCTCAATGCTCGCGTTAGGAGCATCATAAGGGAAATGCAAAGGGGGCCATGATAAAGGACCGCTTTTTCCCTCGCTGTGATTATTTTCTACCCGCTCGTGATATTGATTTTGTGGTATTCCCACGTTTTTCATCAGTTAACAGATTTGTTTTATGAATCCTTTATTGTATGCATTAAGGTGTTACGATGAATTAGTTATACTTAGAATAACGTGAATATATAGTTTGATCTATAAAGCATGATGTGGAGGAACAATGTTTAATGCATTTTAAAAGGTAAAGTGCCCACGGCGATAATTTCCTATAAAGCGCTATTTGTTTTAAAATCAGGCCTTCTAAGCTTGATATTTATGAAGAGCATACGAAAATGTAAATTAAAAAAGGTCTCGTTTGTTTTAGAGAACAGTACTTTATTTATGGTAAATGAGAAATTGTAGAACTGAATAATAAATAATAGGGTATATATTTTAAGGGAGCCTCTTAACTTTGAAATATCAATTCACATTATTAAAATATAGCGTTTCATTTGACAGAGATTTCATTTATTCATTAGAGCTTGATTTTGAATTTAATAAGATCACATAAACGCATATAACTACGAGGATGCACCTCAGCACCGCGGTGTGATACTTCAGAAATTCCACGAGCGCTGGAAACAAAGCGCTCTCGCACATCCGTATAGCGGCCTAGCCATAGAGATATTATAGATAGAGCAGAGGAGTCAACCGAAAGAGCGTAACGCCGATAGACAGAGAGCGAAGATATGATTCGCGCAAAGAACAGAAACGATAACATGACTATAACTATATATCTAAAAACATCTCTTGTTTACAACTGCACTAACCAAAGAGAATAATAAGGATTTATATAGAGCGGTTTAATTAATATTGAATAATAACATAGAAATAAAATATTATAACGAAAACTTGTGTGTTGTTGCAAAACGCAACCCATTCCTTTTGAGAATACTCGCAGTTTTCACAAGTAAACATATACCCAGATTTACAATTGATTGAGAAAACATTTTACCATTTTAAACTATTTACACAATATTTATACTGCATCAAATAATTTTCAAAGTTTCTTAATAGACATTTAATATATAATCATAAAATCTAAAATTTCTTAATTAAAAGCTTCTTTGCGCTTCTAGCGCTATGGTTTGCGCATGCGTGATTAAACAAAGATAGAATTAAAGAGATATGCTCTATCTATAATATTTCTTTGGGCCTGACAGCGTATATAAGCTTAATAATCGCTGCGGGCTTTACAGTCGTCCCGACTCTCTCCCTTCCACGCATCTTATTCGACTCGCGGGCTAATACATTCGGCGAAACTTGTTAAACTCCTTTAGGATATCCGAGCGTCACGTTCGGCGTGTATATCGGGCCCTGACAAATGCCACCCCATTAGCGCAGCAGCAGCAGCCGCCTCTTCTCCCCTGCGTTTAGTTTACCGTTTGCGAGGCCGCGCGCGCACGCGCGCTATGCGAAATGAGCTCAGCGGCGGAGGGAGAAAAATACCGCCGATAAATAAAGGTAACAATTAAGCGCTCGGGCTCGAGTGCGGGAGAGGGAGATTAATTTTAACGAGCGGGAGAAAGAGTGCCGCCACGCGGACGACGCTTAAAATCAATGGACGCGCGCGCTGAAGGGACTAGCTTTCTTTTTTGCTCGCCTAACGGTGCGACTGTTCTCGCTCCTTTGTTTCTCGACTATTCGAATTCCAAAGGTTTTTCAATTTATTTCCGCGGAAATGGAAGGCGGTTCGTCTAGCTTCGCCCCTGCGTCGCGGTAATTCATTTTATGACTACGAATTTTCATTTTTCTTGCTTTTTTTTCGCGCCCCCTGAACCTCGTTTATTTCATTCGGCTTGGCATTCCTCCTCAAGGTCGGTGTTGATTAAACCGCTATAACTCTCGCTAAATAATTATATGAATATCCATTTTCTTCCTTTTAGTGCAGTAAAAAATGATTGTTAGAAAAATGAATGGACATTCTTTCTTTTTTATAGTTATCAGGTTAAATCAGCTACATCGCGGAAACATATTATAAATATACCTATCTTCTATTTTATTATTTGCGGCGTGTACGCTTAAATTTTACGCGATGTCGAAAAGACTTTTGCTCTGCTGAACACAGCAAAATGACGAACGCATCTGGTCTTGAAGCGGTCGTGCAGAAAGGGCGAGGGCAATTCACATAAGTAGATAAAACATTTTACAATATTCCCGCGTACACGCATATATCTACAGCCCCCATCGTCCGCGACGTTACTACACCCCGGCTGTTTTACGGCCGAGCACAATTCAAATGTCAAGAGCACGGAGGAGCTGGCAAAAGGAAGACCGAGAGCGCTCGCGTGTATAGTTGAGCAAGTGAACGGGGAGAGGGGAGAGGACAGAGAGAGAGAGAGAGAGAGAGAGAGAGAGAGAGAGAGAGAGAGAGAGAGAGAGAGAGAGAGAAGTAGGGCACGCGAGAAGCCGAGAAAAGCAAAGAGAAACAAACATAATAAGATACGTGGAGAAGCGTAAGAGCGCTGAAGCATCTGACCGAGAAGAGTGAAGGAGAGAGAGAATAGAGTGCTCTCAGTAAATTGGAGCGCTCTGGCTTTTCTATTACCAGTTCTCCCTCTCTCTCCCTCTCTACCTTTCGCATGATCTCTCGTCATAGCTTTCTGCAACAAATATAAGCATCGGCCGCATAACAATGCATCCGCGAGCGCGTACTTCTTGAAATCTATCAAAGATCGCTCGGATTTTGATGATAGCGTGGTATTGTTCCTGTCAATTGTTCGACAAATTGCACAATCTATATTACACATAACGCAACGGAAAATTGCAGCGGAAAATTCAACTTCGATTTTGTTGATTTTTTTTAAGAATATATTTTCTCCGTTACGCCGACCTGCGACTTGTTGCGAAAAGTTGCGAGAGCCCCGCATTTATCATTGTTCGGACGCAAAAGAGAAGGAAAACATTTCCTTCGCGAAGCTCGCGCACAGCTTCTAAGTAAAGCGAGAAAACGCGGGAGAGGGGGAGAAGAGAATTTTCGATAACACGCTGGCATCTCACGATCCGCGAGAATACGGGAAATTGATCCCTCGCACGCGCGGGCTGTAGATATAGGCGAAACCCCGCGTCGACAGAGTCGGGGAGGAAGAACGAGGCGCATGGGAGAAAGAAAAGTTAACCGGCTTAGATCTCTAGCTGCGCACCTCGTCAAAGAAACTGTGTGCGCCCCATTGTCGTAACGAGATCTCTCTACTGACACCTTCTTTTTTCTGCATCGGCGCAGGCAGGGAGGAAGAACGCGCGCAAAGACATTCCGCCGTGAGTGACTATCATAGTTATTTGTCGGTCCGAGCCAATATCTGGAGGCAAATAATATTTCGATAGAGGGGGTTCTGTTACAGAGGGAGAGTCGACTGAAGTGGCTCTGTAGTTGGAACTACGGTTGCTGTGCTATATAAAAAAACTTCGTTTTTACATAATAGGCACGACCGAAATGCTCAGGAGAACCTTATAATTTTGCTATTGCAAAATTCGTAACACTTTGTTTTCATAATATTTATCATTATAAATATAAATACAGCTGCAGTAAATTTTAAATAAAAATAATTATGCATTTACTTTTACAGATTTACTGTTTCTTTCTTGTAGAAGGTTTGTATTTTAATTATAATGATAAATTAATCAATTTTACACATTATGCGGATATATGCAGATAACTTTTTAATTAGTCTATGATACATATGAATTTATTAACTATTAATTGATATGATTAAACTGCACATAGGAATGTTGAATATAAGTACCAAGATTGCAAGTATATTTAAAATTAAAAGCACTGTTTTTATAATTTTTATCATAATTAAAATAATCGTTTTTGTTTTTATTTATGAAAATGTTACATAGAAAAAAAGTTTCGTTTCAATGTTATCCATAACTTTTGTATTTGAAATTTTTGTGTAAAGTTAAATCCTGTTGAATAATATAAGGAAAACTACTGTTTTCATTACTCCCGATGTCATATTCATAAAAAAAAAAACCGCTGCCCATTCATTGACCCGTGGCTTCCTCAAACTTAATTTGCTTATTCCCTTAATGAATTTTTAATAACAAAATTTATAATTTTTGCAACAATTTATGACATAATTATAATAATAATAATAATAATAATAAATTTATTTCGGTAAGTCCAAAAAAACATAAACTACAAGATCATTACATAGTATATATAAATACAAAATACATGTGCGCAGTACAAAAATAGAATACGATCAAAGATATATAAAAAGAAATAAATAAATAAATAAAATAGCTCTCAGTTTTAAAGATTCTAATTATCACAGCATTTAGTTACTAATTTCTAAATATTAAAATAATAAATATCACAGATTTTTTCAAATAAGCATATAGTACTTCGTCAGAATAAGTAGACAATGTCAAGTCCGCAGAATGACTAGAGATGTCAGTCTAATTAATCTAAAATAAGTAAATGGTTTTTGAGAGCGCTTTTAAAATGAGACAACGACAATAAAATTCATTTATGAAGATTAAAAAGTATTAATTTTTAAATTATGTATAAAATATGAATAATATAATAAATCTGATTTTTTTTTTTTAATTATGTGTGAAAAATAAATAAAATAATTGATTGTAATATTATCATCAAAACCTTTTAAAATTCCTAAATAACCTTTACTTCAAATTATATTTTCTTTGTGAAATTTTACACATAGGGTACGTGTTTCTAGTAGTATGCTGTCCGTATTTGTGTGCTCTTTCTGCAATTTCCGATCTAAGAAAAAGGTTCTAACCTTAAAAATAATAAATGGCTATTACAAAACAAAAGCAGGTATACAACACGCGCGCATTGGCGCAAAGCGCATAGCGCATGTCATTTCCATTTTCTAGTATACATAAATACGTTCCTGAATAGCGCGCCACCCTTCGACTTTTTCTTACTCCTTTTCGACTTCGAGATGGATTCGATTATTTGAGAATTCTAGATCTTTCGAGGACAAAATAGATTATTATCTCGAATTCTCAAATTCTATAAGGGATATAAGGGATTGGACTGGGGGTTGATCTTTGGGCTAATCTCGGCCGACACCAGCGTGGGTCTTGGGTTAGTCTCGATCGAGCCTTAAAGTATAACTCTGGTCTCGGACTGACCCTCGAGCTGGACTTTGGCAAGTAATATTAATTTTTTACAAAGTTACCCGTATAAAACATTGATATAGGTGATTTACATAATGTTCTTTCGGGCGCTCTGTGCATATACTTATCACCTATATGAGGAATTAAAAAAAAATAAATTTCAAATGTTTGTGACTTTACGTGAGCTATCATTTTTAATAAATTCGTTTATGAATAAAATATATTAATTTAAGACTCATACGAGCCAGGGATAGTATGGGTAACATTTCAATCATCTTTTCATTGTATTTCATATTTTCGTTAGTATCGCTGAACTAACCACGGTACTTTCGTCACTGTGAACGCACTCTATATGTATTGTTTTCATCTTAACATCGCGCACGCCTGTAGTATCAATCTCCTGAAACACAATAATGCGCATGCGCTAGTAGACAAATACCAAGTTACTTGGTATAATTTATCAGTCACCTAGTAAAATTTATGAATTTTCTTAGTAAAAATTCCTAGGTAGCCTTGTAAAAATGACTAGATTTCAATTTTTACCAGCATACCTGGTAATTTTTACTCAGATAATTTGGTATTTTTTTAAGTGGTTATGGTAGTTTTCCTGGGAAACTTATAAATTGTATTAGAAACCTGGGAATATCACGGGTTTTGACAGTCTATTCATGCGCTACCAAGGTACCATGGTAATTTTTACTCTAAAATTTCTCTCCGTGTAGAAACGCACGCAGCGAATAATTTGTGGCTCGCGCACTTACGCGTAATTATTACAATAATTATCTTTGGATACCTACTGCGTGGCGTCGCGCGCAGCGAACTGCGGCAGACATTTAAGATTACCCTGACAGAGCCAGCGCGGCAAGCGAGCTGAGTCTTATCAGCTTTCTAGCAGAGATTCTCCCTCTCTCTCGCTCTCTCATATGCGTGCGTGTTACTCTGTTTGCCATTCATAGAATATATACGCCTTCGCGATATACGAGACGCTCGTGAGAACACAGAAAGGGAGAAAGAGAGAGAGAGAGGCAGGCGTGCACCGCATGTTCGTCAGCGCAAATCCAAAACCTTAGCGGGGCGTATACGCATAGACGCGAGTGACTGCTTGAGATATTAATACAATACGTGCAAGGTCTATACGAGAGAAGGAGGAGAGGATGTGGTTGTGTCGAGGCATTTAAAACACGACCCGCAACGCCAGTCTCCAGCTAGTCGCGCTGAATAGTAGGGCGGATAATATTTTAATTAGAGACCACGTCTTTCTAGAAACTTTTCGTAGAGGGATAAAACTTAATTAAAAATGTATATTAATATTAAATGGATTTAAATGCAGTTTTTGGTGAGAGAGAGAGAGAGAGAGAGAGAGAGAGAGAGAGAGAGAGAGAGAGAGAGAGAGAGAGAGAGAGAGAGAGAGAGAGAGAGAGAGAGAGAGAGAGAGAGAGAGAGAGAGAGAGAGAGAGAGAGAGAGAGAGAGAGAGAGAGAGAGAGAGAGAGAGAGAGAGAGAGAGAGAGAGAGAGAGAGAGTAGTAAATACCTAACTTTGTGCATATTGATTTCATTACTTTCTTTTGTTTAATTTGTATTTAACCATTTTATCACAAACGTATTGACACATCTGTTATAATTTTTTTTTCAATTAAAATGCAAATAATTGTTATACAATTTTTTTTCAATAAAAATGCAAATAACTGATAAATTTTTTTCTTCATTAAAAATGCAAATAACTCTTATTAGCATTTTTTGTCATGATTTTCATTTGATGAATAAAAAAAGACAAATACATGCAAACAACTACAAATAACTGTAAAGAACTGTTACTAACAGCAAATAATTCATAAAAACTGTTATTAAGTGTTATTAGCGTCCCAAAACATGCATTTATAAATTGCAAATAAAAATTATATTTAGTTATTAACAATTGTGTGCATAATTTATTTCCGCCTGGGTCGATGTGGGTTAGTATTATATTGTAATGTTTTTATTAAGATTCATGCACTTCTATATTATTCAACAGATTGATAAAACCTCCTTCATAACTAAACTCACATGTCCTGGGACAACTTTCTATGGTTGTGCAGCTATAGCTTACCTTTAAAGGAATATCCACAACAGTATTTCTCTTCATCTCTACTACAGGAGGTTGTGTGCTTTGGCAGACTTGAACATAATCTTTTGGTGGTCTTAACGGGATTCCATGGTCCCACCATTACCGACCGAGCAATTCATATAGTTTCAATCAGATTATAAAAAAAATACATCGAATCATACAAAATCAATACAAAATCATACTCGTACCATTACCGATCGAGCAATTCACACAGTTTTAAGCTGATTAAAAATAAAATACGTCGAATCACAAAAAATCAAGAGAACACTCTTCTGTGTTTTTTAACGTTCTAACACCCAGTCAAAGTTTGGAGTCGGAATATCAAGCCGTTTTTTCAAAAACTTTGAACGAAATTAAATTTCGTTTTGTTCAAAGTTTTTGCAAAAACGACTTGATATTTCGACTCCAAACTTTGACTGGATGATAGAACGTTAAAAAACACAGAAGAGTGTTCTCTTGATTTTTTGTGATTCGACGTATTTTATTTTTAATCAGCTTAAAACTGTGTGAATTGCTCGATCGGTAATGGTACAAGTATGGCATCCCCTTAATGCATAATAATTTGATTCACACCATCCAAGAAAAATTTGTACCGAATTCATATGTTCTGCATTTTATTATAACAATCTAACTTTAAGCCTAATAAGTTAAAGGTATGTATGAATAGAAGATACAGCCAAAACCGTTTACTATATAATAAACTCGTGTTCCAGATTAAATTGCATTTAGAGCCTACACCCATATAGATCACACAGTAAACATATTTTTTATTTTATATAAAATGCATTTTTTAAATTGACTTATTTATTCACTCCTTTTATTTTAATTATTTATGCTTTCCACTTTATAAAACTTTTATCAAAATACTCAAAATAACGTACATTTCACTGACATAAGAACGCACAAATGTTTTTCGCTGGGAAGCACCATGTTTTTATATTACAAAAAACAGGTTATTTCACAAATGCTAAATGTTTATTTCTCTGCACTAATTTTTATTGTTTATTTCAAATAGTTTTTTCACACACACAACCACACATACCCACATTAACCAACTCGTGTTCCAAGGTTCACTGCCATAAGACCTTGGATCCATAGATTACCTAACATAATAAATATATTTTTAAATGCATTTTTTAAATTCACTTATTTATTCACTCCTATTTTAATCATTTATCCTTTTCACTTCACAAAACTTTTATCAAGATACACAAAATAATGTATATTTCACTGACATAAAAGCCGACAAATGTATTTCACTGGAAAACATCATGTGTTTATATTATAAAATATTCACTCCTTTCATTTTAATCATTTATGCTTTTCACTTTACAACACTTTTATCGAAATACACAAAATAACGTATACTTTACTGACATAAGAATGCACAAATGTATTTCAATGGGAAGCACCATGTTTTTATATTACAAAAAACAAGTTATTTCACAACTGCCAAATGTCTCCCTGTGCTAATTTTTATTGTTCATTTCAAATAGTTTTTTCACACACACATATAACAAACTCGTGTTCCAAGGTTCATCACATAAGACCTTGAGTCCATAGATCATCACCATAATAAACATATTTTTAAATGCACTTTTCAAATTCACTTATTTATCCACTTCTATTGTAAAATAAAAAATAATAATAATAATACATTCAACACTTATCACAAGAACCTAACTTTTAACCACAATAATTAAAGTTGTTTATGAAAATAAGATAGTCTAAACAGTTTACTAACATGTTTGCACGTTGTTTTCTCAAATCACTGAACCGTCAATTAATGTCACTATTAAAAAATACTTGGCAATTCATTCTTGAACGCATTGGTATGCAATGAGCTTTATCAATATATTTTAGTATTTGTTTTTATTTATGTCAATATCTTGTTCAAGGAGTGAAATCTGAGTCTGAAAGTATAAAATACTTGAGCTTGATGCACTTCTAATAATATGAAAAAATCTCACATCTTGCTATTGCTGGGTTTTAGTATCACAACAACCTAACTTTCAACCAGAATAATTAAAGTTATCTATGTAAATAAGATCAGCTGCCAATGCAGCTTTTACTACATAGTAATTCAATCTTCAGAATTTAAATTTAAATCCATGTATTACCTGATGATCCTCTAGCTTTTACAAAACTTGAAGCTCAAAGTTGACTTCAATTTCCATAAGAGCAGCTTATGCATTTTTCACAAAATACTCATTTTCACTCACTTACTCTTGTATCTTGCCAAATTTGAAAAGTTCTTAATACTTGTTGGTATGTTGTTGGATTAAGTCCCATCTATAAAGTATTTACAAGCAAGCATTGTTACTCGATTTTTTGGCGGTTGAAAATATACAATTATAAAATCACACTTTTGGCCAATAAGATAATCTACACATAATCAAGGAGCGCGGGAGCGCTCCGAAGGTAAGTAACAGTCAAGGAGTGAGCCCGTGCCCTATATACTTTGATATGGGATCGCGATAACTTTGAGCGTTTTGTATTTTATCTATACAGAATAAATTTATAGCATAGTACGCTTGTCGAAATCTATGTTCATTAAACTAGAGAAATTTAAAGGTTTTGTTCAAAAATATTGTCTCATTTAAGAGATATTGAGCATAAAAGAATCAGGCCGGTCGATTCCGTAAATTTTTCCTTTCCTTCATCAGACCTTCATCCGCTTTCGATCATGTGATACGTATCACGTCACGTCACCCCATACAGTAGTGTAAATATATGTATATATATATGTATGTATATATGTATGTATATATGTATGTATATATGTATGTATATATGTGTGCGTGCGTGCGTGCGTGCGTGTGTACGCGCACGCGCGTGTGTGTGTAAAACAGCTCAGCTGTCTGCTTTTCGATTCCGTGTGTACATCTGTTTACATTCGGTAATATAAAATATACATTATTAAATATATTAATAAAATTATTGTTCTTTCTTACATCACACTCAGAGAATCTAAAATATCTAAACATTATCGGTCAGGTACACTATATTTAAAAATAAATACAGTTATATATATACACCCGTACCTGGTCGACCTAACCTTATTTACATATAATAATATGTCAGTATTTTTTTGTTATACCTACTACTCGCTGCGCTCGTGCCGCAAATGTCGGGGCGGGCATCGAACTAAACACGCCCGAGCTTTGATGAAATGAAAGACTCCTAATAAGAGTCAGAGCAGAAAAAGTGAGAATATTACGGTGTTATCATTGTCGGTGGCAAAATATATATCGGCGAGACTAATTATATAATAGTAAATTATGATACGGGTTGGGAATGTGATTATTTACCGAAGGAGACGTTTTTCGCACGAGCGAAGCGAGTGAGAAAAGTGAAATGCGGTAAAAATCATCTTACGCACCAGTGTCATACAGTATTTTATACCACGAGAGCCGAATAATCATATTAAAATTATGATTTTGGGTGCTATAAACGTATTTTCAACCGGGCATCAAGAAAAATAGTATACGGTACATAAGACGAAAGATCAAGGCCCACCACTGCGTGATATGGCGCCTCGGGCGCCAACTTCATGCAGTGGCGGAACTTCAACTTTCGCCATTTGTACCGTAATGTACTATTTCAGTGTTTTGTATAATAATAAATAAAATATAGTACTGGTATGACGTGTTACATGAAGTGTTTATAATCGAATTTTAAAACTTCTATTAAAAATCAGTTTCAAATGTTTTGAGAATAGAACAGGTGTGTATTAATAAATAATTACGCGTTATGAGGTTCATACACTTCATAATGCTTTGGCATAGAAGAAAATATTGCTGAGTGACACGTGAGGATATAAATATACAATGTAATTTATGATGCAGATTTGAAATATTGGTCTGATCCTTGGTTTAAAAAGCATCTGTCATCTTTAAAAAACTTAGTCGATATTAGTGCTGTGCTGTTGTACATATTTATTCAAGTGCCAATGAAAATATTATGTCTAATGAACATGGAAATACTGAAAAGAGCAAAAATGATGTATTATTGCGAAAATTTCAAGGAATGAAAATGCTCAGTTAATCTATTTTATGATTTTCTCACGGTAGGAGATGTCAAAATGTTTCAGAGAAGTTTTTAGTAATTCATCAACTGGTTGTGTTTTTAATTTTACAAGATTATGTGCAGCAATAATCCGTTATTAATTTAAGTAGTTTCTATAGTGATAATTTTAACAAATCCAAGTGTTGACTATGGTGAGGGGTGCCAAATGTTTCAGAGGAGCCATTTGGTCTGTAAATATTTTAATTTAAGAAAATAAAAAATAAATACTTTGTGTGACTTTTCTTTTCCATTTCCAGATTCTCATAGTCTTTGGTGAATATATTACACAGTACAGTTCAAGTAAACATTCCAGCTTTAATAAAAAGAAATTTCTCATATGCTTTTTACGTATAGGAGAGATACATATAACTTGCATGACATACTATTTATAGATTTATAAATAGGCTACAGAAGAAGATGCTACTTGTGACAAGAGAAAGCAACAACTACAGACAATAGCTTGATACATATGAAAAAGAAATATGTGGATACCAAAATAATGAAACGAATTCCAGCTTTAGAATGTGCAATAGAAGGCTAGTGGTAAATTTTAGCACAAATTTAATAATGTAATAATAATTTGATTGTTTGAACAGAACCCTCTTACACGTAACATATTATATGTGTCATCGTTTTTGTTAGTGTGTTAAGTTTGAGGAAACCACGTACCAATGAATTGGCAACGTTTTTTTTAATACTGCGAATTTCAAATACAAATTCATTTTTATCGTCGCCAGATGTATTGATAGAGTACAAATTGCGCACTTCCCAAGTTCTTCCTATATGCCAGAACACGTGCCGAGATTTTTTTAAACCCTAAGATAACACCGATATCAAAACTATCAGTCATGAAATTTCATCATGTACCCAATTGCATCATTTGATTGCAATCGTATCCACATTTAACCTGCAATAAGCCACAAAAGAAGCCATCAAAATCAAATCTCCGAACACACGCCGTATACAGCACCCTCTTCCAATCCCATCAGTGCCCTGAGCCACCCCCATATGTGAAGATGAGCGACGGCAGCAGCTTGCGAGCGAGTATAGGGGCTACAGACAACAACAACGACGCGAGAATTAGAGATGCGGTGGATATCGCTCAGCGGAAGATGAATGACGTCTATGCATCTTCAATCGTCATTGGCGGCCCTATATAGCAGTCATCGACGCGAGCACGAGCAATTAGGCGCAAGAGCTGGCTCCAATTCGCCCTCGGCGGGATCGGGTGCCAAAGTTCGGAAGAAGAGCGAGAGATCAGCAGC
Organism: Torymus aiolomorphi; assembly: GCA_036365515.1. Lineage (NCBI taxonomy): Eukaryota > Metazoa > Arthropoda > Insecta > Hymenoptera > Torymidae > Torymus > Torymus aiolomorphi. The sequence continues at coordinate 154,831,549 of CM070877.1, forward strand.
TCGCCTCCTACGTTCTCTATTTTGACGCTTCGAGGGAAATATTTTCGAAACAGCCCAGCCAGATTTACGAGGTACTCCTGCAGAATTTAAAGTGGGGACTTGCCCCTTTTTCGAGATACATTTCTCGGGTATGAGCAAAAGCTTATCTTTGTGGTTTGCCAGAAAATTCCTGATTAAATTCGATTTTCATAAGATATTTGCGTCAAATTATTTTTATCTACATTACAAAGCGATATTTTGACAGGTCGAGAATTTACAGTTTTGCAATGAACTGCTTCCTCAGAAACAATTGAGAGAGAGAGAGAGAGAGAGAGAGAGAGAGAGAGAGAGAGAGAGAGAGAGAGAGAGAGAGAGAGAGAGCGAGAGAGAAAGAGCGAGAGAGCGAGAGAGAGAGAGAGAGAGAGAGAGAGAGAGAGAGAGAGAGAGAGAGAGAGAGAGAGAGAGAGAGAGAGAGAGAGAGAGAGAGAGAGAGAGAGAGAGAGAGAGAAAATAGTTTGAATGAAGACTAATAGACAGATGAATATTGTAGAATGTTAAATTTTGATATATTGCATCGCTGTGTATATGAGTAACGAATTGGCCGCGAGTGGCTTAGCAGCTAGCATTATGCATTAATGAATATTGATGGTACCCGGGCGAGTAAATCCAAATAGATAATGGACTTTTTTAATTACAACTTTCCCCTTTTATCGAACTTTTTCATCTGAAAGAACGAAAATGAATATGATACTGATGAAAGTATAAAGTGCAACCAAGTCAAATGAAGTAAAATGATCAAGGAATCCTACCTAATACATACTTAACTGTGAAGTCTAAAACTATCATTTTTTTGACATTGAAGAGCAGCATGCGAATGAAGGGAGAGCGGGACTAAGAAAGTCAATTAGCGAAAAAAAAATCGTCATCGCCCTTGCGCACTGCAGCAACAACATTTAATTGTTGTCACGAGGGTGAAAAAGGCACAATATCTTCGTTAAAGGTTCGAAAAGAGCCACATTGCACGCACGCATACATATACGTGCTATACATCGATCGCGCGATCGTAACGAGAAAAGTGAACCGGAACGGCGCGGGCGAAAAAGTGAATCCCAGGGGGCGATGAGAGCTCGCGACCACGCTATATATAACGAGGATTCGCAAAACGATTTTTGGTACGAGCCGTGTGCGCACGCCTGCCGACGTTTGTGGAGGCAGCCACGAATCAAATGTCGTTAGCGAGGACGCGCGACAGGAAAATCTGACGCGCTAACGAGGCGGGCATTTTTTCCCCCCGATAAAAATTTTCGCGGCTGTGCTGAGGGAGCGGCCCCGCTCTCTTTTTTCGTCGACGCGCACGTGTTCCTCTATTTAAAGCGCGCGTCTATAGTAGTACATATACCGTGCACGTCCACAAATTTCGTTTGGGGCTCGCGTTAACGCGCCTGGGCGACGAGTATAGTATATATACATATAAAGAGGCCGGCGAAGTATCTCACGTGATTGTCATACTCTGCGCGACGAGTTTTCAATTTTGGCCTTTATAACGACTATTTCACTAATTATTTTTTAAGGAGGATTTTTATTTTATCCTTTCGCTCAATGAGCTGGAAACCGGGTGGAGAACGCTCGTGTGCGTTCGTCTTCGGAATTATTGGTTGCAGTAGAACGAGGCCAGTGATTTTGAGTGCGACTCCATAAATTAATGAAATGTATGTATGTACGTGCACTTTTCGAAATGACATTTGCGATGTTTACTTATCAGCCGCATACGGAGAGGAAGCTGCACTTGGATAAATTACTGTTTGCCTACTTTTTTAATGCATATTTTCAATGTATATTTTAAGATACAATTCACTTTGTATTTAAATTATTATACAAAAAATTAAGTGAAAACAGTTAAAAGATTGAAAATATAAAAAGGGAAATAAATGTTCCCTTACACAAATAACATTTATATGCAATCACACATTCAACATATTATGTATAATTATGTTTCAACTTTATTTTAATTCTTATTTTAATTCTTATTTCATTATAATATGGCAAGACATAAAAAATACAAAAGGGGATATAGTTTTGAAAAAGTTGTTAACATAGGACATTTCTATATCTTTTCTTTTATTATAATTTACTTTTCTCGCGTTTCTTAAAGTGGTTCTATGGGCAGATACAGTACTTAAATATAAAATATTCTACAATGAATTGTTCTCATACTGGAAAGTGAGAACCCATATAGTATCATAGACCGGCACTTTAAGTTACAGAAAAAAATTTTTGTAACAAAATTTCAGTACTAACAAAGTAGATATCGTCAATGAAAAAAAATGATGCAACAAATTGCTTTAATCTTTTTCATTTTTGCTTCAATTTCAATTTTTAAAGACTCATTTTCATCTTTGTTGGATTTTATTAGGAGGTATTTATTACAGGCAATTGTTTATCAAGTTTTGTACGACTCTGGTATGAATTCGAGCCAAACTTGATAAACTATGCCTGTAACTTTTAAGGTTTTAAAAATTAATGAAATCCAACAAAGATGAAAATGAGCCATTAAACATTGAAATTGAAGCAAAAATGAAAAAGATTAAAGCAATTTGTTACATCATTTTTTTACATTGACGATATCTACTTTGTTAGTACTGAATTTCGTTAAAAAAAATTTTTTTCCGTAACTTAAAGTACCGGTCTATGATACTATATGGGTTCTCACTTTGCAGTATGAGAACAATTCATTGTAGAATATTTTATAATTAAGTACTATATCTGCCCGTAGAACCACCTTGTATAACGTAACTAACTTATAGTGTAATGATAACAGCGAAAATGACTCTCGACTTTATCGGCTTTGAGCTTTGATTCGCGCGCTCCCAATAGTCCCAAAACATGGCCTACAATTCTAACCAATAGAGGGACGTAGTGTTTCCTGCTGTTTCTTTTCATTCATCGTACACGTCAGGTACGGTGCGTGAGTCGGGTAACCTCGCGATTTTTTATTAAGAAATAGGAGTAAATTAATGATAAAAACCGTAAATATTGTTGTAAATCGCAAAAGTTATCCTTTCTTTATAATTCTATTAAGGTTTCATCCTTTATTTTTGTTAACTAATTGTTGATTGTTACGGATTTCGAACCGGATATCTCGTGTGCCTCTCAGACACTTGACATTATTTTGTGTTAAAATCAGTGATAAAATATTAAATTTGTATTGAAACTACTATTTTGTTTAATTACAATAAATTTCTTCAAAAAGTTTTTAGAATTTTTCGATTCTTTAAAAACTAATGTTTTAATGTGACTAACCTATTACGTGTACATAACCTTAATTTACAACAATACTTACAAACAGAAATTTATGATTTTATAAAATGAATTTTAGATAATTAAAATCTACTTTGGAATTAAACTTAATAAAGACATCAAAAAATAACTTGTTAATTATTTTTCAGGAACCGAAATGGCGGACAAAGCTGAAATTAAGGAGAAGCCAAAGGCTACCAAAAAACCAAAAGAAAAGACAGCGGAAGAACCTGTCCGTAAGTCTAGGCCCTTCAAAAGGCATGGACGTCTCTATGCTAAAGCAATTTTTACTGGTTATAAAAGGGGTCTGCGTAACCAACATGAACACACAGCTCTTTTGAAGATTGAAGGTGCCAGAGCAAAGAATGACTCTGATTTTTACATTGGAAAGCGATGTGTATATGTGTACAAGGTATGTATATAAAAGGTATACATTTATATTTACAATATTATGTATTCCATATCTTTACCTCTAAGTATATAAAAACTTCCCAAAAGAAAGTTTATGAGTAAGTCAGTAAATTACATAAATTTCAAATTAATTATATTATCAGAAAGATAATTGAATTGTAATATCATCTAATATCTTTATTCAACTAGTCATGTGACAAATAAATATTGTTTAATAATTTAATGGGAAAAAATCTTAATTATCAATCATTTTCTTCTTGTTATTAATAAAGCTTGAATTTTTTTAAGTATCTTGTTTTTCACAAATTTAATTCATTTCATACTTATTCATTAGTGTCTATATTTTAAATTATTTTTCATCATATTTTTCTGATTTATAAAAATCTTATTTTGCTGATTGTGATTATTATAAAGTTTAAAACTCTTCATACAAATAAAACTAAAAATAATAAATGATGGAAAATATATGGATAATTTATTAGTAAATACAATGTACAGCTTAATATCTTGTCAATATTGAAAACTATTCATTATTTGTATATATTATATTAATAAACTGAATATTTATCAAATTGTTTTACTCTAAATTAAATTCTTACTCTAGGCTAAGAATAAGACTCCAGTTCCTGGAAAGACTACAAAGAAAACGAAAGTGAGGGCTATCTGGGGAAAAGTAACACGTCCCCATGGTACAAGTGGATCGGTACGAGCTAAGTTCAAGAGAAATTTGCCTGCTAAAGCAATGGGACACCGTATCAGGATTGTAAGTTGTCACTTACATATCAAGCAGTTCTTAAACTTGTACAAAGTTTTTGCCAAAGAATTAGTTATTCTCTGTTTTATAATTATAAAATAAATGGTCAATAACTGAGGAATTTTTAATTATTAGAAACTTAAAAAACAATACAAACTAAAGTACAACATATGGGTTCTCACATTATCTATTTTTAATGAACACAAGTGAAATTGGGGAATATGTATATTTAGATACATTTTAGCAAAAAATAAATAAATAAAAATAAAATATACATAATTACATAGATAAAATTTACTGTATATCGACGGCTGAGCGGAACAAGGTCGAATCTCGGCGCGAGGACGAAGAACGTCATATCTCACCGCGCGGATGAAGAACATCGTATCTCACCGCGCGGACGAAGAACGTCGTATCTCGCCGTATACTGGCCGTGTACTGGCCGCAAGAGCGCCGAGATACGACGCACTTCATCCGCGCTGTGAGATACGATGTTCTTCATCCGCATGGTGAGATATGAGGTTCTTCATCCGCGCGGTGAGATGCGACGTTCTTCATCCGTGCGGTGAGATACGACGTTCTTCGTCCGCGCGGTGAGATACGACCTTGTTCCGCTCAGCCGTCGATATGCAATGATGTGTACAGATAAAAATAATTTTTTCAAACTGTATTAGTAACATTATAAAAATATTTGCCTCTCATTAAAATTTCGTTCTTTCTTTGTTACAGATGATGTACCCCAGCAGAATCTGAATTTTTAATGTAAAATATTATTAATAAATAAAAAAGAAAACAGCATTTTGGTATCCATTTCTGCCTATTTATTGAACCCATAACAATTCTGAAAAATATTCATCAATACATACCATTCTCTTTGGTTAATAATTTTTTGATGTTTTTAAAGATGCTACAAGAATAAAAATTATTTGAAAATGAAAAATATTAGGATATGTACATAACCTTATCCAATAATAAAGTTATAAAATAATGTAAATTCAATGAATTATGAACGACATAATCTCAAGCTTTTTAAAATTAATTTATCAGCTAATGATAAAGTACTCTAATACCATCTACTTATCGTGTTACGGTTATTGATTGGCGTTGTGTGTGAGGAAGCCATTTTCTTACCCTTATACCGGGAACATATACGTGAACACACACTACTGACAGAAGCGTCAAGACTTGAGAGCTTTGCTGTCATCTGTCGTGCAGCGTGATCTGTGACTCTCACTTCATTTTCTAAATAGTATACACTTTCATGTATATATTTATACTATGATACATAGTTATTTTAATGATTGATAAAATGAAAAAATAGTCTTTTACATTAGAAGTGTGGTTATGGAAAGAATATTTAAGTTTCAAGACTTGTGATTGAAATAATGTTTTCCTGCTTTAGAAATTGCTTTGATAATATTGGGCTTGTTGCAGCTCAACATGAGCCCAGAAAAGAGGAAAACTTCATTGCGTTGGATACAAATCATATGGGTAATCTTTTGAAAATTATTTTTTCATCAAATATTAATAACTTTTGATTGTACAATTTGTTTATAATTCAGTACCTAATTAAATACAATGTATCTTATAAAATACAAAATATTTAAATTTTTAGGTCAAGAAGTCGCAGTTGTGAAAAATTGTGGTAGAGTCTGTGGTCGTGGAGGAGTGCTCGGAAATGCTCCGCTAGTACAAAGTAAAAGTTACTTTGAAGTGAAAATACAACAGGAAGGCATTTGGGGAGTAGGTATTGCTACTAGATCAACCAGTCTTAATGCAACTGTTGGTGGAAATGATACTGAAAGCTGGGCTTTAAATTCTGATGGTGTAATAAGACATAATCAACAAGAGTTGCATAAAGTTCAAAATCTACCCCAAGAAGGAGATATCATCGTAAGATAATTTTATGTCATAGTAAAACAAACATTTCATTTTAAAAATACTGAATTAATAAAACATATTTATCATATACTGCAGGGAATTTCCTATGATCATGTAGAATTAAATTTTTACTTGAATGGAAAATCTTTGGAAGCACCAGTTATGGGAATCAAGGGAACAACTTATCCTGTACTTTATGGTAAGAATAATAAATAATACATTTTTATTGAATGTGTAATTTCAATGTATATGTAGCACGGGTCGCTCCTTTAGGCTTCTTCTATACTTGCCTTCGGAGCGCTCCCGCGCTCCTTGATAATAATAAAAAATTTCTTTTGCAGTTGATGATGGAGCTATATTAGATTTTATTTTAGAAAATTTTGCACACAATCCACCAATGGGCTTTGAAAAAATTATGTTAGAGCAATCATTACTCTAGTGAACTATTGCATTTCTAACTACATTCCTTCCACTCATCCATCCATGTACATTCTGACAACGTGATTAATATCTTTGTTCATACCTCAAATGTAATTAACATCTAGGTTGTGAACAAATTTAATGCTTGAATCATTGACAAGATTGAAACGTTCATATACTTGTAAAGGTTCCTTTTCCCTTGGTATTGTTGCTTACTGATGTCTTCTCGCAACGAATGAAAATAGTTTAAGTAAACACAGTGTGTGAATATTAACTTAAGTTTATCCATGTCATTGTAATATAACAAAACATAATATTGATACAGAAAAATATTTCTCGATATAATATACAAACTGTATTTAAAGTGTAATTAAGATATTTTTGTCATCATTTAAAGGACTAAAAAAATTTTAAGGACCATTTCAAAATCAAAACACTTGAGAATTCTCAGGATTTAATAAAAGGTTTACATAATCGATTGAGTCAGCTATATCAAGCTGCTTTGTATTACAATAGCTATATATTTTTTTATTTTTATAATAGTAATATACTGAAATCTTAAATATAATTATATGTGTATACAATTCATATACGAATTTTCTATATCCAGTAATTCAGTAATACTTAGATCTATTCGATACATTATTTACACTTCCTTAAACAATATATAAAAGGTTTAGACCTTTTGTTTGCATCATTAGGCATATGTCATGGGTTCGTTGACAATCCATCTTAAATTTCACTCCATTATTAATATACACTCCCTAATGGACAGATAACTATTCTAAACAAGTGCAATACCCCGTTATTAACACAAATTTTTTTGGTGTGTAATTAACAATTCTAATGATATCAACAAAGAGTTTTAGTAGATATGGATATTATTTCAGCAATTGGATTAAAAACGTGGGTCGCATACTTTCTCAGTCCGCCATTAAATACTAGATATCTGATGTTGCTTTTTTGAGTGAATCTTTGATTCACTTATGGCACTGTTATGGTATTTTGAAACCTGCTCAAATCATATGTGCAATGTTTTTGTGTACTTTTCCAGTAAATATAAAATTACAAAATTTAACAGAATTAAAAAAAAAATTTAATTTTATTACATTTTTAGATGATTTCTGTGGTAACTTACATAAAACATAAGTTTTGTGAAAAAAAAATTAACAAATAAAATATAGTATGATTGCTTGTGTTGTAAACTTTCAAAAAGTTTACACAAATGTAATGTATCTTTGGTCCTTACAATTATCAATATATTCAAAATACAGTAATACGCCATTTATAAAGAATATACCTATGGTATACTTTAGTTTAAAATCCATTTTTAGTAATATCATAGCTTAAGTATCTTAACAAACTTTATTCGATATATTACTGATTCTACCCATTACTATCATGTTTTAAAAATTTACTATTAATATGATCAGTAGGATTTTAAACTAAAGAGATTCATTAATCAATTTACTAAAGATACTATGAATGAAATTACTGAAAATTGAAAACAACATGACTGCATAAACTAATTTATATCCATTCTAAAAGACTATAATATATAACTATAATATATAACATTATTTGCATTTTTTATAACTTAGACTGCAAAGACTATCTCTGATAAAAAATTTCATTCATATTTAAAAAGACGTGATTTACGCATTTTACATTCATGTATTGTATCCCAATCGTATGAAATAACTACTCTGGTAACCTATACTTTTATTGCACGTATCAATATTTATTGATGAGTATTGATTATTATCCTATGCGATAGTACAACATTCTTATTTTTGCTTACACAAAACTTAGGCTGTTTTGAGTATAAGATTAGTTTTAAAATAGTTTGTTCATCATGTAGCAAAAAAATTACAAACATTTGTAAAATTTGTACAGTGGTAAAGCAATACTTATAAAAAATATTAGGCTAAAAATATTTTTAATATTATCAAATCATTTAAAACTTGATAAAAAATCACATTAGTATACCACTATACATTTATTTTGTGAGAAACATTTTCATATTTTATTAGAATTTTAATAAACGAAATAAATGATATACGTAGAAAATGTCAAATATAACAGTTTATGCATTCAAGCTAATAGATGTTTAAATGTGTTATGTCTTAAATAACACGAAATACAATTAATATGAATCTACACATTTGAATAATTTAGATGTTATATACAAAATTAGTTAAATTTAACGTTCTTTTTATGAAAAAATGAGACATTATTGAATAATTAAAACTACTGGTAAACGTTAATGTGCACAATTATGTTCACTGTTCTGAGATCCTTGTATGGCCCTAGCATCAATACCTACATCTAACAAGATCGACTGTATTCATGATCAATAACAATTTTTAAGGTACACACACACAGAAGCAAATATAAAAATTGTTTGATTTTGTATGTAAAAAAGATCTACATGTTTTAAAGATAAGCTGTAATTAGTATGTTGACATTAAAATTTTAATCTGGAAGAGCAGAATTGAGAAATTGTCCATAAAGACATTATGTGTATGTACATTGATATTGAATCATATTCGCTGTTTGCCTCTTCAATTACTGCTTTTGATTTGCAGTTAGACCTTTGGAGATAAAGTACATTAAAGTAGTTTTATGTATATCACAATTTTTCCACTTCTCAAGTTTTCATTTGCACTAAGTATCACACATACATCATGACAATATGAACATAAAATTTTTAAAAAAATTTCATTTTCTAATACAATTTGAAAAAAGATTCGTAATAAAATTAATAGTTTAGCTTAGTTATACATAGAAAATTAATGGCACTGCTAAACATTAAAATAGAATGGCAGTTACTTGGTTTTATGAATTTAAAAACAATTATAATGGTAAAGTTAAATGCATATAGTAATTTACTTTTCCAAATTTATAAAAATATTTTTAAAAATCATTGATAATTTATTATTAAAATATAAAATATATTAATAAACTCTAAACTTATAACATTTATATAAAATCAAAGATATGTGCGTGTACAAGTGGAAGAACTTTGATGAAGATTCTTTATAATTAAAAAATAATTTCGCACATGAAAGTTTCTTCACGATCAGATACTGTATCTACATAGCAGTCGCAATTAAGTATCGAAGATCGGGCCTATATGATTTTGCGATTTTCTTTGGTCTCGTCCAAAAAAGCTTCTTTAAAACTTTTGGTGAATTTTACTATGTGCAGCATTGTTAAAAATTTATTTTTCGCGTGGAATTATCTTTCGTGTACATAAACTTCACAAGAAAAAATATGTGAACAAACATTTGTAAAAAAATTAGTGTACTCTCTTTGTTAAAAACGACCACGCAAGCAAAAAATGTTTCACAGTACTGCTTATATGGGTGAACAGACAATATTGACAAATGTTAACTAAACATTAACGCTTTACGTCAATGAAATGCGTGTTGTATCTCTTTGCCTTTGCCACAGGACAAACTTTCATTTTGTGCTGGCGCTTCCATGCATACCACAAAAAGTTTAATCAATGTCCGTTGTATCTTCAATCACTGAGTCCCAATTAAATTCAGTCACACTTTGCCTTGAGGGTAACTCACCAAGATGTTGAAATCGTTGGACAAAATAAGGATCACGATCTCGAAGACGCCGAAATCTTTGAAATGCAAGATTCATTGCAAAGTCGTATAATTCAAGATCCAACTTATTAAGCCTTCTGACTGCATCAAGTTGCTCTGGGGTAAGAGTTGCCATAGTTGCAGCACTAAGTGTTGCATTATGCTGTTCAAATGCAACAGCAAATCTCATTCCAAAAGTTTCCTCGAACGAGTATTGCCCTACCTGGTAATAATTTTGATATTCAATTAATCTTTGATTATAAATAATTGATGTTGTAATCTTCTTGAAATCATGATACTCATGCAAGAGTATGAGAGAAATTGAATAAGGAGATGGATGAACAAAAAATAGGTGCACTTGATCTTGTTATCTAGTACAATCTTCTTTTTTTTCTTTCTTTAAATTAATAAAAATGTTTTCTTCTTATTTATTCTTCTTAAGACACCACTAATAAGTATTTTTGGAATAAAATGTAGGGAAATTAGATACAAATATTAAATTTTTGCATTTTTCTAATGACACTGCACAAAAATACACATAAGAGTTCAAATTTTTATATCCAAGAACATAATAAAATTTAATGCCAGAATTTCATTTGAATGAAATATATTGAAACATTTGGTTGAAATAAATAAAGGATTTGAATGTATACATTTGCTGTATAAACATGGCTAAGCACTGGTAAGGTATGGTGCATTTTAAGATAAATATACAAAAGAGGGAGTAGAAGAATTAAAGCAAAAGAAATGAAATCATAGCATACATAGGATGTTTGTGGTTCACCTAAATATTTATTCTAAAACATTCGTTTAGGAACATGTTTAAAATAATGTTATAAACTTCCTTTAGAAATGATAAAAATAAGAAAAAACATGTTTTCCAAAAGAAGAAAATCATACACGAAATTAAATAATTGAACTGAATGAATGAAAACATTAGTTAATAAACAAGTCAAAATAATTTACCTTTTGGTATTCTGTGAGCATAAAGAAGGGCATGTATTTCAAATTACGTTTTGCACTAGCCAACATAAGTCGATCTCGTTCTGTACTGCTAAGTGATGAATTGTAACAACCAACAAGAGATAAATCTGCTAACATTCTAGTTTGTCGGTTGCTCGCTAAATTATAAGGGCAGGCCATGAACTGAAATGTTGAAGAATTATTATCAGATAGTAGCATTGTATAAAAGTATTTTAAATAATTGAGTGTACTATGTATTTTTCAATAGTTTTTAAAATTTTTCTCTGCAAGTACTACAATATTTTGTATTTGTGTTGTATAAACAATAAGAAAGCTATGAATCAATATACCTCTTCTAACGTTACTCCTTTCCAATTAGGACCTGAATAGCACTGAGGTATATTAGCCTGGGTGCCTCCACACCAATGTCTAGCACCTCTCCATGTAGCTCCCCTTTGCACATGCCTGAATTCTGATAAATATCTTGCCACAGGATGTCGAATGATTGTTATATAAAAATATCTTCGTTTAACATTATCTCCTTCAATTTTATTTAGTTCAGAATCAACACAACTTGTCAACTCTGTCCAATCAGCATGCAATCCACATTTCCACCCAGTAGAATATCTTGAAAATAACCAATTTTCGTTTCGATTTGGACGGAAGCAAAAGCAACGTTTACGCCGCCTCTGACAAGAACATGGCCTTTGCAGGTCAAGATCACGAACCAAGTGTTTACCAAATAAAGTACCACCTGAAAGAGATGATCTCATAATAATAATCAATCACATATGATTTGAAATTATAAACAATTAAAAACTAGTATGACATGTTTTATAAAATATCTTGTAACAATTCTTTAAAATAAAAAATTGGTAAAATAAATTTTGATGTAAAAAAAATTCTTTTAATTGCTTAAAATAAAAGTTCTTTGCAAAGAACATCTTCAGCATAAGGAATTTATGCAAAATATTTTTCAGAACTTATCGAATAATACAAAAGAATAAAGTTACAATATTACTGCTAAAAATGCTAAAGTTATTTTTTCTAAATAAAAATTAAGTTTCTTATGAAAATTTTTGCACTTCTTTTGTGCAAGTTAAAAATTAATAAATTATTATAATTTAGATTCTTTTTACTATATCAAAAAATATATTTTTAAAAATTATTTTTAATAATCATAATTCAGTGTATTTGTAAAATTAGTTTTATTAATTCCAATACTAAGGAGATGAAAACAAAAAAGGTCTCTTACCAGTCTTTTGGATATGTAGGAAAACCATCACATCATGTGCATTAATATCAAATTGAAAGGTGTCATTGAGAAAGACATCGTCATAGCCAAGACTTCCTTGAACACTCTGCAGTTTAAATGCAGGATGTACTGGCAGAAAGTTATTCTTTTCTAACTCAAGTGAATTAGATCCTAGGCCTAGAGTATTACCTAAATAAACAAAAAAAATACTTGATCATGTTTACATGTAATTCAAGAAATTGTATGTAATAGCTACAATCTTATGCAAATTAAAAATTGCCTAACATTAAAAATTGAAACTACCAATATAAAAAACCATTTTTTAATTTGTAAAAATTTTAATATGAAAATACCTATTTGAATACTTGCTATTCTTAAATTCTCTAGAATGCACACTAAAAAAACGAGCTAAGATGTTTATTGTTTGCACCGGCATCATAAAATATTAAACATTCTGAAATTACAACCGTAAACCCGTGACATTCTTAAAAAGCAGCGAACAATAATAACAAAATCTGTGGAAAATCTCCAGACGCGGGCAGGCGTCTGTACTCTCTCTCTCTCTCCCTCCCTCCCTTCTTTTCTCAGCTAAACAAATAAATCTCAGCTTAACATATATCATTGCTGCGGAGACTCTTTTCAATACGCAGATCAAGCCAAACGCGTCGTCGCAAACTTATAAGTATAGGAGACGCAGAGATAATAAAAGAGAAAATAATCGCGCGAAGAGCGAGAGCTAGAGAGAGAAAGAATGAGCGTAAGAGCTAGGAGCTAGAGAGAGAAAGAATGAGCGTAAGAGCTAGGAGCTCTCGTGCGCGAATGAGGACGTTTGTGCAGACGGAGGAGACGGCAAAGGGGAGAGAGGAGAAAACGAACCCGAGAATAGAGGCTCGGAGAGCCTCCCCGACTCCTTGGGGTCGCGGCTACTGAGGGCGCAGACGTGATCGGGGCAAAAGTAGCCGAGGTAGAGCATGCCGGCCAGGGCGAGCAGCAGGCAGATTCCAACGATGCCCCTAAGTCTGGACCTGCGCGTCGTCCTCGAATCCGTCATCGCGACGACTACGAAGGCTGGCGACGACTCTTGGCCAAGCAAGAGCGACAGGTCACTGTGCAGGCTCGTCTTTTTCTCGGCGGCCGACTCGTCCTTGTCCGCGGCGCGCTTGCTCATCTTTCCCCATGCTCTGCTACTACTTGCTGCTCCTGCGCCAGTCTCGTCTCTATCTACCAACAGCTCAACAGCACCGGACTACGGCCTCCTCCGAATGACCGAAGCTGCGCGACAGCGACGATGCTGCTGCACTCCGCACCATCGGCCATGACAGTGCGTGTTGCGCGCTAGCTCTCTCACCGTGTATATCGTCCGGCTCTCAATACGTGTGTATGGCTATGTGAATGCTCTTCGCAAGGATAGATGTGCATGTGCATACACGAGAGAAAAGGTGTAGTTATATATCGCGCGCGGAGGTCGAGCACGCGCGTGCTTGCACGGCCGATATTCGTGCAAACTACGCTCTGGTGAGCTCGCGACTCGCGACTGAGAAGTGAGGACGCACTTGAAGTTGAACGCGAAGAGGACTGCGCGCGCGCACGACGCAACGGGGAGCCGAGAGTGGAGATTCTAGTCCTAACTCCTATGCCCTCTCGCGCACTCTCTCTCGTCCCCCCTCCCTCGCTCGCCCTTGCGCGAGCGCGCGCGCGCACACACACACACACACACACACACACACACACGTACGCGCACACTTATTAGTTATTACGTCCTTTCTTCTCGCCTTTTTGCATGCCGCCCCGTTTACGCTCAGCTTTCGCTGTACAGTGTGCCTACGCATTGCATCCCCCTGCGGGCTCGCGGCTCGGAAGTCGGAAATGCGGTTTGCATAGTTGCGATCCGAGAGAGAAAATTATACTTAAGTAAGATACAAATAGCAATTGTCGTGCTTTAATTTTCTGGGTTTAGGTATATTGTTTTCGTGTAAGAGACACAAATCTTTTTTTAACAATAAATGACTGATCAGCGTTTTCTCTTTATAATCATTTGATAATCCTGGTTATTAAGATAAACTAAGTTAAGAATTTATATTATTAAATCTTTTAAGTTTCGAAACACATCGCATTCTTACCTTTTCTCATACAAAAAACATTATCTTAAAAAGTTAACTGCGGAAATCGCGTGAAAACGTCAACTACTGAATCCAGTCCGCTTATCTGAGTAATAAATTTCTTCATAATTCGAAAAAACTGATTGATCAATGACCTTTTGTGTACATTAAACGTGTTGAATTTGTGTGTACCGGACGCGTAACGTGTTGCAAAAGAAACACGGAAGTGCATTTTGTATGATTCGCCTGCTTTATACGCAGCTTTAATAAATGAAACGTTTTCAATAGAAACGTCCAAAGCTTTCCCCACGACATAAACGGTAAATTGTTCATCGATTATCAAATTCTTAAAACTCTAGTTTCAGCGGAATTACTTTTTGCACAAAGGGAATGGTTAAGCATGAGCTATATAAGCAGCGAATAAGTCTAACTCTTTACAAAGCATAGGTGGGGCGTATGTCGACGAATGCGCGCAATACATACACATGCTACCGACAGCGTCCAACGTCTCTCTCTCAGTCTCTCCTCACACACACACACACACACACACCCTCTCTCGACTCTGCTGCGTTGACACGGGGGGCCTACAGTTTCTGCTCCCCCACAATGCAGAACACCGGCACGTACTTTGCTTATTGTGTACAGTGCCTGCTGTTGTTGTGTTTCAAGTGTGGATACACTTACATGCTCTCCCCTCGCGCTCGCGCTCATATAGGTATATAGCTCACGCGGTGCTTTTTTAACGCGCGCGCGTGCGTGCGGACGAGAGAATCCCGCAAAATCGCACCGCCATAAAATTCGCTGCTGCGTGCGTGCGCGTAAAGCGATGCGACCGACAGCAGCGTCGGCGAGGAAAATATAGCCGCGGGATCTTTTTGGAGGAGTGTAAGTACATATAGGTATAGAGTATAGTAGTATAAGTGAAAGGGTCGCTGCTCGCCCGGTGCAGGGAGAAACACTAGCCGGCAATGGCATCCCGCATCAGAGAGGTTTATAATAGTAGTGGGCGAAACATTATATACATACGTGTGCGGCGTGCGCGCACCGAGCGACGAGTTGCGAACACATTGCCGCAAGATGCGACGCGAAAGGAAGATACGGAAATCTGGAAAGCAGACGGTCGATTGGCTGACTATGTTTATATGATGCGGCGAGTTTTCCAAAGGGAGATTTTCCAAAGTAAAAGGCATGCTGTAAGATTTCAAAACTCTTTTATTAAAAGACTTGCAAGCGTACTTAGAACAACGAATATAGACGCATATAGAAGAGTACTCTTTAATCTTTGCTTAGACGTCATCCTGGTTTTGACAATCTGTTGTTTACTTGTTCGATTCTATATTTAAATTATTTAAAAATTTTTAATACTTTTCTAATTACATTAAAAAACTATATAGATTTGGGAAACTGCAATTTCACTATATTTTCATTAGAATAATTTTTTAATTCAAGGTTTTATATACCCCTTAATTCGTATAAGAGCCCTGAAGAAACTAAATTCTAAAAGTAATTCTATAATTATAAATTCCAATAGGAAAACAATCGAAAAATATTCCCTGTAAGTTCTATAAGTAAAATGTATACTATAAGTCAAGGAGCGCGGTAGCGCTCCGAAGGCAAGTTTACAAATTAAAACAATGACCAATATTTTATGGTAAATTATGTGAATTAGTTTGATAAAAATATTTCTATGGTGTTATAAATTATAATATTTATATTATGTTTAAAATTTATGAATTATTACTTGTAGCAATAACTTTTTACTGACAAAAACTTAAATTTGCCGCTCTTACAGCGATATCGATTGCTACGAATCAACTGAACCAGGCTATCTTTCATATATTCTCATCCAACTTCACGTTCCTTACGCCATGTTATGATGTTATCTTTGCCTCTTGTCTGCAGTCTGAGTCTGTCAACTGTAGGATAAATGATAGGCTAAATAATTGCTTATATCTTTTTAATGTTGAAAGTATTATTAGTTTTATTTATTGTCATTCAATACATATTTTCGTTTGACAATTTTTATTAAGTAAATTGCTATATATCTTTATTTTAAATATTAAAACAATTTCATAATTAATGAATGGAAAAAACTGTGTAAGAATATTTTTTATCGAAATCTATAACATTTAAAAGATCTAGTAATTTTGAGAATGAGGTATGCTCTATAAAAATAAAATAATCTCTGATATCTTTTCTAAATCAAGTATACTATTTAATTCAATTTTTTCTCTATAACCTACAATGCTATTACTTTAGCTTTATTATTTATTTCGCAGTTCCACAGTTGAAGATATTTTGGAAAATAGAATTGCTGAATTAGAAAAAAAGATATATGGCTTAGAAAAGAGATCAAATGTTGAAGATAAAGTGCCTGAAAATACAATTGTAGAAAGCCTTTCACATGCAAATACATTAATTTCATCTGCATTGTCTGGTCGAGAAAAAATGAATGCATTGATTCAGAAGTTACCAGAATTAGAAAGCTATACAGAATCAGATTTTGAACCCATAGATTTACAAACTGACATGAAACTTGAATACATCTTAGCAATGGAGTCCGAAATCAGAGAAAATGCTAAGCGATTAAATCAGTTAAAAGAACTGTTACCAGTAATAGAAAGTGGACGTTTTAACAATTTACCAGAAATGTCTGGGAAATTATTTACTTTGCAACTAAAAAGTGTGGAATTGGGTGAAAATGAAAAAATAATAAGTGAAGCTTCTAGAGATATGATATCAAGGTATAATGAGATTATTACAAATATTTCGAAAACGTTGATAACTTTTGAAACTGAAGTTACGGAATTAGAAAAAGCTGACGAATGTAAGAAGGAAATGGATTGAATGAATAATTGTTTTTATAAGAATAATAATATATTTAAACAACATTATTTTAATTAAATGCTTTCACTTATAAGTAATTACATGTTTAATTGTTTTTATCTTATTTAATACTTGCACACACATTAATGACTATACATATACATTAAGTATTTTTAATATAACATTATAACAATATATTTTATTAAAGTATTAAAATATATACATTCATCTTATCAATACTTTGCTCTCTATTTAAAAACTGCTCAGAGGATATTTTTTATTAGATTCATAACAGGTTTTGCTGTTTGTCTTTCAAAATGTAAAATTATATTACATAATCCTCTGTAATCTAAAATACATCTATAATAAAAATCCAATACAAAATATACGAGTTTGATTTTAAGTCTACTAAACTTTTTCTATACATTATTTACATCAGTTTGCCGAAGCATAAGTACTTGTTTATAATGTGCCTTTGTTTAATTATTTTTTACACCATTTCAAATAAAGAAATTTCTTAATGTACCCTTACTTTTTTATACTTTATTTAATTGATGAGTAATAAAATTTTTTTATTTTGGCACTTATGAATATAAATGTTCTGTGCATAATGAAATAAGATGAAAAGTCATCAAATAAATTATAAAAGTAATGACTATAATTTTTATTTCTGTAAAGTATTTGAAGACCTTATCTCTTCATAGGTATTTTTAATTGCTAACTTTTTACAAATTTTTGCTTCTGCTTTTTTTTTTAATTTAAGAATGTAATGCTGGCACAGAATTTCTCAACCATGAAAGAGCTGGTGCTAAGCTTGAATATATTGCAGGGTGACCTCGAGAACATCTACTGTGATGACTGAGTAATCCTTGAATTTCCCATCTACCTGTTTCACTAACACACATCAATGGTGCTCCTTCATCATTCTGAAAATATATATTTTTCTTTTATTGTTTGGTTATTAGAAATATAAATTCTTTTGAGTATAAAAAAGATATTTACATAACAAGGTCCTTTATCAGTATCAGTAAATCCAGCACAAATATTATGCTTTGTTATAAAACCTGCATAATGACTTGTTGCATTACATTCTTCTGAGTCATATGTTGGAACTGGTAAAAATTTCAAATATTGTTGTAAATCTACTTCTCCATTTACAGGAAAACCCCAACCAGCAGTGACACAAAGCTGCCGTGGCTGAAAAAAATAATTTACATTTAGAAAATTAGTAATAGTATATTGTGCAACTATATTTACTCACAGTTTCACATTTCCTCACATTTTCTCACAAATTCTCACATTTTTATACGAGTTTTTTTTACCACGGTTTGTACGAGTTTGTTTTATAAGTTTCGGTAAAATATATTTTCGATTTTTATTTATATATATATATATATATGTATATATATATATAGGGAAATCTCTTGAACTTTTGACTCTTTTGTGCCCTTTTTTTTAATTTATTGTTTACAGCATGCGAAGCACATAAATGAGACAGGGTAGAAAATTTTCATTTTCAACCTAGAAAACCAGTCCTGTAATCCATATTGGTGTGCCGCGCACGTTAATTTCTGAGCATGTAAAAAACTGTCTAAAAAGGTTCACTTTTCGGGAACGTGAACCTTTTTAGACAGTTTTTTACATGTTCAGAATTTAGCGTGCGCGGCACACCAATATGGATTACAGGACTGGTTTTGCTTTCTCAAAGAGAAAGCTTGGTAATGGTGAAATTTTTCGATCCCGAGATTTTGATGATTTTCGATATTTCTGAGCTCCCTGAGTCGAAATATGCGTTTTCTAGAAAAAGTGTGTGTGTATGCCTGTGTGTGTGTGTGTGTGTGTGTGTGTGTGTGTGTGTGTGTGTGTGTGTGTGTGTGTGTGTGTGTGGGTGGGTGGGTGGGTGGGTGGGTGTGTGTGTGTGTGTGTGTGTGTAATGAATTTGTCCGCGGCATAACTCGAAAATGGACAGACGTATCAAGTTTATCTTTGGCAGATATCTAAAGTTCATTTTGAAGTTGTGCAAGTTCAATTATATAGTTGATTGGATAATAATAAATATTAAAAAAATAAAAATATTGAAAAATCGAAAAATCGAAATTTTTGTTTTTCGTCGCCGGGGTTGGATATCGGTCGGATGTAAGCTCATTTTCTTAAAGGAATTGAAATTACCTATCAATCCATATTTTTGTCGGACCGATCAGGTAATATTAAGTAGGTTAAAAAAAATAAAGAAAAATATCGAAAAATCGAAAATATTTTTTACGGCGATCGGTTTAAATATCGGTCGCAAGTAATGATATTTTCATAAAGGTCTTGAAATTACCTATCAATTCATACTTTTTTCGGCCCGATCGGATAATATTAAGTCAGCTAAAAAAAATAAAGAAAAATATGGAAAAATCGAAAATACTTTTTTACGGCGTTGGGTTTAGATATCGGTCGGAAGTAGTCACATTTTCTTAATGGTCTTGAAATTTCCTTTCTTAAAGGTCTTGAAATTTCCTATCAATCCATATTTTTGTCGGCCTAATCGGATAATATTAAATTGATTAAAAAAAATAAAGAAAAATATGAAAAAATCGAAAATATTTTTTTATAGCGTTAGGGGAGTTAGGGGTTTAGAT
The DNA here is from genome assembly GCA_036365515.1 of Torymus aiolomorphi. Taxonomy (NCBI): domain Eukaryota; kingdom Metazoa; phylum Arthropoda; class Insecta; order Hymenoptera; family Torymidae; genus Torymus; species Torymus aiolomorphi. The sequence continues at coordinate 154,851,657 of CM070877.1, forward strand.
ATTGGTCGGAAGTAATGATATTTTCTTAAAGGTCTTGAAATTACCTATCTATCCATATTTTTTTCACCTGATCGAATAATATTAAGTCGGTTAAAAAAATATAGAAAAATATGGAAAAATAGAAAATATTTTTTTACGGCGTTGGATTTAGATGTCGGTCGCAAGTAGTCATATTTTCTTAAAGGTATTGAAATTACCTATCTATACATATTTTTGTCCGTCCAAACGGATAATTACTTTCTCAGCGATTTTTTTTTTTTTTTTGTTAGATTTAAGTATTAGCATCATTATGCTTTTCTGTAAGAACTAAAACATTTTTAATAATCGAGTGTAATTACATTAAATATTTTTGTGTCATTGAAGTAATATTTATGTAAGTAAGCTTTTCTATCAAATTTACTTTAATTTAATTAGATTATGCCATTAATAATGACTTTGCCTATACAAAATGAAGCTTAAAAACCATATTTAAAAGTTGTGAAACAAGTAGTTATTTATTGGGACACAAGAATTCGTATGGGTCAAGTGCCTTTGGTTAGTTATTTATTGGAACAAACGTACTCTTCATTATTTTCACTTTTTTTATAAATTTTAGTAAGAAAATCGAACCAATTTCCACTGTTATCTTCAAAATTTTAATGATCTGAAATAACAGAATTATATTATAGATTGTAAATTTGAATAAAAAGTTGAAAGTATTATCATATTCTGTAATAAAAATATATTTGGCTATTTAATTATAAATTTATATAAGGTTATAAATTAATACAATATTCACACTAGATAAATCTGCGAAAAGATAATCATACCTTCTAAAATATCCATAGTTTTCAGTGCGATTATTAATAAAATGTAACAATATAAAAAGTTCCATAAAAAGTTAAATATATTTTATATAAAATACATTTTCTGTATAATTATACAAAATTCAATACAGAATAATTATCAAAACATTCGCAAAATTCATGAGAGAATAATTATCAAAACATTCATTGTTTCTATCAATGCTAAAATTTGACAACTTCAAGTAAGAAAAATCGTAACTTCTTACGACTATCAACAGTATTTGCATTTTACAAAATAAAGTATTTTGTAATGATATTGAATAATTAAATATCAAGGTTCGATTTGTACTGGTAAGAAAACGCCGAAGAAATTTTGAAAAAACGTAATTAATTTATAAATTCAATAAATAGCATGTGATAATACCTTAAACTTTTTAATTTGCAATTTAATAATTACTAAATAACTGTTTTAAATATAATTTTCTTGATCATTTTGAATATTAAATTTACGGAAAATCAGATATGCAGAAACAATGAAATTTTATATTAAAATATACATTTAAAAAGATTATTTGATGTAATTTATCAATTCTCTTTGAGAAAGCATTCTGCTAAAGCAGTTAGCAGCGGTTTTCTAGGTTGAAAATGAAGATTTTCTTACTCGCCCACCCGAAAGTACGTACTTTCGGCCCGCATCTCCGGGCCGAAAGAGAAACTTTCGCATCCTATTTTAGACCAACCGCGCGCTCTGATTGGCTGCCGAAATTTCCTGACCCGCGGCGCTTCAGCGCCCGCACGCATGCCCGAGGAAAGATGTTTGTGCGGACTGCGGTGTGAAGGTTAGACACGTACGAAATAAACAGAGGAAAGTGCACGGGTGACGAGAAAAAAGTTAGTTGAAATAAAAAGTGGTCTTGTTTGATCGTGGTTATTGTTTTTTAAACGTATGGACGGGAGCGTCCAAGAAAAATATGTTTGTGCGGTGTGAAGGTTAGACACGTACGAAATAGACAGAGGAAAGTGCACGTGTGACGAGAAAAAAGAGTTAATTGAAATAAAAAGTGGTGTTGTCTTTTTTTAATGAATGTGTTTCTGATGCCCGCCCCGACCAGCAAAACCTCGGCTTCGCCTCGGTCTTGCAAATGTCGGGCGGGCATCAGACCATCTGTACAATAGCGAAAGTAGCAGACGCCCAAAAACCCAGCTCTCTACGCCGGGCCGAAAGAAAAAACAGTCGGTAATATCGACCGAGCTACCCAAAGCGGCCGACAGAGGCACTACTATCGAGCGGGCCGAAAGAAAAACTAACACTCAAACACAGCTAGCAGACGACAACGCAATTTTATCAATTATTTAACAATTACAGAACGTACTTTCGGCCGGGGAGTAAGAAAAATAGTATACAATACTTGGACCGGAAATTGGATGCCCTGGCCGTGCGTTATGACGCCCTCGGCTTCGCCTCGGGCGTCATACCACGCACGGCCCGGAAATCCAATTTCCGGCCCACGTATCGTAATATACTATTTCCACCCTGTCTCATTTATGTGCTTCGCATGCTAAACTAATAGCAGCAATAAATTAAAAAAAAAAGGGTACAAAAAAGTGAAAAGTTCAAGAGATTTCCTCATATATGGGAGCGTCCGCCAGAAACCAGTCAGCGGGCGCGCGGGACGCATTTTTCATGCAAAACACGCTCTGTTCAACTCGCTCGTAATCGTATTCTGAGTCTCTCAGAAAAAAAACAAAAGATATATATCGATAGATTTTTTCCTGCTCTTTCCAATGGTGCTATTGTTTTTACTCCGAAATTTTTTCTTCTGGTCGAAAATTCAAGTTGAAAGTTCAGAGACATTTTTCTCAAAGTATATCATGTTTTTTTTCAAAATGCATATGACCATTCGAAAGTACAAGTCTTAAGCTACAAAACCCTAAATTTTCAAATTGGAGAAATGAAGGGCTCAAAAGTAACAAGATTAAAAAGACAGCGGTGAGTGGCCGCGCGTGCTCTTCGCGCTGCGCTCGGACGCGCCGCACGCTCGGACTTGGTATAATGAGCTTGTATTTTGACTCTCTCAGAAAAAAACAAAAGACATATATTGATAGATTTTTTCCTGCTCTTTCCAATGGTGCTATTCTTTTTACTCCCAAACACTTTCTTCTGGTCGGAAATTCGAGTGGGAAGTTCAGAACCATTTTTCTTAAAGTATAACATGTTGTTCTTCAAAATGCATAGCACCATTCGAAAGTACAAGTTATAAGCTACAAACCCCTACATTTTAAAGTTGGAGAAACGCAGAGCTCAAAAGTAATAAGATTAAGAAGACAGCGGCGAGCGACAGCGCAAACTTTTTGCGCTGGACCCGAGTGTGCTTTTATAAACGTAGTGCATATTTTCGTTGTTTCCTATTAAAAGCATTACACAATGTTTTATCAGTGCATCATATATTACGTTTTAAATATATTAATTTTTTATTTAAACCTTAATTCTTTTATTTTTATTTGCGATTATTTTTATTGGTCTTTTCACGATACTCATGTTTTTCTTATTTCGAGTTTTAGAGGGTTCGGCTTTTTTAACTGGTGGATATAATTGAGAATCTTTGGATGTTGAAAATCGTTTTAGTTCTACCTTTTTAGTGTTAGCTAATAATCTAACACAGTGAAACGATTGAGTTCCAGGCACTGTTTTCGCTGAATCTAGCCTTTGTCTTAATTTATCTGTAGCCTTAGCATATTCATCTTTTGATGAAAAAAAAGCACAAAATATTTTCAAAGTATTTAGTCGCTCATTGGTAAAGATCTTGCGGCGTCAATATATAATTATCGGATACTTTCCGCAAACTTGCTCGCCTAGTATTACTTTTTATAGAAGCACCGATTCCATCGCATGCATTTTTTCCGTGAGCAGTCGCATGAAAGTGCCATTCAGCTTCAACGGAAAAATCTTCATAATGATGAAAAAGATTCTGAAAATTATGTTTATTTTTAAAATGTTGTGCAGCTCCATCAGTAAAGTAAATGATTTTTTTAACGAAATCAAAAAATTTTTTAAGGTAATCGATTATAATTTCTTGAATTAGGTAAACTGCCACAGTATCATGAATTAAGTTGTCTGAAAAAACCGCGATACTTTTGTGTTCAATTTTAGAATCTGAACCTTTGTAGTAAATAACTATTGTTGCCAAACTACATTGATTATTGTTATAGTGGACTGATTGTGCCGTATCTTGTGCAATGAACGCATAGTTTTCCGAAAAATCTAGGGAAAATAAAAATTCTCCTTTGCTTAAGGATTCTCGTAAGATTTGAAAATAAGATGACTGCTGTTTGGAAATGAAAGAATGAGTTTTGAGTTTATGTAAAAGAGGAAAAAAGATATCAGTAAATAAAAAACTAGAAACAATTTCAGTTTGCAATGTTGATCTATCAGTAGTTTTCCACATTTGAAATTTTATTTCATTAACCCCAGACCTTTCAAGAAATAGTTCAAGTTCCGTTTTTAGAGGTTCAATACCAGGACAATTTTGACACATATTTAAGTGACATTTCGCTGTTGGTGTTTTACAAACTATTTCAGCTATACAATCTTTGTAAGTATCCATTTTATCAAAAAAAACTCCTGAATTTCTTAAACCAGCTAAGAGGAGTTTGACGTTTTGATGATAAATGCACACACACTGAATGCGTACCACTAGCACCAGCTAAAACACAATATTTAGGGCGACATTCGGCAAATTTAGTGAATCCTATTTTTGATTCGGGATACTGTTGTTTATACTTTAAATATAACTCTCTAAGATTGTACAAAACAAGTAGTTTCTGAACATAGGTCTTTGTGCCATCATCATTTCGTATACACTTATTATCTTTATAACCTGACATGATTCTACTATTATCGTCATTTTGATAGAAAAGTTTTACTTCGTTTACAGTATCACACGATATTTTTCGGTTTCCCCTTTTATCAACTAAAAGGGATTGACTATCTGACAAACATTTTGTTACAAGCCAACGGGATGAATTAGAAAAATTAGCAACTTTACGAGAACTCCAGTTTTTTGGGAGTAATTTTAAAAGCAACATTTTTTCATTTTTCGACAAATTATCATCGTTAAACAATTTTTGTAAATTAGAAATAATTTCTCTAGATTCTTCCATTGACACTACATTTTCTTCCTCAATTTTCGCATCAAATTTTAATCGACAAGAATCACATATTTTATCTTTATCTTGTAAGTTCGGAAAACGAGCTTTCATTTTTTCAGAAACAAATCTCAGTTTAGATGAATGCTTTGCTTCATCAAAAGGGTTACAACAGCGATTGAAAATCTTTGACATTTTAAAGTTTTTTTTATTATGAAAATAATAAATATTGAGAAAGAAAACATTTTCAGTGGGTGATAAATACCTTCCAAGGAGCTTTTATAAGTATTGGAAACGACTCTGTGGTCCCTCTAGTGGCAGAACTGATAACAAGTGAAAATGATGCAACGATTAAAGTATAATAGATATATACGCACACAGAGGCGCGTCCAAGAGCAGAACAGATTTCACGCGGCCGCTCGCCGCTGTCTTTTCAATCTTATTACTTTTGAGCTCTACGTTTCTCCAACTTGAAAATGTAGGGTTTTGTAGCTTATAACTTTTACTTTCGAATGGTGCTATGCATTTTGAAGAACAACATGTTATACTTTAAGAAAAATGGTTCTGAACTTTCCACTCGAATTTCCGACCAGAAGAAAGTGTTTGGAAGTAAAAACAATAGCACCATTGGAAAGAGCAGGAAAAAATCTATCAATATATGTCTTTTGTTTTTTTCTGAGAGAGTCAAAATACAAGCTCATTATACCAAGTCCGAGCGTGCGGCGCGTCCGAGCGCAGCGCGAAGAGCACGCGCGGCCACTCACCGCTGTCTTTTTAATCTTGTTACTTTTGAGCCCTTCATTTCTCCAATTTGAAAATTTAGGGTTTTGTAGCTTAAGACTTGTACTTTCGAATGGTCATATGCATTTTGAAAAAAAACATGATATACTTTGAGAAAAATGTCTCTGAACTTTCAACTTGAATTTTCGACCAGAAGAAAAAGTTTCGGAGTAAAAACAATAGCACCATTGGAAAGAGCAGGAAAAAATCTATCGATATATATCTTTTGTTTTTTTCTGAGAGACTCAGAATACGATTACGAGCGAGTTGAACAGAGCGTGTTTTGCATGAAAAATGCGTCCCGCGCGCCGCTGGGGGGGAGGTATTTTATCAGAATGGTAAAATGTTAGATGGGTATTTTTTCAGAAAATATACTATCGTTTAAATTATTTTTCGAATCCGATACTGTTGATTCCGAACAGGAGTTATTCAGAATACACAAGAAATTATTTTCGAAAAGAAAATATCAGAAAAATTTGTGTCTATAAAAATTGAAAACAGATTGCATGAAATTATAAAAATACTTTTTACTAGAAAAATAAAATTCCGAAAAATCTCAAACGTTCATTCCTATACGATTTTCAGCTCATTTGTCGACATTTTAGCTTTTCTGAATCACTGCATTTTCTACAATTTAATCGTTAGGTAGAAATGGCATTCGAAAAATTGACATGACATATCATATAAAAATAATTGAATGAAGATATTATGGCCTTCTTGCCAAATTTTTTCGAATTTTTATATATTATACATTTTTAAACATTCGGAAAATTTACCCTTCTATCATAAGATATTCTAATTTGTTTTTTTACCTTTCTGAGAAAATATCCATCTAACATTTTACCATTCTGATAAAACACCTCCCCCCCGCCGCTGGCTGGTTTCTGGCGGACGCTCCCATACATGAGGCGTTTCACGTCAACTGTCCCTAGCGCAGCACGCGAGCGCCAAATCGTGCTATATCCAGCTCATGTTTACGATACTAAAATGTACTTGAAAAAATTTTATGATAAGTATTTCCAACGTATTTTGTCCTCAGTTTTCCAATGGCGTAGGCAGTTTTCCCGAAAATTTCCATTTTCACCTTCAAAAAGTACAAAACGTATTATATCTCGAAAACGATATTTTTAATATTTTTTTTGATCCTCTAGATCGAAAGCTAAGCATTTTTTACGTAGGAAAGGATATTTTCCAAAGAGTGCCCGAGATGTTTTCTGCGAGAAATAGAACGCGAAAGAGTAGACGCACCGCCTTTCCTGCGCGTGGTACTACGCGGTACAGCGCGCGGACTGCGCCTGCGTCCGCCTCGTTGCCTATGTAATAACCTTTTATAAGCTTTAATTCTTTACCTGTTCTTCTGGATTCTTAACAATGCATGGAGTAATATTTTATTAATTATTTTATAAAAAAAATAAAATTTCAAAATTAGCAGCAATATAGTAACTCTTGTACTAACATTTTTTTTCAGTGTAGATAATATTTTTTTTTTGTTTTAGCAGTTTTTTTCGGGAAGATTTTTACTCTGAACTCACAGAGGTTTTTTTGAGCTTCAATGTACTTTCATCTATTGGAATAATAGCATGGTATTGTAACGTGCGTGGTATAGATTTAGCCTTGTCCAGTCTTGGTTTTAGTTTCAAAATGGTTTCTTCATACGATTCTTTACTGCTATAAAAACGTTGGTTTGTTTGCAGTAATCTTTAGCCCAGTTGTACAGCTCTTCTGGCGTTAAAATATGATTACTAGAAGAAGCTTGTAGACTAGCTCGTTTTGCACCTCTTTTTAGGTTCGCGCCTATACCATCGCACGCACCTTTTCCATGTACTGTGGCATAAAAATGCCACTCAGCAGTAACGCCAAAATCTTTCTCGTGAAAAAGACGATTTTGAAAATTGGATTTATTTTTAAAATGCTGACCTGCTCCATCAGTCAAATAATAAACTTTCTTGACTGCAAAATTAGTTTTAAGGTAAGATATTACAATTTTTTGATATTCATAAACGGCTATGGTATCTATTTCTAGCAGAAAACATCTTGGACACTTTTTGAAAAATATCATTTCCTACGTAAAAAATACACAGCTTTCGATCTAAAGGGTAAAAAAAATATTAATAATATACTTTTCGAGGTATAACACGTAAAAACAAACAAAAAACCGCTGCCAATTCATTGGCAAGATGTTTCCTCAAACTAATTTATAGATCCCATTTTTAAAATTTAAAAAACAAAAGTAAATTTTTTACAACAAAACTTTATTAATAAATAAAACTGTTTTCTTTGTGGTTCTTTGTTGTTTGTTAAACAATTTGACTGAATATAAAAAATATCTTTTTTGTTTTTTCATTTATGTATCCTATACAAACAAATAGTTATTGTTATAAAAAATTTTAAAGAAATACATTAGTTTGTGAAAGAAAAGTATGTATTGGCAATAATCTAATAAATATTTGTTTTGAAACAGGTATTTAACTACTATCCTGCTCGACTTAGTGGTTTAAAGTTAATCCATCATTGTAATAATTATACAAATATAATAACTAAGTTATACTTCTTAACAAAAGACAATGAATCGTTTTGAAATTTAACAGAGAGGTAGTTTTTTTCATATTTAAGAATCGATATTTTTATGAAATATTTTTATGAAATTTTTACGAAATTCATATTTTGAAAGTCAATTGTTATCGTTGCCCTAGTACACGTTGCCGCGGGACTCAATCTGAAATTACTTTCTCGAGGATATGCTCTAGTACACAATAATTATTTTATTTATATATGATATACAAATTAAATATAACTATTGCATATTTTGCTCTAAAACTTTATATTTGTGTTTTGGGGCTAATTTGGAATGAGTAAAAAAATTTTGACCAACATAACCTCTTGAAATTTTAACACAATGTTGTACTCGATAAGTGTAATAAGTGGTAAAAATTTTGAATCAATGGGTGGGTCTAGATATATCGAAAGGCTGATACTTAGAAGCCTTATCCTTCAGAAAATTAGAAATAGAACACGCGCGCCTCATTAGCAGAAGCCGGTTTATCATGCAGGATTTATAACAGAAAGCACGATTAACAGAATGAGGAAATACATAAATATATCTACAGAATAAACTAATTTCATACCGCCATAATTGTAGAAAACACATAGTACGAAACGCAGATTTATAGAAAATACATAAGACGAATATCACAAATATATAGAAAAACTATGGTGAATTTTATATTATACGGCATTCGGCTTATGTATTTTCTATAAATCTGCGTTTCGTACTATGTGTTTTCTACAATTGTGGCAGTATGAAATTAGTTCATTCTGTAAATATATTTATATATTTTCACATTCTGTTAATCGTGCTTTCTGTTTTAAATTTTGTATGATAAGCCGGCTTCTGTTAATGAGGCGCGCGTGTTCTATTTCTAATTTTCTGAAGGATAAGGCTTCTATCGGCCTTTCGATATATCTAGACCCACCCGAATCAATCAATCGAATATTCTTTTTAAAAATGCAAATATAAGAAATTTATAAAAAAATTTTAACCTCAAATATCTTTGGTTACAACAGTCAGATTTTTTTGGGCAAAGAACTGACTCCTTAGATATAAAAAAGCTAATTCTCTGCCAAATTTCAAAACGATTCATTGACTTTTACTCCTGTTATCGTAAAGGAAAGAAAACGCACATTTTTTCAAAAATAATTTTTTTTCTCGGAAACAAATCAACATAACCTCTTCAAATTTTAACACAATGTTGTACTCGATAGTGTAATAAGTGGTAAAAATTTTAAGTGAAAAAATGAAAAAGTTTTTGAGATATTAATTAAAGAAATATAAACCATATTTTTATTAAAGGGATGTGAGTACCGACGTTATTTTTCAAACGAGCATAACTCACGCAAATATCAATAGAATTATCCAGAAAAAAATCTGCATATAGTGTTTGCGTGTACGGAGCGCTTGACAGCCGTCTTTTTCCAAATAAATGTTTGAATGTTGATTTAAAAAAATATTAAAATTAGGGTTGCACATCCCCTTAATAACAAATGACAGGCTAGAGATAATTTAAATTTAAAAAAAGAAATTGTAGGTAATTTAAAGACCTTTTAATAAAAATTTAGTTTATTAAGTAATACTGGCTGAAACAAATTAAAAAAACAAAAAAATAAATTCAAAATCGTTTTTTGGTTATAAAAAAAAAAATCGGTAAAATCAAAAAGTAGGTTATGCTCTCTCTATTCTCCTCCGAAACGAAGAGAATAAGCCTTTTCCGATGTAAATCGGTCGATCGGTTCAATAGTTATCGCCCGTACACACACACACACACACACACACACGCACACACACACACACACACACACACACACACACACACACAGACACGAACATTTTTTTTATCAAAAACAACAGATTTTAGTGCCAAAAGTCTTAAAACATGTTTTTGAACATTTTTTGTTTCAAAAATTTTTTTCACCGTTACAAAGCTCCTCTTCGAGGAAGCAAAATATTATCTACACTGAAAAAAAAACGTTAATACAAGACTTACTATATTGTTGTTAATTTTGAAATTTTATTTTTTTATAAAATAATTAATAAAATATTACTCTATGCATTATTAAGAATCCAGAAGAACAGGTAAAGAATTAAAGATTATAAAAGATTATTATATAGTTAACGAGGAGGGCGCAGTCCGCGCGCTGTACCGCGTAGTACCGCGCGCAGGAAAGGCGGTGCGTCTACTCTTTCGTGTTCTGTATCTCGCAGAAAACATCTCGGGCACTCTTTGGAAAATATCTTTTCCTACGTAAAAAATGCTCAGCTTTCGATCTAGAGGGTCAAAAAAATATTAAAAATATCGTTTTCGAGATATAATACGTTTTGTAATTTTTGAAGGTGAAAATGGAAAATTTCGGGAAAACTGCCTACGCCATTAGAAAGCTGAGGAAAAAATACGTTGGAAATGCTTATCATAAAATTTTTTCAAGTACATTTTAGTATCGTAAACATGAGCTGGATATAGCACAATTTGGCGCTCGCGTGCCGCGCTGGGGACAGTTGACGTGAAACGCCTCATATACTAGAAATATTTTACCGAAACTAATAATTTATAAATTTTTTATATAGGTACTCGCAAAGTGGTTTCCATATATACTCTAAAGATTTCGCTTTCTCTGAAGAATAGCCTTCCCTATCTAGTGGTTACAATTACCCTCCTGAAAAAAGCCAGGTGAGATCTCATGCCAAAATCTCACCTGAGATTCTGCTTCAAATGCTGTTAAAAATCTTACATTAATTATATAACAAATTAGTTTTTCAGTAATAAGAACTGCCTGAAAGGTAATTTCACTCTTCAAATTAAAAAATACATTTTTTGAAGCGTTATTACAGACAATTTTTCGATTTTTGGAAATTTTTATCCATGAAATCTCGCCTGAGCGTATGTGTTCCAAGTTTGTTATAAATACATACTTTTTCCACGCTAATACCCATTTATTTATATTTTTTCACCTTTTTCACATTTTCTATTTCCACTGAGGTAAATGTTTGCAAAAAAATTGAGAGATTGATTATTTACGGATTAAAGTTATTCATAAGATGTTTTTATGTCATCTGTGAGCAACAGGAGAAAAAGTAGAGCAGCGGGAGGAAATAGTATATTGTGTACCTAGGGCGTAAAGTGGTCCTTTTTAGACCGAATGTGGAGTTTGCAGTAGGAGGCGAAGGTGAGCTAGCACGAGGCGAAGGCGAGTTCGTTTTGCGACCCGAAGACGAGTATTGCAAACACACGAGGTCAAGAGGCCCACTAGTCCTAAGGCACACCATATTTTTTGTGACACATCCCTGGTAGAAAATTAATCATAAGTTGGCCAGAATATGGCTAAGCCATATGCTGATTAAGCATATTCTGGCCAACTTATGGTTAATTTTCTACCAGGGATGTATTGATTTTTGGGGTTTTTGAGTTTAAAAAGCGAGCCTAAATTCATTTTTTATGTAAAGTTACAATGAAAAATGAAATGATATTATTAAATTATATGTAAAACATTGTTTTATAATTTGTATATTTTATAAATGGATTATTCAATTAAAATTGTTATATAGATAGGTAGTTGTAAAATAAATCACTCAAGATCCTTCCAAGTAGACATTTTTTATTAGTGAAACTTTTTCCTAACGTTTCGGAAACATTTTTTAAGTTTCCTTCTTCAGAGACTCAAAAGATTAATTCGTTTTATTCGTGCATAAAAATATTGCACGTTGTCAAAATTACAACAAATAGCCGACCGTATAATACGTCACACTGTCCATGATTGAAAAAATCAAGACAGAGGCAAGGCGCTTTCGCCTGGGTGGTAACCCTCAATAACATTCGTAGTATTAGGAATGTTATAAGTAGTATTTGGAATGTTACTTTGACGCTTGAGGGTTACCACCCAGGCGAAAGCGCTTTGCCTCTGTCTTGATTTTTTCAATCATGGACAGTGTGACGTATTACGATCGGCTATTTGTTGTAATTTTGACAAAGTGCAATATTTTTATGCACGAATAAAACGGGTTAATCTTTTGAGTCTCTGAAGAGGGAAACTTAAAAAATGTTTCCGAAACGTTAGGAAAAAATTTCACTAATAAAAAATGCTTGGAAGAATCTTGAGTGATTTACTTCACAACTACCTATCTATTGAATTATACGCAAGCAGTTCGAAAGAACAAGAAATCGTTGACGATGATAAAATTGTTATATGTAATTCTTACAATTTTGTAACTTGTTACTAAGATTAAACAAACAAAAAAATTCATTCACATTTCTTTCTTAAAATTATTTAGATTCATCTCTAAATATAAAAAGCCATGAAAAACATGCACGCACAAATTTATGGAGTAAAAAGTTTAATTTTTGCTGTTTTACGCAATTTTAGAGCAGCGGGACCAAAAGTATCTACCTAAAGATAGTTTTGCGCCCGCCGGGCAAAGAAGTATTTTTTTTCCTGTCGGTAAAATAAAAGTCACTTTAGAACCTCTTTTTAGGCCGAAAATCGTCGAAAATCGTGCATGTGTTACAAAAAGAAATTTCGAGTGTCGAGTTTGCAGTAGGTAGGTACACCCAGTGGACATTGATTCGCGTGGAACGTGCCCCCTCAGTTTCAAAATCCTACAATCCCATTAGCCAATTCGGGTGTAACCATTAACCTTACATTGGAATTGTCCAACGGGATTCCAGCATTTTAAAACTGAGGGGGCACGTTCCACGCGAATCAATGTCCATTGGGTGTATATACACGGAAAAAAAGTCGACGCAATTCCTAATCTCGAAACTCAGTAACCATGCATCGCACTGGTATTCGGCGTATAGGTATAGTAGTCAGTACGCCGAAAAGGCGCTGTGTTCAGTGTTGTATACTGTTTACGTGTAGCCTAGCCTGCCGTCTCACAGTGGTCTGAAAGCATACCCCTGCGGACAAATTAACTTTCAGAATAATTGAGTGAACGGATTGGGAAAATTGAAACGAAACATTTATCTTTGAGAAAATACCTACTGATCCCTTCAGGCCGATTTTCAAAAAATCCTTCATATTTTGTTTTTTACATACATATCTTAAAAAATTTTTGAAAAAAAAATCATTTTGCTTCCTCATAGAGGAAGCTTTGTAATAGTAAAATTTTAATTTTCTTTAAATTGCTCTAGAAACATGAATAAAGGTGTTAGAAGTTTGTGTCACATGATTTTACAAAATGTCTGTATGGATGTGTGTGTGTGCATGTGTGTGTGTGTGTGTGTGTGTGTGTGTGTGTGTGTTGTGTGTGTGTGTGTGTGTGTGTATGTATGTATACCGCTTTATTTTCGGATCTAGGCGGTCGATTCTAACCGGACGGGTCTCATTTTTTTTGTTTTTTGATTCCGAATTCGGGAAAAAAATAATTTTGTACGACTAACTGATTAGTTTTTGTTTTATGTCAAATTTTTCATTTTCGAAAAATTTATTTTTGATTTTTTTTAATGATTGGATTTAATTTTATAATCCGATGGGTAGCGTTCGAAAGAGCATAAAAAAACCTATATTTTCAAAAAAAAAAATTTCTCTAGCTATCACGGTTATTTTGTTATTAACAAAAACGTGTTTTTTTTTAAATGCTTATAACTCCCAAACTAAATGGTCAATTTTTTTGAGAAAAATCATGATAATGGAGATTATGAATAGCTATAATATGTATAAAATTGAATCCATTCTATTGGTTAGTTTTTAAGAAAAAAATTAAAAAATGAAAAAAACGTGTTTTAGGTGGCGACAATTTACGGGAGTAAAATTGTGTTAATCGCTTCAAAATTCCTTGTAGAGGTAGATTTTTGGTTGCCACCTGCACCTTTCTTTGGGATAGATAATTGGTTCATAAATTTCAGAGATTTTTGAGGTTAAAATTTTTATAACCTCTTTTTCGAATCGTAATTTCTCGAGAATGGCTGTATGTATTAGAATGGGATAGGTAGAATTTAAAAGAGAATTAAAATACCTATATTTTCTAAAAAAAAAAGTTTCTAGCTATCACGGTTCTTTGGTTATTAACAAAAACGTAAAACATGAAAAATGAAAAAAATGAGTTTTGTATGTCCAACGATTCCGGAGGGAAAATAGTCGTAATTTCTTCAAAATTCCTTGTGGAGGTAGATTTTGGATAGCTCTTGGTCGAGTTCTTTGGGCAAAATAATTGGTCCATAAATTTCAGAGGTATTTGAGGTTAACATTTTTTAAAGTTTTTTTAAATCGTAATTTCTCGAGAACGGTTCTATGAATCAGCTACAGATTTCTAGACAATTTTGTATGTGATATAGATATTATGTATGTGAATTTTCATCAAGATCGTACGATTACTTTTTGATATTCAAAATTTTCCTTTTTTACAAAGTTATTTTATTTGTCGTCTGATAGTTATCAGACTTACTAGAGAAAACTTGTTTTAATTTTTTTTTTAATTTGGCGGAGATGTAAAATGTATATTATTTATTATATGCGTTTTTAGAGTAAAAGAATTCGTTTATGAATTTCAGAGATATTCGAGGTTAAAACTGATTTAGCCTTCTTTTCAATTCGTAATTTTTTGGATATAGGGTAGTGGTCCGTATTAGTGTGCCTGTCCACATTTGTGTGCCCGTCCACATTTGTGTGCCCTATTATTAAAACGTATCCTAGAAGTGAACGAGTAAAAACGTAACACTAAAATATTTTTTTTCATAAAGTATAGTTAATTAAGTTTAAATAGAATTAATTACTTAATTTGTTTTCATTTACTATAACATTAAAAAAGAACTTTCAAAAATATGTTTCACGGTTTGCGGTGTGTCACGGTGTTTCCTTGTCCAAACTTGTTAAGAAATGACATTTTTAAAAGTAACATTAAATAATGTTTCAGAAGGATTTTAATGTGGGATACAATTGATTATATCATAAAATAATATTATGTTATATAATAAACCTTAATATAAAGGTTTTCAATTGATTTTAATATTTAACTAATGGTGTCTACTAATAGGGCAGTGAAAAACGACTTGTCCAGATTTGTGTGTGCACAAATACAATACGAGCATGCTCGTATCGGCGCTTGAACAGAAAAGTTAGGTTAGGTTGTCTGCGCACAAACGTTGTTTCATATCGCATTGACGACCTTCAGCAGTTTTTACCGTATTGGAATTAATTAACATTCAATGTAAACAAGGGTTAGAAATTAATTATAAATGCACTACAGTTAACAAAATAATTTTGTTGGCAATGATAATATTATCAAGACACACTAATGTGGGGCACACAAACGAGTACATCCACATTAATGCGGGGCACACAAAAATGTACTTTGTTGTCTGCTAGGGCACACAAATGCGTACAAAATTTTTTTTTTTATATTGTTTGTAACATTCGTAAATATTAATATTTTTCTATAAAAAAATTGTTTCGTGTAGATTATTACTTTTATTATCTATATAAACAATATAAATACAAAGAAGAGTTTCTTAAACCCACACTAATACGGACATCTACCCTATTTATACTAGAAAATGGAAATAACACGTGCTATGCGTGCGTGTTGTTCACTTGCTTTTGTTTTTTATTGAGGGTAATTTACAGCGCGATCAAGTTTTAACCTTATTAGACTAATTGAAGAATATATTTGGTTGAAATTTCAAAAGATTATCTTTATTTTTTACTCAAAATATCGAAATTTTTTGTATAGAACATTGATTGGGAAAAAGTTTGCATTTTACTTGCAGAATATGCCAGTATTTTTGTTGTAACCTTTTTGGAAAGTCTCTTGACTGATTGACTTGATTGGTGACTTTATAATAAACATTCATATGTGTAATAAACGAATATATGTAATACAGAGTTTGGTAATTTGTTCGAATTTATTTTTAAGTTTTCAAAATATTATGGATTTAAAATATTACCCAAAGTTGAAGGTGCACGCGATAACAATATTAAGAAAATCAACCAATAGTCCTAAAATTTGGGAGAGATATATTTTTTTTATATCTTCAAACTGAATTCGTTGCCCAATAAAATCGAACTATTACGACGAAAGATATTTGAGGTTTAAAATAAAACTAATTGAACATATGATAATATTTTGAAAAAATTGATTTATAAAAATATCGGGTTGTCGCACGAGAAAAAGTGTAACAAGAATGAATTTTCGAAAAATATATATTAATTTATTACGAATATTCATAAAGAAAATTGGGTATGATACAATTAATTATTGTGAAAAAAAATTAAAAAAAAAATGAATAAATACATTATTTTGAGGAAGCTAAGTGCCAATGTATTGGCAGCGGTTTTTTTCTCCTATTTTGCTGAGAAATATTTTGCGACTGATCCTATCGATGCCAAAACTCTTAAAAATTTATAAACAGGTTTCTAAAAATGTATATGCATTAAAAAATTATCAAAATAAACATATATGCTGATTCCGTAGAATATCAAGAAAAAATTATATACATATATATATTATTTTTCAAAAATTTTTTAAGATATGTATGTAAAAAACAAAATATGAAGGAGTTTTTGAAAATCGGCCTTACTAAAATTGTTAATACATAGTCCTACATTTAATGAATAAATTATATATTTTCTTACTCTGAAAAACAATATTACAAAATTTATTTACCTTCCATTAACAATACCTTGTACCTTGGACCAATCACATAAAAAAATGATATTCATGATAATTATAAGTAATTATTCCCACTCATTTGGGACTATTACAATGGCGATCCTGCCAGGATGCAAGGTTTTAAAATTGTATGATGGACGTGCAGATAAAACATAAATAAAGATGCAACGAAATAAAAGAAGAAAAAATACTAAACTGCTCGTGAGATCGGTAGAAAAAAGTACCAACTGGGATAGACTTGTCGTTGGTAGAAGAAAAATGAAAATTCTGAATGAGAGTTTCACTGATTCGCAGATGATCTTGATTTATTTTTCGAGTGTCGGTTTCAGTGAAACTTAACTCAAAACTGTCTCAGAGCAATAAGTATACAGATGAAAACAAGCACATACGAAAATCAAGTATGAAGCTTAATCATAAAAAATAAAGATGCACGAAATCGAAGAAAATTTTCACGTATAGGGAAGGAAGTGAGCAACAACGTTCCAGTACGATCCAAAGAGATAAGAATGACTGAAGAGCTGATATCGAGCATGGAATTTACAGCTCAAAACGCTTTGTACAAAATTATTTGCTTACTAAAATTGTTAACACATAGTCCTACACATTTAATGAATAAATTATATATTTTCTTAGTCTGAAAAACAATATTACAAAATTTATTTACCTTCCATTAACAATACCTTGTACCTTGGACCAATCATATAACTTAATGATATTCATGATAATTATAAATAATTATCCCCACTCATTTGGGACTATTACAACCTACACACAGGCAATGATATTTGCCTGATCGGTAGGAATTAAATTTTGTAAATTTACCATGTAAATTTAAAACTATGTAAGTTTATTTCTGGTTAATAAATAAATAAATAAATAATTTAATTAAATAAGCCCCAAAAGTGTTCACAATATTAATATTATTATTTATCATTTCCCAGCGGAACACGTAGTTTAAATTGATTTTTACTTTTACAATACGTCAGCTAAATGTCGAGTGACCCAAGATAACAAAAATGAGGTTATGACCTAACTTTCGAATAAAAAAATCGTAGTGAAATATTTTTTGTATCTAAAAATCGTTATATATATATATATATATATATATATATATATATATATATATATATATATATATATATATATATATATATATATATATATATATATATATATATATATATATATATATATATATATATATATATATATATATATATATATATATATATATATATATATATATATATATATATATATATATATATATATACTAGTTATATATATGTTGATATTGTGGCACAGTAGGTGCATAAAACACTTTATACAAAGCGAAAAAGTGTGACCGGGATTACCCCAAATCTGATGGCGTAATAAAAATAAAAAATTTTAAAAATAAAATAGTATTTATGCTAATTGTTCATATCAGTTAATTTCGTTAAAGTATTTAGATTAATATAGTATATTTAGTGTAACCTTGAAAATCAAAAGATATGCTTTATATAATATATCCAAAGATATGCTTAATACTCGGGAATTCTTATAAGAAAAGTATGCGAAAACTACTTTGGCTTATAATTACTCAATTAACAGTAATATAACGTTTTCTATGCTTGAAAATAGTAGTATATTAACAACATATTAATATTCAATTGCAATAAGTGCTCAAAAGTTTATGAATTCCTTGTAAATAGCTGACCGGAATTAGCCAGTGACCGGCATTACCCCGTTCTCCCCTAGTTGACAACTTATGGATAACTTTCAGATAAGATCAAGATAAAAAGATAACCAAAAAAAGATAAAAAGATGGTTAGATAAGGTAATTATATACTTAGTAGATAATTAGATCACTATATCAATATCTTCAACAATCTGAATCACGTCATCTTTTACTCGAATAGACCTTTGGTTACTGTATCGAAAAACCATTACTCTAGTTTCACCCTCCAGACACAACAAACGCGAAAATCCAAATTTGTGTTCCGAAAAATATAGTGTTATGTGCATCAAGGGCTAACGGGCTTTTTTGACCTCGTCCTCAGCTCACGGATACGAACTTGCCTTCCGTTCGCGCTCGCTCACCCCCGTCTCGTACTGCAAACGCTACACTCAATCTAAAAAATCCTAATTTACACCTTTGGTACACAATATACTATTCTCTTCTGCTGTTCACTAGACGCTCGAATTGTTTGATTTCTATAAGCTTTTTAGGTAGAAAAAGGTTCTTTTTCATGCACAAATTGAAAAATAATTTAATAGATAGAAAAATATTTGAGTCTTTACATAATTTACCTGGAATGATTGACTTGGAAGGCAAACAGCACTAACATTTCTTGAAAATATTAATGGCTCTGCTAATTCAACAAGAGCAATATCATTGTTATATAAAAATTGATTGTATTTAACTTGTGGATAAGGTACAATATTTTTGACTTTATAAGGCTTCAGAAGATTTCCTCCAACAAAAAGTTGCCATCCGCTACTTTGCCTGTAACTAGAAAAAAAATTTCAGTACATAAAAGAGATATGATTAAAGTAGTTTATGACCCCCAGTGTTTGTCAACCGATTTTTCCGGCAGTGTATATGATGCAAGATTTGAAAAATGGAAAATAAAAACTGGTTTCTACACTGGTTCACATGATAGTAAATGTCCTTATATGTAAAGAAAATACATCAAATTATGCGTATAAACATATTCTGCCATGAGAAAATATAAGAAAATTTTTTGCATGCGTTTTAAATAATGCCAATTATTATGTATTCGTTTTCTACCAATATTGCAAGAACGGTTTCTTTTAATTTATAAATTAAAACGCCTGTTATAATCGAGTTAAGAACGTGGATTCCGGGTTCAAGCTGTAAATTTGGAAGCCTAATATCTCTATGTTTGATCGTCAGAATGATTTGAAATTTTGTAGTTATATAGTGCATACTATTGTAATGAACAGATGTGTGAATTTTCGTGAAGATTGCAAAACGCGTTTTGCAGTGAACTACCCTTAAGCGAGGTTTATTAAAAGAAAAAAATTTACCTATATATGCATGAATAACTTGCCAAAGCATGCATAGGACTTAAGACACTTGCTGTACAAGCAGCACCATATTTTGGTTCTTTTAAAAGAGCAACGCTGGACCATTGTCCTTCACTAGCAGGTGTACCTCCCACTAACCTAGCAGTAGGACCGACATTTTCGTGGGATCCACATGAAAATTCTTGGCAAGAGACTTCCACAATTTTTTCAGATTTGCAGGAATTCGCGTTTTCCAAATTGATAACAAGAGATGAATTAGGATTCGCACTTGCTATCAATTGAAGTAAATTTTCATTTGTTCCTTGCTCCATATACTGAGTTAACTCCGATGAAGAAAATCCTAAAGACCTGCAGTATTGGTCACTAAATTCTTCTGTCCAACCATCAGAACATATAAATCGCGAATCTCCACTAGATTGCCTAGAATAAAAAATATAAGAACATATTATGCCAGAGTGCTAATAATAAATTGTAATACGAAAAAAAAGTAATGTCTTTTTGATTTCAATATTTAATGTTGCCTAATTTTTACCTAATTTTCAAAAGACTACTCCGTGTTGAAAATTCATCTTTTTCAGTATTAGATTCATTGCTGATAGAAGTATTTTTATTCAAATCACTTAAACAATTCCATTCGTCTGACCTATCTGGGCAATTTTCAACTCCATCACATATCTGTTCTGCAGGAATACATCCTCCAGTTTCACACTTAAATTGATCAACAGCACATTCACACAACTTTTCATCCTCCCCATTTACACATTCAGATACGCCATTGCATCGCCATGTTTGAGGTATGCACCACTTTTCGATGGGGCAAAGGTATTCGTCATTTCCGCAACTTTCAGAACAAGAATACTCGTCTGCGTGATTTTCACAATCAGGTCGTCCATCGCACTGCCACAATACTGGTATACACCGTCCTATAACATAAATAAAACTTTAATAAACTGTTGTATTAAAAAATTAAGTAAGAATATAACAAATACATACCATTAGGGCATTGGAATTCATCGAAATTACATGTCCATTTTGCACATTCTTTCTCATCGCTCCCATCGTCACAATCGACGATACCGTTACAAACAAGGTGTCGTTTTAGACATTGGCCACTAGCACATTGGAAATTTCCTGGGCATCCTTCTTGTTCGCAATTGACTTCATCTGACCCATCTGAGCAATCGTTTTCCGAATCACATTTAGCAGAAAGACTAACACAATAAGCTCCATCTCTTGAAGTTCCATTAATGCATTGGAACTGTCCGCTTTTACATTTAGAGAAAAAGATTTGTGGAGCTATATCTTCAGATGTTAAAATTGCTACTGGAATTCCCAAATCTTCTGAATTGACGTCATGCATATCTAAAATACTTGTAAAAACGACTTCACTTTGGTTATTTTTTGATTCAATGTTTTCATTATTTTTAGATTTTTCCGTAGCACTATTAACAATTACATCCTCAGATAATGTAGGATCATTTTCGACTTTTAAAATATTATCCGTTGTTACTGTACTAGAAGGTTTTTTATCACTTTCTTTTACGTTTGTCTCTTCGTTAATGTTTTGTGGTAAATGGGTTGTACTTATAATAGGAGTATTAAATGGCGGCATAACAGACGCTTCAGTAAAATCAGTTTCATCTATTTCTTCGGACACAGGAATAAAGTTCGGGTACTGTATAGTACTAACTTTTAAATTAGTATCATTATTTATCTCAGATTCAAGTGTACTTGTATCATGCAAGTCATTGTGTGTGGACACTACGTCAGTTTCTGAATCAACCTTTGGATTTTGATTGGAACTGGATGCTCCTGATGTTAATTTGGGAATGTTATCATCTTCTATATTTCTACTTGTTTTAGTATCTGAATTATTTACCTCACTTGTTTGAAAAGTTATAGAGGATATATTTGCAATATTTTCACCCGTTGTTTCAAAATTCAATTCTTTCTCTTTTTTGAATTTTATTTTCGGATCATCAGATTTTAATTTTTTATGAAATTCGTCTCTTTCTTCCAGAGGAACAACGCGTAGTTGTTCTTCTGTCAATTCTTCAAATTCATTGGATAATTCAGATTTTTCAGTAGTTGTTGTAAGCAAAAACTTATATTCAAAATTTTTTGGTGTAGTATCATCTGGAATGGTTTCTGAAACTGGTTTAATATTTTGTGCCATACTTGAATTATTATTTTCATCTATTGTATCGTTAATTAATGTATTGACAACTTTTTCCATTATATTATGATTCAATGTCGTCGATTCTTCAGCAATGTTTTGCTGGTTCGTCATATTGGTTTTTAGAGATCTGTCATTATCAGTTTTATCAGTTTTATCTTCAAGTACATCTATATCATCAGTATCACTAGGTAATTCATCAACTCTTTTCTCTATTTGATAAACTAATGTTGATTCTGTATTTTGCTCTTGTTTGTTAATATCCGTCGTTTGTAATTCTTCTGGCAATATTGGTATTTGTTCTGTTGTTTTACCATCATTATGGAGATTTTTTGGTAAAGTAGTAGTTGAAATTATCTCTTTTTCAGAATTTTGTGATATTGCTTGCTCATCAACAGTTTCAGTAGTTTCAGTCGTTGACATATCCATTTGAATTTCAATTGGTAATATTGGTACTTGAGAGGTCATACTTTGATCTTCCGAATGTTTCTCAAGTCCACTGTCGATCACTGTTGACGTAGATTCAAATGATTTATTTAAACGTTCTCCATCAATTTTCGAAATTTTGTAATCGATAGTTTTATTATCTTTATAAACTTTTTGAACTTTCTTTTCATCTTTTTTTATGTTTTGAGAAATTTCAATGTCATTCTTCTCAAATCCTTTTGGAATAGTTTCGTCTGTAATATCATTGTATTGATCTTCCGCATTCTCTTCATTTTTTTTACTCAAGTCTGGTAATATATTTTCATGTTCATTTTTGTTATCTTCATTCATAGAAGAGAGTGTAGTGGTTGGTACATTGTCATTTTCTCGTGCTTTATTATTCACGCCACTAATATCATAAGTAGTCGTTTCAACTTCTTTTTCATTTATAGTAGATGTTATAACATCTTTCACGTTTATTTCAAATGGATTAGGATTATCTTGTTCATCTTTATCAAGACGCGGTGCTTTCTTGACAAATTTTTTATCTAAAAATGAATTATCTTTCAATTCTATAGTAGGATATTCTTGTATAGGTATTTCTGTTGAAAATTGTTGTTCTTTATGAGGCTGGATTGATATTTCCTTTTCGTTAAGTCCTAAGACAGTAGGAGGTTCATCACTTGATGGCGTGGTAGATTGAGAACTTTCAGTATCCAATTCACCAGTTTTACCGCTTATGATTTCAGTAGCAAACTGAGTTTTTGATTCTGTTAGAATAGTTGCTTCAGGTTCAACGTGTAGTATAGTTAATTGTTCTTGATTATCTTTGTTAGTAAAATTCTCAGGCTCTTGTTTTAAGATTACAGGAGACTCTTCTTTAATCTGTAGACTCGATGTGTCTGGTAGAATAGTAGATTCAGTCGATGATTCTGAATCACCAGTAGATTCTGTAGAGATTTTCAACAAATTTTCTGACTGCGTCGAAGATTCCAGTTGATTTGTTGGGATAATTACTGATTCCGTTGAATTAATTTCAGGTTCATCCTGAGATTCTTTTTGATTATTTAGTCCACTTTCAATGTTCTCCTCACTTATACTGATTTGGTTTTGATCTTGTACAGATGCTTCCGTATCTGATTCTGGTTGATTAGTAGTTATGAGCAACTCAGATTCATTTTCAGTTCCTAAATTTGATTTGAAATCATGTTCTAATTTTACAGCACTCGAGTTATTTTCTAGTGCACGCGTTAACTGGAAATCACTCCTTGGCTCATGTACTTGTTCATTTTTAATTACAATTGTTTTCTCTACTTCACTGGTAGGTTCTGTAGAAACTTCTATCTTACTTTTACTTTTAACGGTTGATTTTTCATTTCCTGGCTCTAATATCAATTCAGATTCGTCGCGGGCAGGTTGATCAGCAGGATCTTCTACACTTGAAGATGCTATAGTGGGTTTTGATTCGCTTTTGTATTCTTCTGTTGATTCTGACTCTTTTACAGGATCCGACGTGAGTCCGCTTTTCAGTTCAGTTGTTGGTTCACTTGTTGACTCTGGTTTGCTTTCTGGCTCAGCTGCTGGTTCTGGTATCCCTTTTGGTTCCGCTGTTGGTGCCGGTTCGCTTAAAGATGTTGCTGCTGGTTCCGGTTGACTTTTAGGTCCTAACTCCGACTTGGCTTTAGCTGTTGACTTTAATACATTTTCAGATTCTGTAGCTAGTTCTGGTTCACTTTTCGGTTCCGTATTGGCATCTGGTTGTTTTGTTATTCCCACTATCTGTTCTGGTTCACTTTTAGGCTCGGCTATCGGCTCTTCGCTTGTAGGTTCAGGTTCGGGTTCCGGTTCACTATTAGGTTCAGCCGATGGTTCTGGTTCGTTCTTCGGTTCTGCCGTTGGTTTGGGTTCACTTTTGGCATCGGCTATCGGCTTTTCACTTGTAGGTACAGATTCGGGTTCTGGCTCACTTTTAGGTTCAGCCGATGGTTCCGGTTCACTGTTAGGTTCAGCCGATGGTTCCGGTTCACTTTTGGGCTCGGCTAATGGCTCATCACTTGTCGGTTCTGATGTGGGCTTTGACTTACTTTTATACTCAGCCGATGGTTCTGGTTCGTTCTTCAGTTCTGCCGTTGGTTCGGGTTCATTTTTGGCATCCGCTATCGGCTTTTCGCTTGTAGGTACAGATTCAGGCTCTGGTTCACTTTTAGGTTCAGCCGGTGGTTCCGGTTCTGTTTTAGGTCCAGCTGATGGTTCCGGTTCATTTTTAGGGTCAGCCGATGGTTCCGGTTCACTTTTGAGCTCGGCTAACGGCTCGTCACTTGTTGGTTCTGGTGTGGGCTTTGGTTTACTTTTAGGTTCAGCCGATGGTTCTGTTTTAGGTCCAACTGATGGTTCCGGTTCACTTTTAGGCTCAGCTGAATGTTCTGGTTCATCTTTCGGTTCTGGCGTTGGTTCTGGTTTATTTTTCGGTTCTGGCGTTGGTTCTGGTTCACTTTTGGGCTCGGCCAACGATTTTTGCTCACTTTTATGTTCAGTCGATGGTTCCGGGTCGCTTTTAGGTTCAGCTAATGGTTCTGGTTCACTTTTGGGTTCCGCTAACGGCTCGTCGCTTGTCGATTTTGATGCGGATTCTGGCTCACTTTTAGGCTCAGATGATGGTTCTGGTTTAGATTCTGCTGTTGGTTCGGGTTCACTTTTGGGCTCGGCTAGCGGCTCTTCGCTTCTTTGTTCAGGCTCAATTTTGGGTTCAGTCGATGGTTCCGGTTGGCTCTTAGTTTCAGCAGTGGGTTCAGGTTCCGATTTTGGTACTGAATCTAACGTTGGTGCCGTTGTAATTTCTGGGGATGGCTCCGGCTCACTCTTCGTTTCTAGATCTGATATCTCGTCCTTAGAATTTGCATCATCCCAATGGTCATGTTCATGGTGTTCATGAGTGTGATATATATCGTCTGGTATTCTACTTCTGCCTTGGACGTTGTCTGGCAATATCTCACTTAAATTGATATTATTTGCACCAGAACCATCGATACACGTTTTTCCACTGTTGTCTAAGGATTGGCCTGCAGAACACGTACATATGAAAATTCCCTCAACGTAATCATAAACACAATTATCACTGCAACCCATTTTGCTCGAATAACATTCATCGACGAGAGAATCAATCATCAGTCGATCGACATGGTATTTACTTATAATATTACCATTCTGTCGTAATTTATCTTCGAGATTCACTTGTGTATCATCTGGTTTTTCATAAACAGGTTGACTGACTCTGAATTTAACTTCACCATCTTTGGATATAGAATAAACTTTAATTAACGGCATATTGTCATTCAAGCGCAACATGTTAACTAAACTATTTTCTATGTCTTTAGCAACATCTCGGTATACCCTCGATTTCGAATCATTCATATCATCATTCCACTCTAAGTTATCTAATTTAATAACACCATCTAGTGCTTTAGGAACAAATTTATAAAGCGTTTCATCTGTTGTTTGCCACGGTGGAATCGTCGAAGTAGCAGGGGGTGGACTTGGAGGTGGATTTTTAATATATTCCTGACTGCCTGCCGCTCGCGCTTCATTGAATTGCCCATAATTAGTTTTCTCTCCGTTTAAAAGTGGCTGTGTAGCTTCTTGGGTGAGAATAACGCCAGCTAAAATTCAATTATGGTTAATATCAATAAAATAATCATCAGTTTAAAAAAATTTGTATTTTTCAGGTTTAACTTCAACTTACTCGCAGCCAATATGGCGATAATAGCAGCGATAGCTACTATAAGTAGACCACAGCTCCAGCAAAGTATTCTTCTCCAGTATGAGCTTGTTGACCTCTTGTCTTTCGTGACGTAAAGTTTTTCCCCCCTGAAATATAAAGAAATGAAATTTATTATCCAAGTAATTTAATTCCAGATAGTTTTGAAGCGATTTATACAGCTGTGCAGTATCCAGTTCAGCCGCTAATTTGCATATTAAAAGCTCCCTCAGTTTTGTTAAACCGACTTCAACCTGACAAACCAAGAGTGCTTTTGTATTATTTCCTATGTGATGGTGTTAAAATTTATTCCGTGCCATCGAATCCGACAGCTTTCTCGATGATATTTATTGATAATAGGTTTTCTGTTTTTATGAAACTATAACCATAAGGCGCTTAACAGGGACTATATTCTATTTATATCTAAAATGGTTCTGTCTACGATCTTGTAATTGACGTAAAGAACTATGAAATTGGACCGGTGGGTCTAAATCTAATAATTGCCCCAAAGAAAAAAGGAAGCGAGTTAGTGTGAATTCCTGGACCATGATCCTGAGGTACGTTTCATTGAGCAATCGCACGAAAGCATCCCTTGGCATTGCAGTACCTGAGGGCTGTCAGCCAGTGGGAATAGTCTACCAGTCCGGCGGTCGGGTCTCTCAGGCTGAGTCCCTCACGGCCAACACCCGGACCCAAATCAAATCGGACTCCAGCCACGGTGGTTTCAACTTCAGTGTCTGGGCTTCTGCTGATTTTGGGGGTCACAATAACGAATGAAAATACCTCTTCAGGCACACATTTAACTTTTTTAAAAAAAAAAGAAAGATTGATTTTTGCCCTATTGATTTCCTAGATTCGCCGGGGTGGTAAATTAATAAATTCGAAGTAAAACCTTAGAAAACAAAAGTGTGAAATGAAGAATATTCCAAACCACGCGGAAGAATAGTTTTCAAAGAATGGAGAAGATATTAAAACTAGAAGTTCGATTGAATGTTGTCACTATAAAATAAAGAAATTTCATAAAATTTACCTAATGCATTTTCTGTGTTCATTTACGGGAACGAAGTACTCCTCGTACGGATCAGCAGGCACTTCGCAAGCCTCTTGATTCTTAGTTTGAAGGTTGTTTGTCCCAGCGTAGGGTTTCATTGATACCAATTCGAGGTTTACAGCTTCAATCTGCTCCTTTTTGTCATTAATGTCTGAAATTTAAATTAAGATTTTTAATTATACGTCAACATCCGAGGAAGCAAAATGCCTTATGAAGCAGCATGTGAATTTTAATAAAAGAAAAAGTAGCATTGCTTTATTATTTTTTATGATATGTATAAAATATTGCATTACAATGCCTCGCAATTTCAATTTGAAATTTTCCTTGTAAACATCGTGCTGTTGAAATGTAGTAGTTTGCGCGAAAGGAAAAAAAAAAGTTGTGTTTGCTTAAGGCGCGAGAACAATGCTAAACAATGATTGAATTTGGTCTTATTACCAAAAATTTGGAAAAGCAACAGTCAAAAGCTCACCGTTATTGGACACACTCGTGACCGTGGTGTTGAGGAAGCTGACATCGTTGTTATTTCCATTGCCGTGCACGCCGTTCTGCTTGGACTTGCCGTGTCCGGTCTTGTCGGGCATCGCGTCCTCGGGCAGCTCAATCCTCGCATCTCTCGGCGGCTCGGGACTCGTCCTCGGTGCGCCGAAGGTACTGCGGTTCTTGCCGTTCTCCATCACCTCGCCCACGACGTCGTTGCTCGTGCTGCCGGTCGGTGTGCCGGTCTCGGAATTGCGTCCGGCGCTCGCGGTCGAGGCGGAGTTGTCGTACGATGTCTCCTCGTCGTTGCTGAAGGCCGGATTGTCCGTACCGCCGTCCCCGTCGTCGGACATCTTTCTAGGACGATATTCGCCGTTGGAAAGTTATGCAGGCACTGCAGCGACTGAGAGCTAGCCTCCTCACGTCGTCGTCTTCACCCGCACTGGCGCCGATTCCGCTCGATCAGTCATGCGGTAGTTATTCTGTAACAGAAGAAACGAGCGAACGTTGTAGGGCTTTTTGCACACGTTTAATGCGGTAATAATGGGGATTGCTTTTGCGACGTTCGCCATGCGCAAATGTGTAAACAATTGATCACGCTCGGGCCTAATCGACGTACATCTGGCAAGGCATCTGTCTGGTTTAACATCGGTAGTCGGGTACAGCTACTCTTCGATGAGTTTACTGTTGTAGGCGCGCAATTGTGTTCTGCTTCGGGAATCATCGAAACATGACTCCGCAACTTCCTCTCTGTGGATTCGCGATCTTCATACGCGCGGGATGGCAGGCTGCATATTCATCCGCACGACCGCAAAATGAGAGCTCGGAGCAGCGGAATTTCATTAAAATGTATATACTTTGAGCGACGACGCACGCAGAAGGAAATGCGTTGTTATATATAGAGCGCCGCTGCTGCACTTGAGTAAAAAAACGTAACGTGTAGGGCTCTGGTTCTACAAATCATCGAATTAGAAATATTAGTATAGCTTCAGCGGATCTGCGCGCGTCGTTTGGAAGGACGCGAACCGAAGAGGACCGTGACGTCATTGCAGAAGAAGTCCGAGAGCGCGCCGGCAGATCCTTCGTCGGGTTCTCAGAGAGCCGAAGGTTCTCTAACTCCCCCCCCTCTCTCTCTCTCTCTCTCTCTCTCTCTCTCTCTCTCTCTCTCTCTCTCTCTCATCATCCTCGAAATATTCACGCATATCATATTCGACGAGGAAATAATTTTATTGCTAAACACGTGACATACATTTTACTTCAAAATTCCGTATTTTATTTAAATATAGTGTATTACGCAACTATAGGGAGATAAAGAGTTGGCTATCCTAGAGCCTATGTTGGTAATTTACACGTGCTCTGGACTGGACAACTCTTTACCTCTCTAGTTGCGTAATATACTATATATCTTACAATAATTCATAAGTTTTCATAATAAACGAAAGCTTTGCTCGCAAATAGAACATTTGAAAGAATCGAGCCAATCAGTTAAAAAACGGACAATTGTTCAAAATCCTGGTGACACGCTAGTTGCGAAATAATTCAGACGGTTCGAGAAAAGAAAGTTTTTTTCCAATGCACGCGTGCACGCACGCACGTTCGTTCAACAGCTCAGCATAGCCTTTTGTACACGGCTCTCCTCGGCGCGTTCCTTCTCGTCTTTTTTCCCGCAGACCTTCCCTACCTCGGTTTCCCTCGAATCCTCCTCCTCCTTCTGCCCCCGCGCGACTCCTTCGAGGCTCTTCGTCCGGCAGCGGCAGTGGGGACGTCGTTCTTCTTTTTTTTCTGCCTTTTCCAGTGCGCCGAGAGAGAACGAGAATCAGAGTGAAGGAACGAGTGAGAGAGGGAGAGAAGATCCTCGGAGAAGAGTAAAAAAGAGCAAAACGAGTCTCGGGGCTGCGCGGAGGGAGGGAAAGAGAGAGAGAGAGAGGGCTAGCTCGCGCTGCACTGTAGCGCACATACATGCCCCCGGTGGTCCAACTCTCCTCTCATACTTGCGCGCGCGATACGTTATTACCGGGCGCTCGCGCTGACGTATCTCCCGATACTCGGCCGTGACGCGGGCGCCGATAGTTTCGCGGAAAATCGAAGCTCTACCGTGGGAGGAGGACGGGAGCTCAGAGCGCGCACACACATGCGAATTGTGAATCTCGAGAAGAAAAGGCAATATAATTCAAGGTACTGCAGAAGGGAGCAGAGGGACGAGAGTCGCGCAGTAGATCATTTTGGAGAGATTCATAAAGCGAGAGAGCTCCGAGAAGCCATAAAAATCCTGCTCCTTTTTTCTTTGAAGGCTCTCTCGACTGGCTCGCTGAATTTGACGAGTAAAAAAGCGCGCAGAGAGAAAAAGGGCGAAAAAGCAGCAGCCGGCGGCTCTCCCGAGGATCCTGGAACGACCTGCACGATGCGCAGGTATATGCGCGTGTACACAGTGCAGGAGAGACTGCACGAGAGTCGAGCTGGGGGGCAAGAGCCGAGCGGCAGCCAGCCAGCCAGCCGGTCGACCAGGCGGCCGATATGAAGGCGAGCCTGTGTGTTGGCGTGTAAACATCGCGCGCACCTATACGAAACCAAAAGTGGTTGACCCTGAGCGCGCTGCCGAGGCTTGGCGAACGCTCGCCGCGAGAGAGCGAGTCTGCCGTACAAAGGACGGATTCACCGAAGCGAAGGGTCAGCCGAACTGTCGATATCGCAACTGCGCCCGGCTAAAACGCGCGATTCGCCCCGACCGCTCTCTTCCTTATTAGCGCCTCCTTCGTGGCCCCCTTCGTCGCCCTCAATTTCCTAATGCTGACGCTTCGGCTCCTTTTCTCGCGGAATTTCCGCGCTAGTTTGCTGCCGCTGGCGCGAATGCCGGGGTCAACGGCCCGGCAGGCGGCTCCGCGAGCCTTTACGCTTGCCAATTAGACGATATTTCGTTATAGGATCGAGGTAAAAATGAACTACTTTCAAGTTTATTAGTCAAACTAATAGTACGACATGGCATGCGGCCGCTTGACAAGTTTTCAACGTGCCTCACATTATATTTCGCGCGATAAAATCTGACGGCACTTTTTCATCTCTGCATCTTGCTGCGTTTTACTAGAAGACCAATATTTTTTCTGTAAAACGTGTTTGAATGAATATTTTACGCTGTTCGCACCTCAGTTTTGACACTAGCATTCGGATGTAAAAAGCCGGATTTTATCCACTACTCAGTTTCTCTGCGCGTGCATTCGCCCGTCCGAAGGTGCTCGCTGATTCTTCAGCTGCTGGTGGGGTCGATTCTTTGCACTTCCCACGCTTGACCCGCGCGTTTTCGTTGAGCTGGCTGCTGCCTCTGTCTCCCCCTCTCCCTCCGCTTTTTCGCGATCGCGGGGAACACTTGAAAAGGCGCGCACGCGACATGCGTTCGATACCTCGGTGTATATGTCGCAGCCTGCTCGCGTCGAGTAACTTTATGACTTTTCGAAATCGAGCGGGAGGAAAGGGCCAAGATTTGCCTGGCCCTGCTGTGCTTGGGCTGATTGGGGGCCGATATGGGATTACGCCGCGCAAGTTTCGGCGTAATCGATTCGTTATCGCGGGAAACTGCTTAGCGCGAGTTTGCTAATGCTAATCGTCTTCTCCAGCTGCTGAGGAGAGCTTTAGCAGGTGCTTTGACGGAGTTTTGTAAAGGGTGATATATACATAGAAACTAATGAGAGCCTTTCGAGGAACGGCGGGGACCGCGCAGGTTAGATCTCTTGAATTGACGCTCAAGTACGGAGGAGCTGTGGCTGTACGTTTGATAAATTAATCTACTTTCTCGCTGAACCGTGTCAGCCGATTGCATTTTCCCCCCAAGCGAATTAAGAGGGTCAACATTTTTATTTTTTATTTATCACTCTCTTCCGTAGGATTTTTTACGCGGTTGCGCATTTTCGGACGATAATATCTGTACAGCCGTGAGCATCCTGCTTTCACTCTGTAAAAAATTCGGGAAACGCAGGCTGGAGAGATTTCATTGTGTGATTACGGGCTTAATTTTCGCTTCTATACGAGTCAGACGCGTTGATTGATTTTCGAATAGCCATAGCAGGGCTTTTGTTACGTTATGTTCACGAAAGCGATAGCTTGTGCAATTTCCGAACTTTTACTCTCCGTTGTCGAAAAGCTTAAAAAAAGATTGCTTCGCATTTCTGTGTTTCCTCAAATAAGAGGAAATATATTTTAAACTCAAATTCCGACGAACATTCTCACACGCATGTACACGGAAAATGGGAATGAAACAAATTCTTGTAATACTTTTACATAAATTCGAAATAGCGAAACTTTGCTGAGTGAAATTAGAAAGCACGTGGGTGCGATCAATTTACGCAATAAGCCTGATCAAAGAACTGTTTATTACATTGTCATCAACGGAAGTATCAAGGTTACTTATTACGGCGCGCTCCGCTGTACACAGTGCGCAGCCAGCTATACTATCAGTTTCCCGTGATCGCGCATTAAAAAAAGAAGCACAATGACGAGGCGCGGAAAGCAATAGTACAATA
Source organism: Torymus aiolomorphi (assembly GCA_036365515.1). NCBI lineage: Eukaryota > Metazoa > Arthropoda > Insecta > Hymenoptera > Torymidae > Torymus > Torymus aiolomorphi. The sequence goes on from CM070877.1 coordinate 154,883,954, forward strand.
TACGAAGTTCGGAAAATTCACAAAGCCTGTGCACAGGATACCTCCGTGGCGGCGGAACTTTGCGTCGCCGTTGCGCGCCTATCGTCGCGACATATATCTATAATAAACCCCCTTATGTGTGCCCCCGAACGTAACGCGAACCTACTATTATGTGTTTAAATTTTCATCGCGTATGTATGTTTATCCGTACGAGCCTGATATCCGCCGCTCATGCTGTGTGTATACGTATGTATATGCATACGGATCGAACGGTACTCGGACAAATCTCACTTTACTAGCGAACATTGTATATTTGAGAAGTAATACGTGCACTATTTGCGTATATGATCGAATTTGCTTATGAGCCAGCTGAATGGTTGAGTTGCACTCAAAGAATATATTTAATTAGCGTGAACTGACAATCTCATTCAGCATAAACACATGTATTATTTCTGTACAATTTTTTATTACGTACGGTTAGGTCGGTAAAGGTCGTTCGCATATATCAAGACTAGTACAGCTTGTCGAATACTATAACGCAAATTCATTTCATTTTACAAGATAACGCAAAATACAAAGTTTACATGATACCTCCAGTTATCGTAATCGACTCAGCGGGTAACTCATCTTACCCTACAAGTGAAATTATCAGTGACAGAGGCCCTGCCGAAAAGACGCGCACAGCCTGCAGCTGTATAATACGCACACGAGAACTTTCTGTCATCTCGTCCCCGGGACCCGCGCGCGCGGAAGAGAGACCGCGATCCGATTTCGATCCGGTCGAACCAGTTTGCAGTAAAAGTGCAATAAAGAAAGCTTCATTTTGATATCGCTTCCTCGTGCGCGGCGTCTGGACGGAATCTCGCCAAACGAAACATAAACAAGCGCGACGCTGCGCATTTTTCCAACCTGTCGCCTCGCGCGCGTTTTTCCCCTGGCGTAACCATTCGCGCGTCTTATTTGTCATATATACGGGAAATCTCGTCGACTCCCCACACACACACACACACACGTGTAACGTTTAAGTATGTCTTTTCGTTGAGAGATTGCATGCGCGTTACGTGCGCAAGGTGAAATTGCCCGGGAAGTCGTTTCGTCTTAATTTTTTCATTTTTTTACTTAATGAGCAATTAGATAATGTTAATATTAATTTAAATATTGGTTTTTAAAAGGCGGTTAGTTTGGACATTATGGAAATTCGATGGTGAAAGCTCTCACGGGTTGCGCGATAATTACCTCGTGTAACATTTTTTCGTTATAGAACTCAACGTATCTAGATTTTCGACACTGACAGAAAAACCCAGGCAAAAATTCCTATGTAGCTCTTGGAAGTTGACCATAACTGCTCAAAACCCAAATATTTACTATCTTTTATCTGAAAAAGTCCAATGTCACAAGCAAAAATTCCTGTGCCAGCATAGTAAAAATTAGCACGTGGCTAATGGAACTTTGCGTTTTGTATATTTTCCCAGGCTAACATGGTAAAAATTGAGAGAGTTTTAGAGTAAGAATTTACATGTTCAATCGTAAATAGTCCGCGAGTGCACGAAAAGTCGACCCATTTAATGTCAAAATAAGAAAAATTCAGACAGATACATGCCAACAAACTCAAACCACCTTGGCAATGTCGAGGCAGAACACAAGCGCTACGCGAACAACTGAATGTGCATTCTAATCCAATATACTTTATACCGCTCTAACCTCAAAATCACACTTTGGTATGATTTTTCGGCGCTCGTGGTATAAAATACCGTTCGAAACGAGTGCGGAAGTTGATTATTTACTTCATGTGACTTTTCGCACTCGCTTCGCTCCAGTATCGAAATGTACTATTTTATTTTTTTTATTTTTTATGATGAAACAATTTTTAAAATTAATCTTTGTAATATTTTTAAGGAAGGTTGTGAAAAACAATTATATCGTAAATACAAATTCATTAATAAATAAATGAACTTGTTTAATTTAAGGTATTTGTAATATTCATAAAATGTTAAATAATATTCTATAACATTTTTAATAAATTACGTTAAAATAGAGTATAATATTATTCGAGTTAAAGCATAATTTGTTATAAAATTAGCACGTATAACTTACGATTGGAGATATACAAGATCCAAAATTATCTAATAAATGTGTATTTATAGTAGCGCTCCCGACTACCGTGTCAAGGGTCCCAGGTTCGAATCTTGATGTCGTCAAAAATTTTTAATTTATTTATTTAATTTTCTTTAATCATGTTTAATTTAAAAATAATTTAAATATAAAAATTATATGTCCAACACTAAAAAAAGATGAAATAATTTTTTTCGCTCTTTGAATCAGTTATAAAATTCCCATGTTAGACTTGGAATTTTTCCTAGTGTATTGCAATTTCTGCTAAAAATCCGACTTATGGTCCAGTTACGATTCCAACATAGAAATTTTGCATGAAAACATAAGAATTTTTATCAGAGTTTTTCTGTCAGTGAAGAGCACGAGGCCCCTCTAATAGAATTTAAAAATGTATATGTCCAATTGACTGGTACATCGATGTAAAGTATGATATATATTATTTTCATCAACTGCAGAAACAATTTTTCCATTTTATTATCGGATAAAAACGGACTTTTTCTACATTTATTGTTCTTTTAATTAGCACAAAATAATGTAGGAAACTACATTAAAATGCCATAACGTGTACCATTCTGATAAATTGTCAGCAAGAATTTACCTATCTCTGAAGTACACCTCCCGTACGGTAAAAATTCAACTTCCCGCATACATTGAAAAAAAAGAAAAAGCAACACATGCTGGTTTCCGTGCTTTCCACTCAAACAGCTGCCAATGAGCATTCGTACCTTCGACTCACCTTATGAAGTGAACAAAGTGCATTAGCCGCGCGCGAGCGAGATGGAGAGGGGGAGGACGAGAGAGAGAGAGAGAGAGAGAGAGAGAGAGAGAGAGAGAGCGAGAGTGCCGCATGACCTTTGCGCCCGAGGCGCCAAGCTGCAGTCGCATCCCCCGCACGTTTTTCCATTCGGCAGACAGACACACACGCGCAGACTCTCGTCCGCTCTCGCGCGAGCGCCGGCATGTTACCTAAGAAGCATACTTTACTTTCTACATTCCGTGCGCGGAACAATGCGAGTACGCCCACGCAATGCGCGCGAACTCAAGGCGACCCGTACGTCGAGCGTGACGGCGTGGAAAAAGTGGCGAATTGGCCGGGGCCGATAGCCTCGATCTCCGTGGCCGATAACGTCTACACCCGGCTAACTTTGTTCTTCCGCTCACGCCTGCGCAAGGAGAAAAAGAGACCTATCGCTTTTCGGCTGTCCCCTTCGCCAGAGTATACAGGGCTCGCGCGTGTCCTGCTGGAACGAGAGAGAATTCGATCTCCGGGGAGATTTCGCAAATTATGGGGATATCGATGAAGCCGGCGCACACTGGATTGGGGCAAGTAATCCGATCGACGGATAAAGTTGAATGCTTTCCGTGAAAGTGTTTCCTCGACTTACCCAGACACACGTGCGAGCAGAGGTATTTTTATTATCGTATCGTAAGGAAAATTAATTCTTATCAGGATAGAAGCGACTGCTGCCGCTCTTAGCTCGCTAGACGACAACTCGCCGTTCATATAATAAAAAGTCGATAAAGTGAGAGGATCGAGGACACGATAGGGCACGCTCGCGCATATACACAGCGCTCACTCCTCTCCCATTCACCTCTCGTTAAATTCTCGCGTGCGGGCAGGAGAAGATGTCCCGGCGCACTGCGCAGATGAGCGAAAAAGCCGCGCGCAGTGCATGCTCGGAAATATCGGAGGCCCTCGCTCACGAGGGAGAGGATCGTTGCGCAGCGCGGCATGTGCTTCATTTCGCAGATACTTCTCAATTAGAAAGCACAGACGCGCGCGAGCGGGGGGGCAACATTCACCTGGCGCTTCTTTAACGATTCAAGAGCCATAAATCCGTTTGACGCGCGCGAACACAAAGTGCACTGTATATACGCACGACAACGGCGACGACTGATGATGGCGGTGCAGAGGCTTTTCTAAAAGGAAAGTATTATAAAGCTCGATTTCTTCGCGCGACTCTTTAATCAAAGAATGAGTATGGAAGTAATGAAGATGACACGCAGAAGGATGCTTTAGCGTGAAAAATACCAGCTGATGCGGGAAATTATTTTACTGAGCGCATTTATCGCAGCCTTTATTGAATATCTTGGTTCGTGCGTGCGCGCATGCGGGGAACGAAAGTTCCTCATTTTTAATGGATTTACGGTAATTAAAAACATTATCAGAAGGGTATGTAAATAACTGGTATATCGAAGTCTTGCGAATGTATTGTTGACTAGACGATATTAAAAGTGAAAGTCGCGGCACTGTATTTCTGCGACAGCTCCGCCGGCTGCTCGTAGCCGTAGAGATAAGTTTAACAGCAAAACCCGCTGTATTTGCCAATAACTCCGGACTTTCTTCATAATACGACATTAACGTTTAGTGAGCGTATTTCCCTGTATATAAAATCCAAAATTACGACTCCTTGTAATGCAACGATTCTCGGCACATCATTTCAGCTCGGGCGCGAATATATAAAAATCGGATGGATCGGAATCGAGAGTTCTTTCGGTGCATCAGAGTACATCACACTCGAGTGGCTCCGAATGGGAAAATCAAATGCTCCATGGGCGCTGGGGATGCACGCTCGCGAAGAATGAAAATGCACGTCCGGCTCTGAAGGCGTGCCAGCTCGATTATCTCAAGAAGAGCATGTCGCGAATTCTCCCCTTTTCCGCTGGAAAATCCACTCATCTCTCAAGAATTCCCGAAGCCTTCCCACACCGAGCGTCTCTTTTATTTCTCTCTCTCCCTCCTTATACAAAAAGGACGTATACAATAAAAAGACGAACGCACGCAGAACGCGTGGGCGCGTGCGAAGAACAAAAGTGCGAGTCGCTGGCATTATGTCCGCGTGGCGAGCCTCGATAAATAAAACATGCACGGCTCCTTCCCCGCGGCGACGGACGTTGAATGTAAAGACTGGGGGAGCTTTCGCAAAAATCTCGGAGTGCACCTCGGAGGCAGCCCGATGACTGACCTCCGTGCGGCCAAGGCGTTTTTTTTCCTCGGCAGCGCACGCTAATCGGGCCCCGATCGGCTCATTTCTAGCTAGTGCTGATTGACGATTTCACTTGGAGGACTTTTTTTGCGTCTGAAAAAGCACGATATTGATGAATTAATGCGTCTTTACAAATTTATATACGCGGCTGCGACCCGTTCTTTTGCCTGAATTAGTTTTCCTGCTTATCGTGGAATATATATATCGCTCTCGAATTTTAGGAATTATATCAATATGTAAGCTAAATGGAGATTGTGCTGATAGTGGAACTCATTCCAGGTTAAACGATTTTTATTTTGATACTTTTTCGGATTAATTGAAAGGTAAAAATGCCCATGACGTGTAAATAGAATGAACGAGTATAAATATTAAAGTTTCAACTTTATTACAAGCTTATACATGTTTTCTCCTTAATTTGCAACGGCGTTTTCACTCATTCCAGCAAAGTCAATATTCAAATAAACTGTCTGCATGCATTTAAAAATACCCATTTATAGAAAGCCTACGCCGTCGCTGTAAAATTCCATTTAAAGTTTTTTAATGAAAATAATCCTCGACTCCTAAGTACGTCCGTCCACGCGTGCGCGCAAAAGCTACAACAAATATAAGCAGAAAATAATTCGTATTTTTACTTTGCGATAACTATAAGATACCCCCCTTAGTATGCCAGTCGATAGATATACACACGGAGCTTCCTCCGTCACGGCAAGTATAATATAAAACATGAAAATTATGAAAATCGATTTAATGAAACCTCGGCACATCGGCCGCGGCAATTAGACACGCCGTATAACGCACGAGCCCTCGCAACAATGCACCGCGCGCCCTTATAATAAACGCGCATATAATAAACAAGCGCACGTGCGCGGCCAGTCGCAAAGCGCATAATTGCACGCGCACGCGCCTTATAAAAATTAGCAATTTAGAGGAGAAAGATTTTCCACCTCTTCCCCCATCTTTTTCTTTTTGCCTCCGCGTCACGCCTGCGCCTCGCCCATTATTATTCCCGCCTCCATTCTCGTCTCTATCTTCGTCCGCGTCGCGAATTAATTAACCGAGGGGGATCTTTTATATATATATATATATACTCGCGTTTCCTTATCGGATGGATCGCACGTGGCCGTCGAGAATTTCTCGCCTCGCGGCAGGAGTAGCAGCAGTCCAATGAGAAAAGACGGATAGAGGAGCGAACACGCGCAGCCCTATACGCCCAAAGGGATATACGTACATACGCACTTACATGCGCTCGTGCACGAATCCGCGTGCTCTTTTTTCCATTGGCTGCACAACGAGTCGAGCCTTTTTCAACTTTGCATACGTGCTTCGGAGGTTACATGTCCAAGACGCGGGCAATTTGCATTATATAAAGTTAAACGCGAACGCCACAGTGTATATTATGTACATGTGTGTGTGTGTGTGCAAGAATGAAATTTCTGAATAGAGAATGGGGTACATAATGGGAGCCAATAATTCTAGAGTTTGACTGACAGTGTGAAAGTCCAGTGACCCTAAGGCCACGGCGCACACTGCACATGGAATGTGCAAGCGGTGCCGTGACGGCGTGAACTTTGCGATAGCGGCCGCTCAAGGTGGTTAACAATAACTTTTACAAGGTTCTTAACAGCGATATTTATTGCTATTCGTTTGATTCCTTTCGCAAGTACTTTTGAACGTACGTTCTGAACTTCCTCGAGATTATTAATATTTTTTACTGGGACACCTTGGCAATGTCGATTTTTAGTTAAAAGTTACTTTTCAAGTAGCCGTTTTTTTTAATCGACATCGAGTTTCCTTAAAAATAATAAGGTAAACAGATAAACATCTCTCCTGCTAACTGGTCGCAGAAAAGCTGTCCCTACCGGTCCATCTGCCATCCAGGGCAGTTTCCACAACGACTTTCTGAAAACACATTTATTTTCCAAAAGTCCGAGAGACATCAGAGACCTGCCGTATGAAAGCACGCCAACGAAAAAGCCAGCTGGATCGGTTTGATTAGAAAGTATATATGCACACACACACATACACACACGCGCGCGCACGTATATATACGGAGAGACTGGTAGCTGTATAATGGCGGCAAGCCCATGGGCCCGTTTATAATCCTTGCTTTTGCCTTGCCTCGAGCAATGCTACATCGAATATACTTATGTAAGCCGCTGTCGTGGCCGTTTCTTTCTCTCCTGGCATCTATACGCGCGCGCACGTGCGCGAACTTTAGCAACGAGGGAGAAAACGAATAAGAAGATGAGCGTTGCGAGTGCCGTTCGTAGCGGCTGGTATTGTGCTGCGAGCTGTCGCGAATGCATGGCCGTCGTTGTCGATGGCTAAACAAAATCTACCTAACTGCTCAGGATTAAAAGTAAACGTTTTCTCGACACTTTTTTCTATCCGTATTAAAAATATATTGAATCAAATTATTTATGGTCTCTTCGTAGAGAAATGTTAATGAACTTTTATTGACCTGGGATGATCACTATTAACCAAAAAAGCAAAAAAAATGATTGTTTGATCGATAGCCAGGGGATCGATAGATATGTATAAACGGGCTAAGATCGTTGCTCAAATTATGCGCTTTGATTTACATGTTAATTACGAGCAGGTGAAAGAGAGCGTTTAAAAAGTTGGAGTCAAGTTTTTCATTAGAAAACTTTTGAGAATTCATTTTCAAATAGAATGATATAACTTGTGCAAATTTACCCAAGCTTTACGAGAAAAAAAGTGTTACAATTCACTGGCTTTCTCTTTCGAAAAAGCAAAAATTGTAAAAGAAGTTCGTCAAAAGCCGCTTTATTACGTAACTGCTACTTTATTTGAAACGCTCTTGGCTGGCTAAAAAAACTTGATTTATTGACAGTGCGCTGCCGTACCTCCTTTACCCACCGAAGCTTTTGCAATAGCGAAAAATCTCGAATTCGATATATACCCAAGCGTAGCCATCCACAAAGTTCTCAACTGAAAAAAGTTGCGGATGCGAAGTATAATTTTTTTTCTTTTTCATAAACCCGAAAAAATAACACTGCGATATATCTTATCGCATCTATTATAAAGTAATCAAGCTATCCGCAACAACGGATTCCTCTCTCCCAACGTACGACGCAAAAAAGATTACAAGGAAGTGTATCTCCCGTGCACGTATAAAAAATTTGCAGTAACGGTTGCTGTAGAAAGAGAGAGAGAGAGAGAGAGAGAGAGAGAGAGAGAGAGAGAGAGAGAGAGAGAGAACAATTCTCCTCTCATCTTGCGGAAAGAAAAACCACCATCACCACCAACGCGTACACTTGCAGCCTCTCGCGGCTATACTTTTCTCTGCGACGCGTCACGTCGTGTGTGTGTGTGTGTGTGTGTGTGTGTGTGTGTGTGTGTGTGTGTGTGTGTGTGGGAAAGAATCGCGCGCAGGCGCGGCGAGGCCTAGAAAGAAGTTGACGATCATCGCCGAACGATGAATGCATTCTCTCTCCAGCCTGACGCTTGTACATATACTTTTCCTCTTGCATTTCAAAGACTCGACGAATCTCTCGTGAGAGAGTAACAGTTCTCTAAACGTCGATTTGCCCGCGTGCTATTACCAATCGAATTACGAATTGTTAGCTCCGTTAAGCGACAGCACGCGTGCGCAAGTGAAATGTAAGATGAAAAAGTTGGCCTCCTTGATTAGACCTTAATAACCCGCTCTTGATTTCAATAGATCTTCACCTTCACGGGTAAGTGTATATGTGTATGAGGCCTTGGCACCTCTAAGGCCGCGTATAATGCCCGATTATTTCGATGCTACTTTTCCTTTCGACTTTCAAAATCATTTCTCTCTCTCGCTCTCTGTTTGTCGGCCACTTGCATGCATGCCAAATTAAAGGCGAACGAGGGAGAGAAGCGACCTTTGTTGGAAGGACCAAGAGAAGAGGCCACGATTCGATACAAGGCTTTTACCGCTCTATTATTTCTGAACATGCCTGATTGCCTGATTGTTCTACAGGGGGGAAGGGATTTATCTATATGAACCTTTTTACGTACAGAAAAAATAAAACTTGTTAAATAATTATTTAGTTAATTAATCATTGATACGTCGTCAAAATAGCGCCGATCGAATTGTTTTTGCTTGTTTGCGAATGGCCAAAATCGCGGTAAAAAACTCGTTCATTACCGACAGCCCATCACTCGCAACACAACTTTTCTTTCTCGACTTCTCGAGCGTGTAGTAACGCGTATATAATATACTTATAAAGGTCCCGGCGGTCATTAACCGCTCGTTACGCACTTAGTCGGCTCCCCTGTCAGCGGACAATTTTCCTTGACGCAATTAGCATTTTGTACCTGCGGCCATTTAGAATGATAAGACCAGCTACTTAGACACACAATTAAACAAGTCCAGCTGTCTAACGAGCACAGTATACATAGATCTACGGCCAAGTTTCTACTACGCTACCCCCGCGAAGCGCGACGGATGAACGATTTATCGCAAGAGCTCGAGAAAAAATGAATTGAACAAATTCTCCTCTTTCGCGCCTCTCATTTACGCGCGCGGCCCATACACGGCATCTCGTCACCGAGGGAGCGAGGGAGAGAAAAAGGATCGGGTCCGGAGCTAGGCTGCGCTTTAAGGCGGCTGTATAGCTCGACCGGCCGACCGGCCGCGAGACTCTCGATATGAAAGTGCCCCGGCCATGTGTGTAGCTCTATGTTGCTACATATATATCTGCAGAGGAAAGAGAAAGAAAACGACCTTGCCTCGCGGCTGGTATAGACGGCGCTACTTAGGCGGCCTCAGGAAATCATTTCGATTTCGTTCAGCTCGGGGATATTATCCGGTAACTGCAGGGTCGTCCGGTTTCTTTTTCACTTTCGGCCGGCCGCGTAGCATCCGATGGACTTTTGCGCGCGCGCAAATTTCCGCGATGGCTTTAATTACGCTTTTACGGCCGCCGCTTCACCTCGATTGAACGCTTTAAGAAAGTTAATAGATTCCGAGCGCGCTCGTGATGTATCGAACACGCGTTTAATGACTTCCGAATGAATTTATCGGCTCAATTAATTTCGTTTAATAAGAAAATTGTATCGATAAGCTGCTTTTAATATATGGAAATGCTAGATTGTGGCTCGATTTTCTGGCAACTAAAAATAACTCAAGGTCGCTATAGGGAAAAGTACTTTATTATACCGTATGAGGATGACCTATATCGTTGGAGGTCTGGATTCCAATGAAATTAACATTAAAATTCCTGCATTTTGAAAAATAATTTCGTTGCCAAGTAGTTCTCCTCCACGAATAATTGCTTCGAATAACAGAGAGAGTGAGCTACTACTATACCGTGTTGCACAATGAACCGTACACGCAATGAAGAATTACAATGTTTTTTACAAATTGCACAATCCATTTCGGTGTGCAACTCTGACCATATTAAATTGTTAAATCACAGCCAAAGAACGGCCGTTTTCGCTCATTGAGCTATGCGCGCGTCTGAGATTCATAATTATCACTCTTAATTTTCTCATTTGTGTTTATGAGAGCTGGACGGATATCCAGGAAACCTGATCAACCCGTTTTTTCACTACGCTTTGCCGAGCACGCACAATACAAACACACATACACACATGCGCGCGCGAACCAGGAAACTAGTTCCCCGCGGGTATCAGAATTCCGAAAAACATCTGTAGACCGCGATCACGCAAGCCGCGCGCGACCTCAGCTCTCGAATTATTATTTAATCCTGGTTTCTTAGTATTGTCATAATTATGATCGTCTTTGCGACAGTGCGTACACCGCTGGCCAGCAGGATAATGACACGTAATTATTATTAATCGGCTTATCTAAGATGCTCCCGATTGCGCGTGTGTGTATATATATATACATGACTGGCCGTTCCGGAGAAACGCGTCATTCTTCGCGGTAGGCGGACGTAGTAGGAAAGGCAAAAAGGAAGAGGCGCGGCGGCAAAAAAGCGACGCGGGAGAGACCTTGAACGTCGCGATCCTCTTGCTCTCACTCTTTCGTAGACACATTTATATATAGATGGTGCAAGAATGCCACGCGTATCGAATTCGCGATTTCCCGGGACAAATGCGGAATCCTCTTAAGCAAATCCCCAGATCACGGGAATCATTCTTACTAGAAAAAGAACATGAACGCGACGCTCTTTACGAGGGCATCGGTGGAAACGCGGTGGCGCTTATCATGCGGAACGCTTTATGTTAATCGTGACTACCACTCGCGCGTGCGCGGATGTGAATAGCGGTCCACAACGTACGTTCAACTGCTCAATGCCGCATTTTTCAGCTTATCAATCGCGTATGGCCATTGTTTTCCTCCGTGCTGAGGAGCCGTAAATTCAGTATCACGCTGCGACAATGCTGCCAAGAGAAAAAGAGAAGGAGCAAGTATGTCATTTGTCCATTACTCGGCACGCTCGTGCGCTGGAGAAAAAACGTAACTGGTTACAGTTCTTTTCGTCCGCGTGTTCGCACGGGAAAACTGAACTCCGTGCTATTGTTGGACTATTACAGATCGTTATCGGGAAATGTTAATTTTAACTTTGCCGTTTCCCCTGCTGTTATTTATGTTGCGAGTTTTGATAGTAGGTGTGCATGAATAATGCCGTCGAAATAAATTAAATAACCTTTCTATTTTTCTAACCGTGCCGTGACTGTAAAAATGTCAGTTGAGCTTTCGCGCCATTTCTTCTATACTTCCTTTCAGTTGGTTACACCTATTGACATATATATGTATATATACATATTTATTACGTAAACCAGATCAGAATTGCAATACCACTGCGTCAGAAGACACATTTTTATAATTTAATATTGTTCAGTTTAATTATTCCGGTTATCTCGATCGCCGCGATATAATTACAATATATAACCGTTCAAAATGAGAATCGAAGGAAACAAGCACACGTCCTCGCAATAAAGGAAAAGTTATTGGAACCGGCGTATAATTAACAGTCGCAAGCTACAAATAGCCACAAGCTAGTTCGTTGTACGAAAATGGCCCTAATGAGACACCCCAATGAGGAAAAATCATAAAAGCCCACTAAAAAATCAAAGCGCCCCGTCCGTCTACAGATACACGCGAATTCCCGAAATAACGAGCGCCCGGATTGTTTGTTAATTCTCTTGCCTCGCAACAGGCCGACATAATAAAGCGCGCGGGTGCGCGCACACGTGCTGTTGAACCGTCAACCGAAAACTATGTGAGCGAAAGAGATATAGGCGTGGCCCCCGCGCGGAATGCTGAAATCGCCGCTACGTGTGTATGCCTACACACACGCTCGCCTACACGCGCGCACACACACACACACACACACACACACAGACCATACGGCATGTGAGTTTTACGGTGAAAAACGCGAGCGGCGGCGATGAAGAGGAAGGCCGGTTTACAGCAGCAGCCCGGCCGATAATAGAAACGTTAAGAGAAAACGACGCCGAGCACGAGCTCCCCGATAATTTTCTCTTTTCGCGCGCAGTCAAAACACTGTTCGCTGTTTATTTTTGCCGTACGCGTAAAAAGCAGTTAAGTGATTGGCCGGCGGTGCTGTTTGGCTCTTGGAGAGAGATCTTTAGTGGCACTTGGCCAAGTTATACAATCGGCTGTGAGAACATGTGTAATGACTGATCCTGAACTTTATCGATATATACGTGCGAAAATAAAATAATTATAGCGGCTATGCATTTTTACTACATAATTATTAATTAACTAATGTTGCACGGTTAATTAATAGAATGAGTTATTAACTATTCCTGAAGGTGTATTACCACGTTACTTTTAACTTTTTAAAAGTATAATAATCAGCTATATTCAGAGCAGTAATTATTCCTACAACATATTCTCTTTAGCACTTTAATTTTCTTCTTCTTTTAATTTATTATCCCCGCAGCTCTACGAAGAGCACTTTTTTCTTTACGGCCTCCTAAATCAATAACTCACACCTTGCCACACGGGCATGACTGTCACCCCGACAATTTCATTTTCCGAAAACTACTTTCAGTTTCAAACACGTCACGTAAAAAAAGCGCACTTGACGACAACGGACCTGGCCGCATATACATATTTGGAAGAAGGAAACGGCACGGTTAATATAAATGAAAGAGAGAAAAAAATGGCGAGCTGTTACGCAAAGGCCGCGGGTGATTATGGTAGGGCCATCGAGTATTTATATTTCGCAAGAGCCGGATCGCCAAACTCTCGTCGCGTCTCGTTTCGAAAGCGAGCACTGGCGAACTTTTCGGCCCCAGCCATACCATTAAATCTTAATTGCAAATAATCGTCAATCTTGTCTCGGAGAGATGCAATGAAACTGTGCAGATTGTCCGCGTGCGCAAGGTCTCTATTGTCTGTTGTTCACCGAGTGCAACTGCAACTAACAGTTAATAAATTGAAAATATGGCGGACCGAGTCTTTCTTACACTTCGGTCCAGTTTAAAAAAGGCGCTCGTGACTCGTGACAAAAAACCTATAGCTCTTGAAAAAGTTCGGGGCCGAAAATGTCGATAGGTTGATACACTTTTTAATGAAACAATGTTGCAACCGCGTTGATTCAATGCATCACCTTTCATCAATGTGTAAAAAGATTGCAAAGCTCTGAATAAAAAATAAATTAGCATAATAAATATCAAGCTCAGCAATTTATCGCACGAGTAATTTAATCACAAAACTGTCGGTGCTTTCATAGCCGATCCCCGTCATTTGTTTAACATAGACTCTAAAACAAGCACGCGCAAAAGTTAAAAAAAAACTCGGCGAGATTTATATTCGGTTTGAAATCTAAGCTTCATAAATAGGCTTCGGGAAAGAGGCTGAAATTTTCATAATAACAATGCGTGCGCGGTCTGCATAGGAAGGTAGCCGCTGTAGCAGCAGCAGCAGCAGCAGCAGCAGCAGCAGCAGCAGCAGCACTGTGCGCGCCGCATAATACATATGAGCGAGTGCGCGCGGCAATGTCCGATCGGTGCTATATACAGAAGTAAGTGAAAGTGTCGCTCGCTCGCTCAGCTCGTTATACATCTACACACCGCCGTGGCTTAGAAATCCGCGTCAATGCCTCCTGCATACGCGAGAGCGAGCCGAACGATATAATAAACTTCTCGCGTCCTTATACGAGCATTCCAGCGACGTTTGAATTCCTCCGCAATTTTTCTCTTTCTCCCTCTCTGTCGAGGCCGCGAAGCAGGCGATGAACTACATCGTCGTTGCCTTTTTTCCTCTTTTTCCTTTCTCGTTTCATCGCGCGAAAAAGACACATGTATATAGGTGATTGCGCCGCGCCGCGAGAAGTCAACAGTCTCGTAAATTCTTTTTCTCGCGAGGATGCATGCGGGGAGCGAAAAAAGATGCTTATTAGCCGCTTAGTCTGCGGCGTTTTTAATATGCGTGTTGCGCGCACCAAGAATGCCAAAAAAGGTGGCAAGTTTGTATGTGCTGAAAATTTACCCTTTTTGATTGAGATATTGGGCTGCGATTAAAAATGCATTATGGAGCGAATTTCGTGGTCACGTTTGAAAGTAGTTACTTTTTTATATTAGAATGGATTGCCGATTTATCTATTACAAGTATATTTATGATCTTTTTATATGCCTTTAAATGGCTCGGGCAAAAAATGAAAGTATTCATTATAGAAAGGATTAATATGTCTCACGGCATAGCTGCAACTTTACGACGCATTCTAATTGTGAAGACATTTTTTATGAAAAGCGCGACTACAACAAGTCAAGGTATACTTTGAAAAACGTCCGCTAATTATACTTGAACAGTGAAGAATGTCCGATTTCGCAGCTATAATTGCATCCGCCTCTTTTTGAATGATTGCAAATTTGGTTTAATCTCGACATAATAACCCGTAAGAGACATTAGCGCTCGCGGCAGCTGAAATTGCATTTTCGAGAAATGAAAGCCGCATTACGCTAACAAGCTCCAAACAAATGCGGGACTGAACGCCAGCCTCCGTGTTCCTGGCTCCTAAGAATCCCATTGAAAGGAGCGCAACAAAGTAGACATACAACTCATTCAGCAGTTACGGATATCCTCCAGCATCGTTTTTGCTTGATTTGAATATAAACGGCCAGCGTGGCGTAGGTGGCAATTTTCTCGCGCGACCGTAATCCTACAAAAGAGAGAAAAAAGGAATCCGCACGCGTGCTTGCGCAATCGCAACGCGAGACGCACATATACCTATAATCGCGACCGCTGCACCGCAGAGTGCGCGTGAAATCGCAGCCCCCCTATCTCCCTCCGCTGCAGCGAGTAAGTAATAAAGGTAATATACTTAGCGACCGGGCGCGGACTACTTTTCCAGCGCGGCGCACTTCCTTTTCGAAGGGACCTGCTGCTGCGCGCAGCCAAATTTCGTTTACACGCGTGGTGAAAGTAATACACGCAGCGCGAGCGATATATCTCCGAAGATCGCTTTCTTCCGTCGCCGGGATGCAGGTGCCTAATGGTGACTCCCTTTCGTCCCGGGAATGCAGCGCGCGATCCTGTCTACCTGCTTTTCGGAATCGGATTTTTCAGAAGCCGCCGCGCGGTAAAAGTCGCCACGCGCGCGCGCTAACTTTTTCGCTCGACTCGCGAGAGAGCGTGATGAAACTCGGAGGGAATCTTGGTCAGTGCGCGTAAGAGAGTATATATAGTCAAATCGACGCTAACTTCTTTCGCGGACTTTTACTTTTTCTGGAGCGTCTATATGTGGCCAATCAATTAGTAAGGGGTACGAGGTTGCCTTGAAATATTGAAAGAAAATTTTCTAGTTCTTTTTTTTCAGAGAAACGCCTCATTTATAATATATATGATGTAATTAATGTATGAGTTAATATTCATTCAATTGATAAGCTGTTTATGAGGCTCTTAAGCGTAAAACTATACGCCTCTGATAAATCAACCGGTCTGTATTATACTTGTATTAACTTGGCGTTGCAAAGCACCAGCCCAGAAGCGTAAAAGAAACCTTCCGCTACACACACACTGCTAGTGAGCATGACTTATCCAGACTAAATGTCAAGGAATGCCAGTCCCCATTCATATTTCTCATCGGCCATCCCTCCGAACTATCACTCCCATTGAGCATAATAACAGTGAGTAATGGCCTTCATCCGCGCAACCAAAAAAGCCATTTTTCCCTTGCGCGGACCAATCGCGAGAACGTCAAAAATCATTATACGCGGCAAAGAAACGTCGTCGAAACGGTAGGAGCGCGGCATCGCTTCCGGTGCGAGCGCGCGATATTCCTTCTCTCTTTCTGCTCGCGCTCGCGTGTAGCAGTAAAAGGGCCGTAAGTCGCTGAGCTGAACGCGCGCGTAAGGTACACGAACGCGTGGCCTCGGCGTGTCTGCGGCTCTCTCGTATACGGCGCATTTCGCGTCGACCGCTGCAACGCACTATTGTTGCTCTCTCTCGAGAATGCATCGGGCATGATTCACTTTGCGCAGGCGCGCGCCTGTTTTCATGAATTTACCATTTTTCGGTTTCGCCGCTGTTGCAACGCGTAGCGCGGTCTCGAAATACCGAAGATCATGCGTCGGCGTTGCAAAACTGCCAAGCTTGGAGCTTTCCAGAGAAGGTAGCTACGCGTAACACAATGCAACAAGTGCCGTAAAGAGGGAAATATTAATATATGACGATCCGCCTCTCTCGAAATCCGTAAGGCCAGACAATGCAATCTTTCTTTTGGCCCACGATCCTTGACACCGAAAGGGCGCCTCTCATGTATACAACAGGCTCATCCGTTTTTATTAGACTCGGCGCATTTCGCCTCCTGCGCTCGCTCGCTGGGCGTAAACTGCCCCGTGTAGACGCGCGGCGGGGCCGTGAAAGAGTGAGTGCTACAGCTATAGAACGCGATCTCGCCTCTCTGGTGCTGTGCGCACGCACTGTAGCTACCCGCGCGCGAGTCCATTGTTCCGCGGAGCGGTTCTCCCGCGACACTTGCAACACTTGGATTTTTCGCGCACTCGATTATCGGCTGGAATATAATTGATACCCTGTGTGCGTGTTCCTGCTCTGATCCCGCTTAATGAGTGCGTGTTCGAGGGAGAGAGCTGGGCGGCGATAATAATGCATGCCCTGAGAACTAGATGAAATGTGCGAGTCGTTCTGTTTTGCGCTTATGTAATGCCATTTTTTCTTTAGATATTTAATTAAGTGCGAAGAGTGCCGCTAGCGTATATGTGCATGTACGGCTTGGTATTTTTGCAATCTATAGCGAACGCGCGGTGAGAAAAATTCAGCAATGCGAAGGATGACCCGCGGACTACTTTGTTGAGCAATGGAATCGCTGGCAGTCAATCAGAACAGTACAACCTCTGATCGGTATAGCATATGGCCAATTAGAAATTTAAACGCAACTTTTTCCCCTTTCTGACCAACAGATTTGATAACTTAATCAACTTTTAACCGGCCGGCAGGTGCAATTGAAAAATTCGCAAGTGTCTTTAGCTTGTGAGACTGATTAATTTAAGTCTTTACATTCAATTATAAAATCAATAATATCTTTAAGATATAAGAAAGAGATTTTTATGTGGAGCACTGTGCGATAACGCCAATATTATTTAATTGGGAAAAGTCGGAGCGTTGCGTCGGGCTTTACGCTTGGTACATAAAATACAAAAAGCAAACCTCAAAAGACTTCGAATTTAGCAGTTCACGTATAAACGCCGCGCAACCGACTAACTTTTCCTTGCATAATAATATTATTGTTGTCAGTATAGTTCAAATATCAGTACTATGACAAATAGAAAAAGACGAAGGCTATAGAAATATGATACAGTCGTAGGTGTATCCGTAAAAGTAATATGTCCTAGAAATGTTTTAAGATTTCAGTTTTACCTTATGATAGGCCATTTGTGTATATATATTAGAGAAGGGGGTGAAATTGAAAATTTTTAATTCAATCTAGATGGCAAATATGTTGCACTGGATGAACTAGCGAGATACGAGATATTTTTCAACGCTTTTTTCATCTTATTATATATATATAAATGTATTCTTACGTAATTTCGCGATATCTTGAAAGAAATAAGAATTACGTGACAACAATTAAGAGCTTTTTGCCCTTTCAAAATGCCTTATTCATCTTATTTGCATTTCATAATACCTAAATGTCAATATCCTCTACATTTCACTTTCTAGATATTCCGCATATTATACACACACACACACACACACACACACACACACACACACACACACACACACACACACATTGAATCGATCCATTGATATTTAAACACCTGCGAAACATCTCTCTTTTCAATCGACAAAATTCCTCAGCGCGCGAATCACTTAAGATTATTTATCTAAAGCAGCTAGCATTGTTGCCAGCAATTAAGATTGTATTGGCCGTAACGTCCCTGCTAAAAGTTAGTTTTTCATGTTAAAACTGCAATAAATAATTATATAAAGCAATTGATCAATTTTTAGTTCTCGCGATCAATGTATTATTAATGCAACTGGAATATTGTAAGCTTTAAAAATAAAAAATCAAAGCAAAATTGTAAACTCGGCACTTTTTTTGTTTTAAATTATCAAAATGCACTAATTTCAACGTAATGACGATTTTTAAAAAAATAGTGCCGAGTTTACAATTTTTCTTTGATTTTTTATTTTTAAAGCTTATAATATTCCAATTGCATTAATACATTGGTCGCGAGAACTAAAAATTGATCAATTCTTTTACATAATTATTTATCGCAGTTTTAACGTAGAAAATTAACTTTTGGCAGGGACCTTACGGCCAATACAACCTTAAGAAAGCTCACTTGCTCGCGCAAAACAGACTCCCAAGCGCACGTTAATCGGCCATTCACTAAACCGTTAGTCGAGCCATCCCATGGTTGGCGCGGCGGTTTCGATGGCGCACCTGATTATTAGAATTATTATTCAGATTTTCGGCATGCAAGCTAGTTTTTCTTAATTAAAAATAAAAAATTAATAAACATAATAATATTTAAAGCTATACACGTGTGCGCCAATCAATCCGCAAGCGGCGGGTTGAATGGCGCAAATTTTTTTTTAATAAATGGTTTATATTCAATAAATTGTAAATGCTATGCTGTAAAAAAGTTTTTAGTTTTATGCAGTAGATGTTTGGCTATCTTCACGTATAGTTCATTTTATGTTTTAAGTATTTTTTCATTTAAATAATCAAGGACAAAGGTTAGGTGCGCCAAATATATACATACACACACACACACTCCTCTCTTCCTCTCTCGGCATGCAACATTGTTATCCTCTGATAACGACTTGTCGATGGCGATTCCTGGAAATGGGGAGAGCCTTTGTGCGGTATATATATATACATATAGAGCCAAATGAAACGCTTTGGCCGCGATAACACACGCACTGACGCTCGGCTTTGCGAATTCTCGGGGCGAGTAATATTCCGGGCGGGCTGAACTATGCGCTGTGGGAAGGGAATTCCTTCGCGGTGTGCTACCGTCAACCGCATGTAGGTTTATGAGGAGCAAGGTCCGGATTTTCGAAGGTTCGAAATGCCGCACGCGTGATTTGAGATTATTTTGTTAATTTGACGCTGAGAAAGAAAACTGGGTTCGCTCGAGAGGGTTGTTAAATTTATACTCTGAGACTAACGAGAATGTATAAATATTTATGTTTCCAAAAATAGAGCTTTGGCATAATTGACTTTTCTTCAAAATTTGTCCAGAATTTAATATTTACCGTATAGGTTAATAATAAATATAGAAAAGTTGAGAATCTGAAAAGTCCGAGGCATCTTCAATGAATTTGCATAATATTAGCAAAGTTGGGAAGCGCGCGCCGAGTCGGAAAGAGCGAAGAAGGAAACGGGGCCACAGATGTCAGGCGGGCTTATGTGTAACGCGCGGGTGAGGTAACGCCACGGCACGCGGGTGAAAGTTCACTCGAGAGCTCTCGGTATAATAAGCGCTGGGGCACTACAATGGAGCAGGCGACTAGGCCGGTTATTAAGCCGCGAGAGCACGCGGCGCATCTTCGCTTTCTTAATTGCGGCATCGCCCCGCGCGAGCGTTGCAGCTCGTATACACACAGACACGAGAGAGGCTGCAATCGTTCCCTGATAGGTAGATCGGCTTCTTCTATTCTTCTTTGATTCAATGACGCGTGCGAATGAGGTTGCATACGGGCGACACTTGCGTGTAACGAACTTAGGATCGGGAAATGGCTACCGATTCATTCCTTCCCTATTGTGCCTCGATGCAAATTACTGCGGCGTTTATCATTCATCTTGAGGCTTGTTAAATTATTAATTGAACTGATAGTCATAAATAATTGAAAACATGTGTCGCAAGTAATTTTTAACGCGACGTGCATGCACTACAACAGTTTTGACGTTTCATTCTGGAATCGTTACAATGAATACGATTTTAAAAGTATAATTTACGATGTAAAAGTGCTTATTTTTGCTGATACGTAATCAGGATTTTTTTAATTCAACTTTCTTTACTTTAAAAACAGGTAACTGGCCATCATTTGTTATTTTTATTTATTTATAATATAAAACAAATGATGTAGTTGCATAATCGGACGAGAAAGTAAAAATGTAATATAAAAACCTTTCAGCGTCTTACACACCGCCTTTAAGACTCCCGAAATTTGGGTAAAAATTTCATTAAAAAGACAATGAAATATCTTTCGCCAAGAAAATGTAAGTCCCCAATATTTGCGTGCGCTCCTCGTTGTCGCGCCACATAAACAACTCCCCAGGTCTCCTGAGGCCAACTCCGCGCACGTATACACGCCAGCGCACTGCAATATAAAACAGCATCTCTCTATACATTATTAAACGGCATCTTCGTGCGGCGAGCGCGCAAAAATCCCGATCGTTAAACCCTCGACACGCGCGCGCGCGCGCGAGCCATTATTATGCAAATAAAAGCCGTTCGTTCTTGCGCGTTAACTCATTAATTTCGTCGGCGCGGAATCCTTTTGTACACTTAGTTGAAGAGGCGCGCGGCTACGAGCGGGAATGCAGGCCGTATGGAATTTGATCGAAAGCGAGCGCATATATGTGTGTACACAGTGAGAGGAAAGCGGCAGGAGAATCGGGACCGGCGCACACAGCAACCTCATACTTTCCAGCAGAGAAGATCGGCGAATCGAGTTCCCGATTTGTTCGCGCGCGTGTCCCGAGATCGCCGCTGACCCGCTTTGCCGGCAAAACTGCATCACGAATATCACGATCAAGGTCGCGAGGTCTTTCGCTTGGCCAGTTATTCTGGTACCGGCTTTTTTCGTTGCCCCTGGCGCTGGCGTCAAAAGGTCCAAGGGAAATTGGATGCGCTGCCCGCGACGATGCAATGCACTGGGAAATTTAGCAACCTTCGCGCGACACGTGGGAAATTAAAGCGGATCGCAGACGCGCCGCTGCACGCGTACACGCATTGTCTTTCTTCGAGTGCACACTCAGCTGTGCGTTATCGTTGGCGGCATGTTTACGCGGAAGGGGATCTTGGAAAAGTAATCTCAATTTACAGTAACTGTAAATCTTTGTTTAATTAGGCTTTGGGTGATGGTAAAATAATTCACGGCCAATTGAAAGTAAATTTACCCGTAAATATACTAAATACCTTGAATTCCCGATAAATTGATGTGTTGAATTTTTACAAACCTTTCGCTTGTAAATTTCCGCGTCTCCCCGTCTTTTTATTGCGTCTCGAGCCGTAAATTTTCCGCATTTTTAATCGTGCATATACGTGCAACAATTCTACCGTTTATAGTTTAGCCCGCAAAAACACAAGACGTCGTTACCTGCAGAGATTTACTTTTTTCTCTTCAATTTTCGCCTTCTCAGAGCAGCCGACTACGGGCTTACGAGTTTATCTGTATATGGGTGACGATAATTTTGCTACAATACTTGTAAATTACGAGAACCCTCCGCCATATAATACGAGAGGCCTCGGAATACTCAAAGGCACTTGAGATTCCTCCAAGTATACACCCACATTAGAATACATGATACGTTCGCGACATTTCTCTTGTACACGTCTCGTCCTTTATTTTTGTTCGTATAGGTCGTTCTCTTCCTTTATTACCCTCCGCCCTTCTTTCTTCTCTTTCTCTGCGGATGCTCGAAGAATGACAAGTCCACGTTTGTCGTTGGTCAGTATTTATATTCGTCCAAGTGAAACAAGCACTTCTTCGAGAAAACGAAAATCCCAATTCCTCGTCGCGTCTTCCATAAGCGAGTGGAAAGCGGATTCACGTGAATTTAAGTACCCGATTAGCGTGTGGTTAATAAAAAAATTGCTAAACCGCTCGCTGTGCGCAATTCTATAAATTTCCACACATGTTACACACGCGGGAGACTTTCAATTACGCTGGAGGCGGTTGACAAATCGATCGCCGGTCACCGCCGGGCATTCAAATCACCAACGAGGCAATTTTGCAGGAGGAGCCGCGGCTATTGGTTAACCAATTCCCCGCCGCAAGCTGCGCGTTCCGAATCATTAAACCCCGATGAAAATTCTGCGTCGAGTAATTACAATCTCACAATAGATGGGATTATAAAATTTTTCTTTCCGCCGACAAGCGGAAGCGGCAATAATTTCACTAACTCCAACGGCCATTTCATTTACGCAATTTCGTTTAATATGCAAATATACGAAATATACAAATTACGATCCCACACCAGCACATTCCGAGGCTAATTCTCGGATTCTCACATTCACACATGTATGAAATTTAACGGGGAGGAGCGTGTATATTAGACGAGCGTTTGCAGGCTAATGAAGAGGTGAGCATGTGAAAAAAGTCTCTCGACGAAAGTGTGCGCGCCTGGCGGCAAGAAAGCCCAGCTTCGCTGACGTAACGCGGCCGATAGTCCGTCGAAGGGAACAAAATTCGCGGCGCGCAACGCGTTACATGGGCCTGCATCCCAATCGAAACTCGCAGTATTTTTTACAACTCTTATCTAATCCCGCGGCGAATTTACATAAATTCTCTTCGACACCGCAATTACGCTTTAATATACGGCTGCGTCAAGCTTTTTCCTCGTTTCGAGGGATCATCTTTTGCAATTGAAGACGCTGGCTTTACGATACCACGACTTCATGGTGCCCATCGGCCATTATGTCTCCGTGCAGGGCGAATGCTAAGTAGCAATGACATCATCATGTGTGTATATGTGTACATATACGCATTAGAAATGATTATTAGTATATAACTATAGAAAAACAAGTTGACACAAACACCGCGGCGACTATATCTATAAGAGAAAAGGATGATCGGCAAACTATCTGTTGATCATTAGAGTCGCATTACGCATCCGTCTCAGATTTCTCACGTCTCGTGTAGATCATCCCACTTAGCATATTACAGAGCGATCTCGCGCTTGGTCCAACAGTGAAAACGGAGAGGAAGAAAAAAGCGCCGTTGTCACATCCGCCACGCGTGAATGAATTAGAAAAGTCGTAGATGACGAGTAGCGCGGGCGCGGGAGTGAAAAATTGAGCAGACGCGGATGATATTTCAGCGAGTCGCTGAAAGCGATACGTTGTCGCTCGACAATTCCTAGTCCGAAGCTCGGCCGATCGACTCTTCCTTTTCATAATGCAGAGGCATATAATATATACGAGGATCCGATCGGCCTATATGGAAGGAGCCTACAGACTTGCAGCGCTTTTGAGAAAGGAGCCGCGAAGAATAGGGAGACAGGGACGGAGTGCTCGACAAAGGAGTCTAATCGGCTGACGGGCGCTCGGGGAACGGAAGCGGCGACGGCTGGCGTGCTATCGCTCGCGTCTTTTAACGGCCGGCCGATTGGAAGCCTCCTCCGCGGAAGCTCGCTCCTGAACTTTGCCGAGGTCCGCCGGAAAAAAGTGAAAGTCGCGTGCATATACCTCGAGGTTGCTGCGCGGGGATTCACTGATCGGCGGCTGTTCCGTCCATGTCCTTATCCCGTCCCTCTTCGATGCGCCGCGTGCTGTTGCCAAGGCACTGGGCGAATTTCAATTCGTCGGCTGGGTAGACGCGCCCCCTCTCTCACTGGACGCACACTTGGAATATTAAGTTCTCGAGCAGTTCGATCCGCACAAGCTCTCAGTCCTCGGCCAGTAGGAAAGTGCACTGTGCTATCAGGGAAGCCTGGCCGTAAAAGCGCAGCCCCACATGGAATCGCAATCGGCGCTGACCGGAGCCGGTTTTCAGTCGCGGTGCGTGCGTGCGCGCGCTGTCTCTCGGGCTCGGCGACTGTTCGGCGGGCAGCGACTCTGCGCAAACTCACTCGGCCGCGCGCGCTCTCGCGCGCTCTCCACAGCCGTGTAGTACGTCCTCGGCTGGCCCCGGCCGCGCAAGGGACTCGCTCTCGCGGGGCCTTCGCGCCTGCGCACTAGCTGCTCCGCAGGGGGAGAAGAGAGGACGCGCGTATACGTGCCCCGCTCTCTCTCCCTCCTTTCCACGGTGCGGCGGCGCGGCGCTCACCTGCCCGATCTGCTCAGGTGGCAGCACCACTCCGCACCGGCTTGCACTCGGCTCTTTCTGTGTCCTCCTTTTCGGCACTGTGTGCGTGCTTGCGTTCGGAATGGAAAAGGATGGTAGAATGTGATTGTTTGAAGAGACGCACGTTTCAGAGGTATTTTCGGTCGAGCGCGCTCTCTTTATTTATGCACCCTTTTGTAGGATACTCGCAGACGCAAGCTGCGTGGGTAATCTAGCTTCGTTGAGCGAGGTGCAGGAGAGATGCTTCTGCGGGAATCACGTCAAAAGGGCCCTCGTGATTCGAGGAAAATGTGATGGTGGGAGTCATCGCTCTGGGATAGAGCGATGACTCATTTGCTTCGAACTCTTCAGATGATTGACTTGTACGGGATATGTACTATATACTATTTCCTGTTTTCTTTTAAACTTACAGTTTAGTAACAATTAAATAAAAGAAATAATATTTCAAGTCAAATAGTAATTATTTAATGTAGCAGACTCACAATTCACAAATGACTAACGAATTCAAAGTACGCAGGAAAGGAAATACGCTCTGTATTGATAAATTTATTCGGAGAATTGAATCCATATCGTTGGTACCCTGAAAAAAAATCGTTAAAAAAATGCAATTTATTTTCACATCCGGATTCTCCAAGATCTTAGATAAAAGCTAAATGGTAAATTCGTTTTATACACGCTTTAAAGAATCACCGGTTCCAAAAAAACTCGCATGTCCATAAAAATAATATAGCCAGTCAGCAATGACTCACGTGCCACTAATAACTAATGAAATCTTCAAAGCTCTTTTAATCGAATTATTCATAATAGCTTGGTTAGCGTCAAACTTTTTTCCGAACATGGCATCAACAACACACCCACGCGGCGCGGAACAAAGGCATACACATCACAGGAGGTGAAATTCGAGGGGCCCGCTGAGGGCACGGCTCCCCTCTCTCTCTCTCTCTCTCTCATCATTCGCACGATGGGTGCGTGCGAGCGCGTGTCGCGGGAGAACCTTGAGCAGGTACTTGGCCGGCCGCGCAGATGACATAATGATCGGCTCTGCTTCTGCGGTGAAACATAAACGGGAGAGAGAAAAAATTACATACTTACAAGTACTCCCCTTTTTATTTTCTTAGGCAGAAATAGAAGAGGCCGGGCGGCTTGCTGCTGCTCATTGTATCGCTCGCGCACTAATTACCGAGCGTTTAGATGAGTCGTAAAAAAGGAGCAGCGGCAGTATAGGACGACGCGTAGGAGTGCGTGCGTACGCGCATTGTGCGCGGAGCATGCACGCGCGAGCGCGGCTTCGTTATGGAATTTTCAATCGGGTCGAGCCGTGCGAAGGGATAGAGAAACGCAGAAAGAGAGAGAGAAGCAGGTCGACGCGCCCAGCTCACACGCGCTTTGGTTTACTACCTTTTATTTTTGTTCGTTGTGCCTTTTTTTCAATGCGGCCACCGCGCCAGAGATAGAGAAGGAGGGAGAGAG
Source organism: Torymus aiolomorphi (assembly GCA_036365515.1). Lineage (NCBI taxonomy): Eukaryota > Metazoa > Arthropoda > Insecta > Hymenoptera > Torymidae > Torymus > Torymus aiolomorphi. The sequence goes on from CM070877.1 coordinate 154,909,922, forward strand.
AGGGCCCTATAATGGAGGTACATTCATGCGGCTCCAACACGCGTACATATACGAGAGTGTGTGCGTGTGTTTCTTCCTTTATGCTCCCTCTTTTTTCGCTTATCGTGCGGTGCAGCAAGCGTCAACAGATACCTGCAGCGCGCTCTCGCCTTTGCCGTCTATATATCCCACGGGAGAGAGAAATAGTTCCTCGTAACGGGTTTCACGGATTCGAAAATCGACGGGACATTTTTGTTTTCCTTCTACGGAAGTCTGCGCGTATATGCACATGTACACGTTTGTATGAAAAGTGCCAAGTGAACGGACTCTGATTTCCAATTTCTTTTTCTTTGTCATTTTAATTATGTAAAAGCCCCCATAATTTCACGGCTTTTGCTGGGCTTTTTCTCGGATAATTGCGCGCCATCGGGTTAATTTGTTGAGAAAGTTATAAAAAAAATATTTCTACGGTACGAGTTTTGCAAAAGCAAGTATACCACGGATGGCCGATTTATATACTCGCTGTTTTGTTTCTGAAAAGAAAATATTTGGTCAAACTGTCAAGTTAGTACCGGGCAAACATAGAAAAAATAAAATTCATCCTCGATGATTAGAGTGTACGGCAGTTTTAATGGCCGAGTACGTAAGTAGCTGCGAGTCTCGAAAATCTTTATCCTTGACATCTAATCCTTTGTATTCGATAATGATTATCATCTTTCAATTTACCAAGTTTGATAGAACATTGATAAAGTAGTTTTAATGACCTTAAAAGGTATACCTGCTGATTTTAATTAAAAACTTGAAGCGTGCACCGCATTGTTCGAAAGTGTCAGTAAAGATTTTATCGAGTTTCTAGTTTATAATCGTAAAGCTATATAAATATACCTTTCGCGTAATTTCGACAGTTTTAACTACATTTTTGAGCCTTTTACGATAGAAACGATAACGCAGCTTTACATTTTGTCCACGGATTACATACATTATTAACGATTTATTTTATATCAAACATAATAATGCGTAACGGAATTTACTCAATGCCAACCTGCCCACGCGAGCAAAAAAGAATAAACGAGCTCCTCATTTAAAAGGCAATCAAAGCTCTACTCCATCTCTCCATCTATAAAAAAGTCGACGAGACACAATGACCCTATTAATAGCACCGCGCAAGAATAGACACGTGTGCATATACATCGCGATGCGTAATCCACGTGGCGCGCATCGTCTACTCTCAGTGCAAACGTAATTTTTTCATAGCGACTCTCCGCAAACAGATCCACAGGCGGGCAGTGGCTCGCCGTCCTTGAGGCGCTGCTGCACACACGCGCCCGCCGCGCAATTAAACAAAGAATGTTGCCACTGGTCTAATAAACGGCTGCAATGCGTATATTATAGCCTATAGGGTCAATCGCCTCTAATCCACCCGAGAAAAAAAATGACGAGGCTCTGTTTATAAGCATAGTTCGATACTACGTACGCGCACGCGACAATGGCCTAATCACGAGACTCACGCACGGAGCGTTGCGATAACGCTGTAATTAAATATAAAATACGTCTATACGCGCGCGGGCGCGAAGCGCGTTTCCTATCGCTCGCCTCGGAGCGGTTCTTTTAAGCGGTATAATTGCGCCCCGGCATTAACAGGCGCCTCGGTTATGTATCAGGGGAGCCGTTTTAAAGGAGCGTATACAATGTGAACTATTGAAGCCAATTATCCTTCCACGGGAAATATTTGCCGTGCGTCGCGCCTGATGCTCCCTTTTTCGCCCGTGAGGCCTCAAATGGATGAAGCGTGTGTTGGTCATTTTCCTTTTTCTTATAGATTATAGGAGAGCTTTGAAAGGCTCAGTTTTTTCTAAATTACGCACTATAAAGTGTAAGCAAAAGCGCTGTTTTATCATAACGAGTAGATGGTTTACGCTTTGGCGGTGCGTCATTACACCTCATTGGTTCCACACTCAAGATTTAAATATATTCTCGAGGGCACACACACACACACACACACACACACACACACTCATATATATATATATATGAAAATCCGCGGACTACAGACAACAACTGCGGGGTACAAAAAGGAAAAAATTTTTTTTGAGGGCACACCTACCACATAAGATTTTTTCGGTTCTTTCGGGGTTCCCCAACATGAAAATACTCGTGAACACTCATTATCCGTTGCCAAACTTTTTTGCTGACGAAATCAATTTTTCTTATGGAAATTTAACATGGGAAAAATGGACGAAAAGTAGTCATTGGGGATTAACCAATAGCAAACTATTGAAGAGGCCAAATCAAATTCCACAAAAAAGTGATTAAAGTTGAAGAATAGAGCTTTAATTTGAGATGAGAATCGTTAAAATCGGTCGATTCTGTGCAAAGCTAGGTGAATTTGAAAATTGCGAATAATGACGAAAACGAGCGATTTTTTTCTAACCCACATAATTCTTCAAATTTTTGTCATTTTTCGCCGTTTTCAACTTCAGAATCGACCGATTTTAACGATTCTCATCTCAAATTAAAGCTCTATTCTTCAACTTTAATCGCTTTTGTGTGGAATTTGGTTTGGCCTCTTCAATAGTTTGCTATTGGTTAATCTACAATGACTACTTTTCGTCCATTTTTCCGATGTTAAATTTCCATAAGAAAAATTGATTTCGTCGGCAAAAAAGTTTGGCAACGGATAATGAGTGTTCACGAGTTTTTTCATGTTGGAGGACCCCCAAAGAACCGAAAAAACCTCATGTGGTAGGTGTGCCCTCAAAAAAAATTTTTTCCGTTTTTGTACCCCAGTTATTGTCTGTAGTCCGCGGATTTTCACATATATGCTGAGTTCTCGGTACGGTTAACGGCTCGAAATGACACTATTATTATATTCTTAATGACATCATAACTCCGGGACTGGGTAGCAAAATAATAATTAAGTTTAATGAAATTCCTCTCTCCAAATTCGAATAAGTGAATATTCACTTATTCTAAGTCCAGATCCGTCCACGTATTGAATAAGTGAAAACGACTTTGGACTTACAATAAGTGAATATTCACTTGTTGAGAGTGAATTCCACTTATTCAAATTTAGAGGGTTCGAATGATAATAGCTGGATTAAAAGCGATGAAAGTCATTGGAAATTTTAATTTATATCAATTTTCGCACACACACACACACACACATATATATATGAAACGATAAATAAGTACGAATCGCCACTCTAAAATGTTTTGTAATTACCGTCGAAGGTTTGTTTGTTGCGGCGCTCACCTCCGTATGCTAATTTCTAATTCGCGATGTTGCGTAGCGATAAGTAAATAGCCGGACCATGAGAAGCGCACCGAAGGCTTATATACTTTTGTAAAATCTCCGGCGGGGCAATACACTCTCACCCCCGCGCATAATCTGCGCGCAGACATCACTTGCGATGCACATCGTTGCCAGCAGTTGTGCCTGCATAATTCTTTGTCTAATTCTCTCCTCCTTGCGTCTATACACGCACGTCTCTCCTTCGCTTCCTCTCTTTCGCGCTCCTTAGCATACCGCCACGCGGCAAGACACCGACTAAGGAGCAGGTATGGGCGTACCAAAATTATGAAGTATAAGTAACGGCCGCGATGTCGACGCTTCGCGCTCTTTCGAAAGCGACGATGTTTCGGTATGCGAACGCGCGACGACGGCTACTGCGTGTATGTATACGCCATGCGGGATGTGTTTCGAGCGCAGAATAGCAGCAGGCAGCAGCTTCCGGACAGCTCGATGCACACGAGCGCACGCGCGCGCTGCTTCGAGGAAGGCGGCTCACCGCGTAAAGAGGCGCCTCATCCTGCTGCTGTTTGCCCGAGCTTTTAGAAGCTCCGTAAGAGAGAACGAGAGGGGAGAATATTACTTGTGTTTGCAGCCGGACTGCTTGTCAGGAGAGGACTGATGGTATCAGCTGATAAATATTGCCCAAATTATCTGCGAGAAACTTTTGACATTTCGTAAGGAAGTGAGAAGTATAGTGGCATGAACTTTTATGTCATTTCGTAACATAGGTATATTTTATATATCTACCGTTACGCTATTCTAGTCTTCTCAACTTAACAGATATTTTAAAATACTGCACTGATAGAAAGAAATATTTGAGCCAAATTCCTGTGACTTGACTGTTAATATACTCGAAACTAAAATTATTAAAAATATGATGATGTTATTAATAAGTCAAATTGAATTAAGTAATAATACTTCAACTGTTTATAAAACATTTTATGAACTATTCATCGTTGTCAATATTTTATTTAACGTTTAATTTGCATATCTAGTCAATAGTTATTATTTCGTATTAAACAATTTAAAACATCAAAGAAGTATTATAAATACTGATAATGTTAGTATGATTATTAAAACTTTGAGAATACTATTAATTCTTGTTTATTTATTTGTAAGATCAATTTATTTTTAATAATTTCAGTTTCGTGTATTAACTGTTAAGTCACAGGAATTTGACTCAAATATTTCTTTCTATCAGGGTACCGTATACGATTTTTAGGATGCGAATGAAAGATGAAGAACTTTTACAATATTTTTATAAGCTAAGGTGGCTCGAGCGGTCTAGTAGACCTAATATGAACATTTTTTTTCAAAGATTCATTTTCACATTCCAATCTGAAAACTAACATGACAGGAAAAAGGGTTCTTAACATAACGGAAAAAATTTTTGTAATAAAATTTCCATTGTTGCAAAAGTAGATTTTTTCCACTGAAAAGAAATTCAATAAGTAAAGATAGTCTTCTTTGTTTTTCAATTTTAATTTGCAAGGTCTCATTTTCTCCCTTGTTCAATTTCAAGAGGAGGTATCGATATAAAAATTCAATAATTTTCAAAACCTGGAAAGTTAAACGCAATTGTTTATAAAATTCAGTAATAACTCTACAAACAATTGGAAATAACTTTGCAGGTTTTGAAAATTTTTCAATTTTTATATTGGTACCTCCCCTTGAAATTGAACAAGAAAGAAAATAAGATCTTGCAAATTAAAATTGAATGAAAAACATAAAAGATATCTTTACATATTGAATTTCTTTTGAGTAGAAAAAATCTACTTTTGTAACATTGGAAATTTTATAACAGAAATTTCTTCTCTTATGTTAAGAACCCTTTTCCTGTCATATCAGTTTTCAGATTGGAATGTGTAAATAAATTTTTGTAAAAAATGTTCATAGCTTTAGGTCTACTAGGCCGCTCAAGCCACCTTAAGCGCAAAGCTATTACATACTGACCAAATTTTCTATATAACAGCATAATCTTTTAACAATACTTGTTGCCAGGTTATATACTCTCTTTTACCTCATTTTCAAAATACGTCACTTTTTTTTTATTTAACACTTGATTTAAAACAACCGAAAATCAATAACTTTTGCGAATGAAAAAAACTTTTACTCCATATGTTAAAATGTACTATAGCACTTGGCGATAAAAAGCTAAAATGTTCTTGAACTAAAATGACTGTATAGTTAAATTTCTCGTAACATTTCTTTTTCACACAAAACTGTAATGCACTTGGTTATTAGTTTCACTAATGCACTTGTTTTCAGCCAAAAGACAACATTTTCTAATCGACTTTCACTAGGACAAAGAGGTGCTTTTTATCGACGAGAGTCGCGCGCAGGTTTTCCAGTCAACAGAGGTTACGTTGTTTACATCTACTAACGCATGCTTGGCAAAACGAAATACCACTGCACGATCACACACGTGTAGCAGAGAGCGGGGGAGTGGGATCGTGCCTCCAAAACAATGCTATCTCATTTCGCGCTGAATAACTATTGTGATTAATTTAATATTTAATTTCATTGTCTGCAGCTCGCATTATATAGCGAAAGAAAATCAATTTGATATCACTCTAGGCAGCCTCCCGTCGTTTCAGCCATCGCGCTCCCGGCGTGTCCCAGCATAAATAATTATTAAAGGATATCGGCCTCGAAGATCAGGCGGCAGCAGCAGCCGTGCATCACGGAGGGCATCACCTCCGTGTAGACTTGCGCGTAATTTGTCATTTTCCTCGTCGCATCTCGCACGCACGCGCGCGCATTTGTAAATTTTCCCTTCTGTCCGCACATACATGGGCAGTCAGCAGACGCAGGCTCGAAAAATGCAGCTCTCGCGAGGCTCGTTTGCATATCATAGAGAGCCCGGAGAATAGCAACGGGCCTGCGCGTCCCTTTTATCCAGCGCTCGGGGAGGAGGCGGCGGAGGAGGAGGCGCCCGCTCGGCGTGATTCACGAGCACGTATATATAGGTAGGTACTGGCGGAGAGAGGCTTCCCGAGAATTCACGCCCGACGATCATGGGCGCGCGAGGCCGGGCAGGCAGGACACTTTGGAATTCAATCGGCCGATCCTGCCCCGCGGTGCGCAAGACTCGGCCGCTGCTGACAGCTGCGATCGCGAGATGGGATCGAGAGTGAAAACGTACATGTATGTATGTAGGATGGGAGAGGAGCCTTTAAATCCCTCGTCTTCGTCCTCCTCCTCGCCGAAAGGGAAGCGAGCTGCTGGCTGTCTGCGCGCAAAATTCAATTTGTCCACGCGAATCTTTTGCTTTCGCTTTTGCACGGCCTGCGCATTTCAGGCTTGCGCAATGCTTTTTTCTTTCTCTACAGAGGGATCGTTTCAAGTATAAATTATCCTTGCTATAATTGGGTATTACACTGCTTAGGAGAAGACAAAAATACGTTTCAACCAGCAGTGCAGGTATACAGTAGAAACAGCGAGTTAATAATGTTGCTTGCAGGTGTAAAGCAGATAAGATTATTTTTATCAGACTGGAACCGTGCTGAAGAAATTTTAAAGAAAACGAAGCGAGCGAAAATCATTCAGTGTAAGGGAGTTTGCTTTTAATAATTAAAAATACAGTTTGTTATTAAAAACAAATTTTATTTTACATTTCTTTTTATTTATGCAGTGCAATAAATTATCCATCCTAAAGTTGTGCTAATAATATATATTTTATATAAGGCAATATTCATCCACACTAAGTCTAATTTAATCATCGCTAATTTCAACACTAATAAAATGTTATTTGCTGTCCTATATAACGTTATTAAAACATTTAAATCCTATCGATATAAGTTATCTACAAGTTAAGTGACACGGGCATCGTGCTTTAATTTCTATCGTTCACGTAAGCAAATTGCCAGTTTGATATTTCTCTAAAAGTACTCTTATTTATAATAGACATAAAATGTACTTTTATTGCTGAAAATAGTTGATAAAATGGTCTTTATTACAAAAAGGCGGCATCTGCTCTTAAGGATCTTCGTTCAATAAGAGACACTTGCAATGAAGAAAGAAAAATAAATCTAGAAAATATACAAAGACACAACATTAGAATAAGCGTTGCGAGTCCAGCGGTTAAGGTATGCGTATGGAAAATCCGACACTCTTCAAGGCGCTTTGGCGGCAAATATCTCCATCATTTTCGCAAATGACATAATGAATTGCTGATTGACTCGACGCGAGCGCACATATCGGCAACGGTGACTTTCCCGAAAATTGTACCATATGCGACGGATAAAACTTTCGCGATCCGCCAATTTCTCCTCGCGCATCGTCCAATTACTCGCATAATGTAGACTCATCTGCGAGTATATATCTGTATAAATGCGGCCTCTTCTACTTGGCGGAAATATGCAGCTCCAGACCGCGCGAGAAAAAGAAAGAGAGGAGTTTGCGGTTGATGGCGATAATTTTACTTTAATTGTCTTTGAGCACGCAGCAGCTCCGAACGATTAACGGCTCGCTATCAGCGTTTCTAAGTATCTTAGTAATAGCAGAGACTCGGCTGACCTTTTTATCGCGTTGATAGGAGGCATTCTTTACATACTCAAGCACAAAAGTGAAAGTAGCACCTCGCAGCGCTGCATGCGTTTGTAACGTATTTCCTTTTTAATCGCCAACTGCGAAAGCTTAAAATATGAAAGAAGCAACTCTCGGTATTAGCACTTAATTTATTTAGTCGAAAATGACGAGGAGACGCTGCACTTAAGAAACAACCAACCCTTTTAAAATCCGCGATCAATCATAAAAATCCAGGGTGAAAATAAAAGCTCGATCTCCGTGTAGGAAGGCTTGTTTTTTCCCACTAGATTCCTTTCTCTCTCTCTCTCTCTCTCTCTCTCCCCCTTTTCACGCATGCTCACACGCTTAACTCAAAACACCTGCAGCGCTATTCGTCCCTCAGCAGCAGACACAATAAGAAGATGGAGAAAGAAGGAGAAGAAGAAGGAAAAAGGATTGACGATTCGGAGAAGCGGTGGCGAATGTGTGCTACTAAAAGGGTAGGCGCGCATGTTATAATATTTGAAGAGTATACATAAAAGCGTGGCTTAAGAACTTAAGGACGAAAAAGTAATCTTTCATTCTCTCTCCTTGAGTATGTGTGTACGTGCGCGGGCGATCACGTGGTCCTCTGGAGGTATCCGCGCTTGTTGTCGAAGCTGCCGTAGCTGTTCATGTAGCGGCCGCTGAAGGAGGCCCGCGACCAGGCGCCCGCGCGGTTCGAGTAGCTGTTGCAGGCGATCAGGGAGTTCATGCCGCTCGGCCGGTCGATCGGCACGCCCCGCGCGCCGCGCACCGCCGAGTCCAGGTCGATGCTGAGGCTCTGCGAGCGGCCGCTGTCCGTCAGCGAGACGCGCAGATCTTCCGCGGCGCCCAGCTCCGTGTACGGCTTCGGCCCGCGCTCGCAGCAGCTCATGAACATGAAGGCCGCGATGCCCTGTGCAAAAAGTGCTTTTATTTATCTTTCTGCTCGACGTGAGCAATTTCGTATTACTACAGAGTCCGCTTGAGTATGAGTCGGAAGTGAAACTGCATGGGACATCAAATTCAGTTTAGGAACTTCACTTATTTACATGGAATATAATGTAGAAATGGCCTTGGACTTCAAATCTTTGCATTTCACCCGTTTACCGATCAGGATTTTGAGAAATATTTCTGTAATTCTCTTTTCTCAACTTGCATCATTTTTTTTTCTATTTTTCCTTTCAGCTCTTGTGCCGGTAAACATACATGCAGATTGCTTTAAGGGAAGACTGAGGTGGAAAAATGCAAAAAATTTAGAAAAATCTCATTTTTTTCTTTTTTACTAAACGATATAAAATTATATTTAAAAAATGGAAAAACAATGAGTTTTTTATTTGTTTTCTTGTTTTTTTTTTGTTTCATCACAATTTAGAAGTTTTTTTGGATTCAAACTGTATTAAAAGTTTAAAGCTTGTATCTCAAAATTAATTGTTTTAATATTCCAAAAGAGAGGTATGCGCATCAATTTTTTTTAATTGATCTAATAAAGCACTTTTTGGTTAAAATATCATAGTTTTACTTTAAAAAAACCTTTTCTATGATTTATTTAACTAAAAATAGTAAAATTACTACAATAACATTTTGATAATAATTTATGTCTTTCAAAGAAATATATATTAGACGCATTTCTTATTTTTCCAACCAATTTTTGTTTGTTTCGGTTGTCAAAAAACGCTCTAGAAGAGCCAAGGCTGAGCGTAAGCTTCTGATGCGCACACTCCATTCGAAAGATCAAGTATTTTTCACTACTTAAGACTTGTAAAAATACTGATTTTAAGTGAAATTTTACACACCCACACACACACACACACACACACATATATATAATATTTTTTCATACAATGAATAGGAAAAAATTTTATCTTTCCACCTCAGTCTTCCCGTAAACGACTTTCGAATTTTCAAAGTGGTATCCATTGTTAGTTCACTGCTTTTCCCATGTTTTTTTTTTTCATTTTAGATTCGGAAATAATCACACCTAATGATATGGGAAGTTGCATAATTCATGAAGATCTAATCATTAGTTGTTAAACGCGAATCTAATACGAATTTCGTTTAAAAATGATTAATACTTCATTTTTATTTTACTGAAAAAATAATCGTTATGGTTATTGCATTTTATTATTAGGCTTTTATTAATGTTAGTAATTAAAGAATCGTTAAAATTGTTAACAATCATAAAGAGTTGCATAAAATGTTTCTAAACGTTTTGAAAAAAATTATAGATAATGAACCAAGTTAAATATTGTTTTATCATTAATAATAAAAAGAATTTATTAATAACAGACTGCGCAATTACTAACTACAAAAAATGACATGAATATTTTAACTTTTAAAGACTAATTAAATACTCCTGACAACAGTTTCATTATTGAACTGTTTAGAGCTGTTTTTTCAACGATAAATCGCATATCGTAACTTATTTGTTTTAAGAATCGCGAAAAACAGCAAATCACATTCTTATGCAAAACATTCAATTGCCATCTATCAATACTCACCACAATTAAGTGTAATATGACGATAAACATGGAGGCGTTCCTGAAGCCGATGCTATCGAACAAGATACCAGCGACGCTCGGGCCAATGAATGCACCCAGGGCAAATGTGCTCGTCCAAAGTCCGCTAATCAGACCGTACGTCTCGAGATTATTCGGGAAGCCGTGAGATCTGTAAAGTTAGCGACGTCGACTTGTGTAGTATAGAGTAGCGTGATAAGGGGAGGAAAGGAGGATGGAGAAGGGGAAAGAGACGCCCCTTCAGCGCGATAACCGCTCGTACGTCTTCGTGCGGAGGAAAATAGTCGTTCAGGGCTATGCAAATATAGATTGATTCTATTAAAGGCGCTCTATGAGTCAGATAACAGCGATAGGAGATATCTTACTTTTTAAAAAGTCTATTGATGATAGTTAGCTGGCGCCAACAATTACTGCAAATGATCAGATAAATATAATCAATTATTTAAAGAAAATATTTCTTCAGAACTGCTGAAAACGCTGCGATGCTATCAGTTACATATTCAACGAAACATAATACTGAAAAAGTACGACGATTAAAATGTATTTTTAAATGACGGTAAAAGAAGATTTAATCATAAATATTTACTATTGAATAATCAGTCCTCGCAAAAATCAAATTCTCGCATAAGAGCTGAACAAAGTTTTACGTTGCATCTTAAGAATCTTACGGCGGTGTCACATTTATCCCGCGTGTCCGCGTTACATCAGACGGCTCGAGATTTGTCCGCAGGCAGAGGCATATACTCACATCGCAATTCTCAGTGCGTCGGTGAAACTAGCCACGAGCTGCGCCGCCATTCCCAGGCCGTGTATCACCAGGCCGACGATGGTCATCCAGATCATCGTGTCGTAGGGTATGAAGGGCGCCGGTCCGATCAGTCCGAATCCCGTCATTACGAGTGCACATCCAGCGACAGTCGCCGTCTGCAACATTAGCGTTCACCGTTCAAATTTCCATGAATGTTTCCTCGTCAAAACAAAATGACACATGTTTGCGAGCGTCATTGAGTCGCCAAGTATTATATTGCGCTGAAGATCTTTATCGGCTAAATAATCAAGAATAATTAGAAAATAAATACCTTCGGAGTCGAGTGCTTGTCGCAGAACCAGCCCCAGATGGGCGCGGTGAGCGCGTAAGTTCCCCCGTTGATTACGAACATCAGGCCCAAGACGACCGGAGTGAGCTTGAACTGCCGCAGGTGGGGCTCGAGCGTGGCTTGGAGGAAGCCGATACTCATGCTGGTCACGATGATCGACGACGTAGCCACCATCACTCCCGGTATCCTCAGCACCTTCTTGAATTTCCCTGCGCGTCGGGGGATAGAGAAAAAATGATTGTCAATCGATATGTGAGTCAAGGAAACGCGCTGACATTAAACGTTATTCTCACCTTCCATGCCGTCGCTGTCCTCCTCCTCATCGTGGTGCACGGGAAGCACGAAGGCCGTCATTACCGCGGCGAGGAAGAGCGCGAATCCCAGTACTGCGAACGGCGTCGTGTATCCTCCCAGCTATATTGGAACATTTAAATGTTACGTGTCGCTTCCTGCTTTTCCAATTGTTTATAATATTTTTTACAGATATTCCGCGTTTTGATAAAATAATATTGATGAAAATGTTATTCTTCGAAAATGTTATAAATTCGATGAAAATCATACCACTCCGATCTCCTAATTACAAACCTGGTAAAGTGCACCTCCAACGGTCGGACCAACGATAAGTCCCAGGCCGAAGAAGGTTTCCAAACTTGCAAAGGTCGTGGCGACATTGTCTGGAAACTCCTTAGCGATGATAGCGAAGCTGGCGGTGAGAAAGGCCGCGTTACCGAGGGCTTCCACTATTCGGATAATGAAGGACAGGATGATGAAAGGGTAATGGCCCTCCACTTTGTCGAGGAGACCGAAGAAGATAGCGCATGTGCCGGTTGTGAGAATGCCCCCATTAAAGAGGAGCTTCGGACCTATCCGATTTATCTGAAATTACATTTTTATTTTCATTTCGTTGAAGGCAGACTTAATGGGGCTTTTCAAGTATCCGAATGACAAATATTATTTTCGTCAACATTCTCTAAACTGCTTAAACTGCTTAAGTAAATAAATTAAAGAATATAAAAAATTAAAGTAAATGTTCAACATTTTTTTAATAAACACATTTCATTAGAAAGAATACAGGGGGTGCAGAGCAATAAAAAGATTACGGACGATTGATTGTGTTTAGAGCGGATACTCGTCTGCCTGAGTGAGAGAAACGAAGAATAAAAATGTTGTTTACGTGTTGACCGTAGAAAGGGCTGATGAAGAAGACGACCAGCTCGAAGATGCCGAAGACCAGTCCATACTCCGTGGCCGAGGCTCCTTTCGACTCCGCCTACATACGAAACAGGCCGCGTGACAATACGGAGCGTCGGAGATAATCAGACGTGAATCATAATTGAATTTCGTGTTTACTACAATTACACGCAGCTGCAATCGTCTGATCTAGCCGGCCCCTCGCTGCGCAGTTACGCATACTCGTACGCGCTCCCGAGGGGCAGCCTTATCTGCCTTTTCAGTCGAAATGCAATTAACCATCTTTGGAGATAAATAATGCCGGCGATAAACTTTGGACGTGACTTATCTCGGTTAGTAAGGAACAGAGAAAGAAAGAGATCGAGAGAGAGAGAGAGAGAGAGAGAGAGAGAGAGAGAGAGAGAGACTTATTAAGACGCGACATTATCGTCTCGTGTCTCGCGCGAGCGATAAACGTGCGAGCAAAGAAATTTGTATATCGACTATATGGTGCATTTCTAAACTGCGTGCTTTTAGAATCTCCGGGACATAGTGCTCAATATCGAAAAGTAAACAAACATGCCACGTTGGACGAAAAAAAGACAAAGTAAATTTCATTGGCGATTACGATGGCAATGCACTGATATTATTTTATTGTTTTTTGTGTTTTTCTTCTTGCATAAAAATTCAAGTTATAGCTAGCCCAGTTTACAAATTCAAAGCATTTAAAGTAAAATTATTTCTTGATTTACTTCTTAATTTTAAAAATGAAAATGGATAGCAATATGGTACACATAAAAAATTTTAGTATGTAGGTTAAAAGCATGATAGCATATGAATTGCGCCATGTATAAGATAATCATTCAATTGAAGGCGAGAGGATATACTGAAGTGACTATTGAAAAAATTCATTTTTCATTTCGATTGTAAAGGATTCTTTAAAGTATGTTTTACTCGGAATAGTACATTACGACACTAGTGCGGGAAAGTATCGCACATGTATCGTACAGAACTTTCCACACGAAGTGTCGAAAATATTTTTTTTTCAAATGGTAAGAACAAAATTTTAACCTAATTTGAGTAAACTCAACTTTTTAATATTAAAGTAGATTTAACAAACGTAGAACCTATTTTAAAACTGAAATCGCTTCATACTTCTTTTAGAAAACCGAAAAATATTAAAAGTTGCAAGTAGATAGTACAAGGAGCCTGCGGTGGCTCATTGGTAGAGCGAAGGGGGCGGGGGTCGAGTTTAATTCCTGGTCTCTGCAAATGACACGAGTACCACTGTAAATATTTATATTTAAACGTACTGCACTGACAACCCCTGCCGCTAATTAGCACCAATATGGGAGCAGAAATACAGCGCGACGTTAAAGAATAAAAAAATGATACTACAAAACAATGGCGCCAGTTAGAATGCAAAAATCTAGCTTTATATAAAAAAATATTGAAAATTTTATTTTTCATTTAAAACAAAGTAAATATAATTAGGGAAAAGTTTCAAATTAGGTTAAAATATTATCTTTTGAAGAAAATATTTCTCAATAATACATACTTTAAGGAAGCAATTACAATAGAGATAGAAAAATGACTGCTTTCAACCCACTTCAGTACCTACCCTCTTCTCTTAATGCCAAAAAACGATGACCAAGTCGAGCAAGTATTGAAGTTTGAATGATTTAAAATTAATATTAATTGCTAAAAGAACATTTGGCTAACAATAAAATTCAACGTTTTTCGATAATTCTGTAATTAGCAAATTAATAAGCCAAGTCTTTTTTTATCTTACGCATAGACTTTGACGTATCATTGACAGTCCTTATTGCTCTCATTTTTCAATCGACTTTATCGATGCACTTTCTCGATCGTTCCTTGACCTGTGCACCTCAAGAGAGCGTGAAACGGTTTCAACGCTCATCTCAAGCGCGTAATTCAGAAATTCGTTTCAGAAAAATTCTCAATCAAGAGCCGTCTCGTCGGCACTCTTCAATTGATAAAAATTCGCCTCTACAGAATCAGCAAAACTTGAATTACGCAATCTTTTTTGTAGTATATATAAAGGTATCGTCGCGAGATGCAATAAATAAAATTGCGAAATCCGATATAAAGACACAAGTCATTTCCGTCGTATCATTATTGAAACGCGCGTTAAAAACAATTTTCGCGAAATCTAAGCTCGCCGCGCGCGCTCGCGAGCTGACGGTGATCTCGTCGTCGCGCGTAAACACCTAACCACGAGGATTCATGGTCGGCATATACTCGACGTACTATATATATATATATATATAAATATTCTCCACCCTAGCTCCCACGTGGTAAACACGTGTTAATCGTGTAAAACTACAAGTCTTTACTTATATCGGCGATAAAATAAAAATGATGGTTAATTGCAAAAACGAAAGACTGGCCTCCTCTTCCCCGAAAGATAGAAAACTGTAAAACTTACCTCCTGGGGATAGAAGGGCGCCTGCAGGGAGACGCAGACCGCGTTCGCGAAATCGGCAATGCTGATGACAATCAGCGTGAGCCACTGCCTCCTGGTGAACTGCCCCATGGCTATTAAGGCACTCTGGGCGACTCTGCGCCCGCTAGAACTCGCGACGGATCAGGAAGCGGAGCAGCGAGTGGACGCGGAGTATGACACGTGCGCTCTCGCGACGCGGCGGCACGCGGGAACAACGAGTGGAGGGACGAGCGAGCGATCCGGAAGGTTGTCACTGTCTGAGGGCTCGGGGCACGACGCGACGACGTACTACCGACTGCCGACGTTGCCGGTTCCTTTCAAGTCGCCAAGCTCGCTCACGCGCATCCTCGCAGTGTCAAAGTTCAAAGCTGATAGCCAGCGCCACGGTTCTGATTCATTATCGGGAGCCAGAGCTACTTATGCTTTTCTCCCTCTCTCGCTTGCTCTCGCTTGCTCTCGCTTGCTCAGGGCGGCCATGCTGGCTGCTTCTTTTCGCTCTTTCTTGTGCCTCCTCTCATACGGGCTAAGAGAACTGCGGAGATGCTAGATTCGCTCTAGATCTCCACTTCCTAGTCTTGAGTAATATATAAGTCAGGGCGCCGAATCGTACGTAGTATACACAAACACAGACTGATCGCGGCTCATTCTAGAATAGCTCACACATTTCTTTATCTTTCTTATCCGCTCCTTTTAAACTAATATATACACTTATTAGATTTTCCTTGTAGTGCAATTGATGCATCTAATAACACACATTTGCCGTTTCAATTTTAACGTATGCTCTTATCCGTAACTGTCACATGAAATATTTACTAATTATGCCAAATGTACTCAACTAATACCTTACTTTCGATGATAATGAATTTTACAAGTGCCTGCGGATGCATTAAAACTATACAACAATAATACGTTTACGAATCCTGATAGCAGTTTCAAAATTTATCGCCCATCAGAATATTATTCATGATTTTATAAAGGCAACAAGACCAATATAATTATTATGTGTACATTGCCAAACATATTTTGAAATTTTCTAGCTGACTATTCCATTCTTATATAATCGGTATTCAAATTCATCCGACTTGTTTGTTTACATTGCACAAACTACATGTATACTAAAATACCATAAACATTATCATATTATCACTAAGATTTTATTTTCATAATAGTTATTTACAATTCTCATACACATTGAGAAAGGATTACATTCTAAAAAGATGTTGGTGATGTCTGCTTTACAAACGAGAAAGATAATTAAGTGTAAAAAAATATGTCCACTATGTGATAAAATACAATATCAAGAATAATACTAATGGAAATTACATGGTAAATCCGCATAATAAAATCTTATCAATGTTCGCATCGAGGAAATGATTCATAAAAAATTTTCTAACAATACTGACGGCAAAGAGGGATTGCCAACAACTTGACGTAGCTCAAAGCTATTGCAAAGTAAATTTTGGAGCTCAACAACCTAACGATCTAGTAAGTGAACATTCAATATCCAGGGGTCAATTTAAATCACAAGGCGCGAATCGCTAAAGAACCCTAAAGCCCGAGATTCATCGCAAAACTGTACAGCACGCAAAAGTTTCATGTTATAACCCAAAGAGGTTGATATTGTGAAAATGTCGCGGTTTTGTGAATAAGCGTCGGAATGTTATTACATGCGCGCATGATGTACGAAAAAAAGGGAAGAGAGGAGCCGCTGATGAAACTCATTCAAGTCGGCGCGACTGTTCAGCTGCGACATTGACGGTCATTACATCAGCTTTTGCCGGCTCTCTGTTACGGATGACGCAAAGCCACGCAGGCTGCGTCGCGGACACGCTTATCGCGGAAAATTTTCGTTCGCCTCGAACGTCTGTATAGTGGCCCGGCCGAACTATGCCATTACCGCTATTACATAACTCAATACAATATCTAACTCTAAATCAAAACAAATGCGTATAAAAAACAAATATATAGTATCGAATCGTATTATATATGTATATATAAGAAGAAACACGTATACCCTTGAGATCGTGTATGTTGTTTTTTTTTTTTCAAGTTCGTGGCCATATCCAGAAATTATACGATTTGGAAAGTATAAAAATCTGATGTAATAAAAGCAAAAGTTCAATCTTTGCTTGACCATTTGTCATCTAAGGGATCTACGAGTGCGAGGGCAAAGCCGCGCTGCGCTTGTTCATGAATTTCTCAGAAAACAACCTAAACGCAGCGTCATACAGTTTTACAGTCGTTATCGTAGAAAAACAACTTGACGTCTACGTGTCGCGAAGCCAGACTTTCATAGGTACTTTCGTGAAGGCGGTGTTGAGGAAGGAGGTGAAGTGCTTGGCTATGCTCGCTGAGGCAGCCGGTCGCATCTCCTCGATTATCTCCTTGGCGTTCTGATTAAGGAACTGGTTCATCGCCTGGCCGATGACGTTGTTGCCGTTGAGCTGGTCGACTATGCGGAAGCGCGCTCGGCCCAGGCTGAAGTCCACCAGAAGTCGGGCGATCCTCATATAACGCACGCCGTCGCGTTTCTCCTCGACGCCCTGGACTCGAGCAATCGCAGCTACCTCACCTACGACCAAAAACCAGTTTCACTTTCATTACGCGTAAATAACATTTTCGAGACGGTCTATGTATTAGCTTCATATCAGTCATTTGATTATTTTCTTTGAAATTTTCAAATTGCTTGGGCTTTATTTGAAAATTTTTATCTGCCACTATCTTCCTATACTATCTCGAGTTCGGCGAATTGTAAATGAGAATTTTCTTTATTTTTTGAATGTATGACATTTTGTGAATCATCAATGCATTGCCTCACGTATTCGATAAGAAAGATAACATTTCAAAACCAAAACTCCTGCCCTGGTAGAAATGTTAACCAGAAGCTAGCTATTTTTCAGTTAAATTTTAATTAACAGATAATTATGTACCAATCCAAAATAAATTATCTCATCTACACTTGATAAAATATGTATTTTAAGTAATAGTAAAACTTTTAGATGAATTATATTATTTTTGCATTATGATTTTTGCTAAAGATGCTTCCATTTAATTAACACGTTAGCTATAAAATATACTTAATTTCCTACCAGGGCGCTTATCCAATTTATTCTCTAGTTTACATATGATCTTTGAATATTACAAAACTATGCAGAGCATGCCTATTAAAAAACCGCTGCCAATTCATTGGCACGTAGCTTCCTCGAACTTAATTTATTGATCCCTTTAATTAATTTTTACTTCTAATATTTGAAATTTAATACTTTATGTTGTACGGTTAGTCTAACAAGGAGAGGGTCTGTATTCAGCTTAAACTGTGGTATATGTTTTTGGATATACAAATATGAAGAAAGCTGCAATATTATACCCTAAAGCTAAAAAAAAAAACCAAAGTTCTGGGAACTTTTAGCTTTATTTTGAAGAAAGTGTTAAAAAAACCTTCTCTAAAAATGGCAACTATTAAACTTTAGAAAGTCTTAAATATAATTTCAAGTAGAGAAAATAAAACTAGAGATAACAAGCTTTCATTTGCGTTTTTAAAGAATAAAAAATATCGATTCCTTTCAAAGTTATAAAAGTTTGAAATTGATCATTGAAAGTGCTCCTGTTTTGCTCTTGTTATCGCGCGACAAATAAAACGCAAATTTTTTCTAAAATGATTTGTTTCTAAAAGACCAATGAAGATAATCTTTTGAAATTTAAACAACATATAGTCTTCAATGAGTGTAATAAGTGGTTAAAATTTCAAGTTGATAAATCAAGTATTCTCTTATAAAACGCGATTCGAAAATTTTTTAAAAAAATTTTTAACCTCAAATATCTTTTTTCGTAATGGACCGATTTTTTTGGGCAACGAACTCGATCTGAAGATATATAAAAGCTACATCTGTGCCAAATTTCAGGACGATTGGATAATTTTTGCTCTAGTTATCGTGCGATAACGAAAATGAAAATTTTTTCTAAAATAATTCTTTTCTAAAAAACAAATGAAGATAATCTCTTGAAATTTTAACCAAATACAGTCTTCAATTAGTGTAATAACTGGTTAAAATTTCAAGTCGATAAATAAAATATTTTTTGAGAAATTAATTTATGAAATATAAAAAAGTTTTCCTTAATAACAAATGACAGAGTGAAGATATTTTAAATTTAAAAAAAAAGAAAATATAGGTAATTTAAATACCTTTCAAGAAAAGTTTATTATATTATGTAATAATAGCTGTAAGATATGAAAAAATCAAAAAACTAAAAATTCAAAATCGTTTTTTGGTTATAAAACAAAAGAGAATCAATAAAAACTCAAATCCATCAGGGTGCCTTTCTTTTCCCGCAAGACGAAGAGAATAAGCTTTACCCGACGAAAATCGGTTGATTCGTTTCGGAGATATGAAGAGTGTACATATACACACATACACACACACACACACATACATCCACGAAAATAAAAATTATCAAAATCAACTAATATACATATATATCGCCTTAAAATATCTTTTTGAACATTTTTTTTTCAAAAATTTTTTTCACCGTTACAAAGCTTCCTCTATAAGGAAGCAATTTCTAGCGGAACTAAGTGTGTAGTCGATTTTATTAGGTAATCTCATATTATCCTACTTTGGCAAATTGTTCATACTTTGGGCCGCTAAATGATAATTACAAACGTTTTCCTCATCCGCGCAAGAAAGCAATCCCAAGGATTTCAACTATGTCAACTATGTGGCAGAATCGGCAAAAAAAGAGCCGCGTAAAAAGTCGAGGGTGACGGTACCAAAGAAGGCCCAGAAGTCTCCCTGGCTCTGAATCGGGAACAGCAGAACGTTGCCGGCCACCTCGTAGTGGCCTTGCAGCTCGATCTTGGGTATCGTCAAGTGCAGATCCAGACGGAGGTTCTTCAGGTCGGAGCGGACCTTGGTCACCGAGTAATTGCCCGGGCCGAACGCCGTTATGTTGGAGAATACAGCGCGCACTCTCACCGCGCCCTGGCCATTCTCCATTCCCAGCTCGGGAATGATCAGGGGCTCGATCGGAGGTAGATCCAGATCTTTGATTCCTGCAAAGTTCAAAGCGTTAATCACATTCTTTCGTTAACTATTATTCTGTAGGAACATAATCATCGCCGAGTCGACTGACCTTTAACGAGATATGGCTTCAGATGATTGAACGCCTTTTGGATGCACGGATCGATGGCTGGATCCGATCGGCTGCATGGCAAAATGTATTCCGCTGAAACAGGAGAAAATTAATGTACATGAGCTCTGTGAGAGCGAAGCAGGAAATGAGAACCCAAGGAACATCGACGTTAATGTCGAAGAAAGTACATGGGCGTGTGGAGTTACAGTAATGCACTCACACGACAACAACAGCCCTTACGATCATTCAAAGAACTCTCACTTTTGCGATTCCTGTTCAGGAGGTTTTATCTGCAACGCGTTATTTTCATCTTTAGTTTTAAAAAATTTTCAAAGCTGTGCTTAAATAAACGGTTATTGGTACAGAAAATTATTTTTGCGGATGCTACTGTAAACAACTCCATTTTGCAGGCGCAGGGAGAAAGTCATAACGTTTGCACGGCGATAAGCTTGAGGCATCCCATTGGATGGCACTTGAAGACGATAAATGTATTTTCATCTGACTGGATCGACATGCTGCTAGAAGAAGATAACGCTTGCGCACAAACAAGCAAGCTCTCCACAATCTTCAAAGTACTAAAAGCCCTAACTAAACATGATAATCAGGCATTAGAAAGTAAAGTGAAAAAAGGACGCACAGTGTAGAGCAAAACGGTGCGTCAGCCTCGCTGCCTTGCTATTTTCGCCCGGCAAGCTACATGGCAGTCACGCGCGGAGATCCGCGTCGAGATTTACGGCATTGTCAAAGAAACTCGCCGCGGCAAAGAAAAAGATAAATACTTGTGTTCCCGCGGACGTCGGTATGTATTTCATTCAACGGCGGGAGTGCACAGGAGGGTAATGAGCTTGCGCGACCTTCGCTCGGCCCTGCCTCCGAATCAAGGATAATAGCACGAAACACACGAGCATATGTACTCGCTTGACGCATGCGCGTATTGTTCAAGAGGTTTCCTCCGCAGTATAGGTAGTTTTGCACATCTGCTTCGCATCTTCGCGCGCTTTCGCTCGCACATTCGTACATCACATTTTTTCGCGACCTTTCGAGCTGCTTCGCCGTGGCAGTTAGTGTTTTGCAATGTCGCTTTGCTCCGCCGCTGCAGGCGTCTAATACGACGGGGATCGCGCCGCGTCCCGAGGATGGCTTAGATACGCATGTATATAGCGATACTGCCTGACAGCGCGCTCGACAAAATACGGAAACGAAATATTCGCACGATTTGCATCACCTTTTTTCTTATCAGCGTGTATCCCGCGCGCATATTTGTCCGAGAGGGAGAGAAGCTCGCAAGCCGAGCTCGTGCCCCGACTATCATGGCTCCCAGTATCTAGAAAAAGTGCTGATTTTTCTCGATATGCCGATCGTTAGACAGCATAGAAAACGTCGAAAAAGCGGAAAATTCTCTGTCGCAGTTCGCAAGTTTTGAAATATACTTTTTTGAATTTTAATCATTTTTGCCAATAATAAATTTCATATGGATGCGGTTTGTCAACTCGTTCTTCGTACTTGATAACTTGTAATCAGTGATCGGCAACATTTTTTTGTATATTTTTAAATAATAAAATAATTTTGATGAATAAACACATTTCGAGGGGGGGGGGGGGTCCAATTTTCAGACGATGCACTATAAACACTATAAAATTGAAGTCAACTAACGTATTTTTTTAATTCAAAAACGGTGTTTCAGATTCTACTTGATATCGAATTGTTATATGATGATCATGTTTTCGAACATACCAGTTTACTTACAGTCCAATTCATCGAATTTCATCAAACAGAATTTTAATAAAAGTAAAATAAAGATATTCCAAATTAAATCATTAGAAACGATTTTTATCCCCATTGAAATAGTGTAACGAGTATTCAAATGTTCGCGCCCTCGTGACGTCAAAAGGTGCACAGTTCTTAAAAACGTACCGAGATAGCGCAATTAGTGTACCGAGTCTATGAGCTCGTTGTGCGCTCTCTCATCGACGAATACCGCTGAAGTATACCGCACGTCCGATTTCTCCCATTCCTAATCAGTGGTAAGACTTTGAAGAAAAGGATAAAACAGGTAGACCAAAGAAATTCTTGTGGATCTACATCGGGCCCGAGTAGATTGAGCCATCTTCGCACTCTCAAGCGTCAGTTAAAGATAAGTTCTCCTCTTGCCACGTGCGCAATCATATTGTGTCTTTGATATAATATTGCCATTACACCGAGAATACTCAGTCGAATAAGGAAATTGCCTTAGCGATTGATTGCAATTTACATATTAGGATGAAATGTATTTTTCATATAAATATTGTATCTTTGTATTTAAGGGGACAAGCCATGGTTAGGGGGTCGAAAAATCGATTTTTTTTTTATTTAATATTTTGATAGCAAATTTTCCGCTGAATACGATGCTTCCAACCGCATTTCGAAATTCGATTTCGTTTAGAAAATACAGCTAAAACCGTGAAGTTACTTTTTTGCATATTTAGTGATTTTACTCAAAATATCACTTTTAGATATTAACACTATTGTTAATCTTATATTATTTTATACTTCACAGCATACACGATACAATACTAAATGTATAACGTAATGTACATTAACATTGTAGAAAAACTTAACTTGAGGTATAAATCTCGTGTATTTTACTCTTAGGGCTCTTGCACGAATAAAGGAATAGCGAGTAATAACGGCTGACAAACAATCACAAGTGAGCTTTAAAAAGACTTGTTTCTTTTTGAAGGAATAAGAAGGAACACGCCTTTTTAAAACTTGCTTGTGATTGGCTGCCAGGCGTTATTCCTCGCTATTCCTCCATTCGTGCAAGAGCCCTTACTCTCCTTATAGAAAGGTATTATACGTAAAATACTCATAGGTGGTTCAAAATCCCAGCTGCATGTTTATGTTGTTTCAGCACCACGGTCGCTGGAATTTAAACTGAATTATTTTGAATGTAATTGAATCTGCATTTTTCAATGCAATTTATTTAGTAAACAAACATTTTTTCCTGATTATAAGCTATTATACGCTCTAGAGCAGTGTGTGGAAAATTTTTTTAAATTTGGCCTGTAGGTTAGCTACATTGTGCAATTAAAACTTGCTATATTTTTAAGTGTTTTTTTCGGAGTGACTTTTGTGTATCAATTTAATTTTGATACGTAAAGTAGTGATTTGTGAAAAATCATGAATACATGACAAGAGAGGTCGAACACCAGGACCATCTACAAAGAAGAGAACATTTGGAAGAAAAAAGAAACATAAAGGATTTAGAAGAAAAGTAGAAAATGCCCCATCACTAAAGAGAAAAAGAAGCACATCTGCAAGCAAAATTTCAGAATCAGGTATATCTAGAAGTCCAGCAACAACAAGAAACAGAATAATAGATATTGATATTTTGTTTCATGAACTTGAAAAGTTAATTGTTTGTGCTAAGTGTCATGGAAAAATCCGAATGACGGAAGGAGACATTAGAGGATTGGGTGCAAAAATTAATATTGTATGCAAAAACTGCAATGGCATGAATCTCATCAATACAAGTAAACAAGTTGGAAGTAGTGGGAATGCTTATGAAGTAAATAGACGTAGTGTACTTGCTATGCGTGCACTTGGACAAGGACATGCAGAATTGGAGACTTTCTGTGGTATCATGGACCTACCATCGCCAGTGGCACACAGTTTTTATGACCATATCAATGAGGAGTTAAGTAAGGCATGTGAAAAAGTGGCAGTTATCTCCATGCAAAAAGCAGTAGAAAAAGAAAAACAATTGACACCAGCTGGAAGTGTAGGGCTTGATGTGTCTGGTGACGGGTCCTGGAGAAAGAGAGGATTCTCTTCTTTACAAGGAATCACAAGCTTGATTGGTTTGCGTTCCCAACAAATTCTTGACATCTCTATCAAGAATAGTTTCTGCAAAGCTTGCATGAAATGGGAAAATAAAGAGGGCACAGAAGAATATGAAGACTGGTACACGGACCATCAAGCCAATTGCTCAGCAAACCATGAAGGAAGTGCCGGAAAGATGGAAGTGGATGGAATTATTGAAATTTTCAAAAATTCCATGGAAAAATATGGTGTAAAGTATCATCGCTACATTGGAGATGGTGATTCAAAAGTTTTCCGTGATTTGTGTAAAGTTAAACCATATGGAGATGAACTGATAGTAGAAAAAAGGAGTGTGTTGGACATGTTCAAAAGCGAATGGGTACAAGGCTGAGAAATCTAAAGAAGAATTCTGGCAAGAAGAAGTTAGCTGATGGAAAATCCATTGGAGGACAGGGACGCTTGACTGGTAAAGTTATTGATCAGCTCACCACCTACTATGGTAATGCCATCAGGGGCAATGCGAACTCAGTGAAAGATATGAGCAATGCGATATGGGCCACTTATTACCACAAAATCTCCACAGATAAATCACCTCAACATCATTTGTGTCCGAAAGGAGAAAATAGTTGGTGCAAGTGGCAAAAAGCGAAAGCCCAGAAAAAACTGAAAGGCTTCCATCATACAGGCAGTATTCCAACAGTAGTGATGGAGCAGTTAAAACCAATTTATGAAGATCTCTCTCGACAGGAACTGCTTGAAAGGTGTCTTGGTGGTTTTACACAGAACAGCAATGAAAGCTTCAATCAGATAGTTTGAAAGCTCGTTACCAAGACATCTTTTAGTGGTGTGCATGTACTCAATACAGGTGTATACATTGCTATCACTTGTTTCAATGATGGAAGAATTGGTTTCTTGGAAATAATGGATGCCTTCGACATCAAACCTGGAGTAGCTGCAATTGAGTGGGTGAAGAAGAGCAATGATAAAAGATTATTCTATGCTGAAAGGAATGCTGAGGAAAATACCTTAGAAAGTAGAAGAAAAAGAAGGAGAGTACGACTTCAGTTACCAGAAGAGTCATATGAACCAGGTTCTTACTAGAGTAATTAATTAAAAGATTTTTTTGTTACTTATACGTATAAAAATAGTTAATATTTATTGTTTTTCTTTTTAGTTAATTTGTAATTGGATCTGTCACCCGGAATAGATGATTTTTGTAGGTTATAGACTGCAGCATCAAGGAATAAAAATATTTTAGTCTAATACGAAAAAAAAGATAAGAGCTACAATAATATATTATTCTAAATAATATAAAGATGTCATTAAGCTAATTAAACCTTTTTTTACAGATATTTAATGAGACTAGACATGAGATGATTAGAGTGTCCGTGCCAAAATAACTGTCATATCGATATTCCATTTTTCATGTTTAATAAAAGTATATTATACAGAATTGTGAAAAAGATTTTTGTAAGTAGTTTTGAAAAGCTTACCATAAGTTATAAGAAACTCAAGTTTCAAACATGATTTCTGAAAAACTTGTTTTTTGTGTTTACAGGGTCATTGCCGTAAGTTTATTTTTCACCAAGTGAACGAAATGACTTGAAATTTTAGGTGAGCATTCCTTTTTACATTAGCCACAAGGAATGTGCGCGACTTTTTTGAAAAAAGCTTCAGAAAAAAATAAAAAAAATAAAATTATAGAACTTTTGATAAAATATACAAAAAATTGAGATTTTTCATAAAAAATAAATATTAAAAAAATTTTTTTAGGAAAAGTAGCACAGAAAACTGGTAACTGATGTAAAAACAAAGATCAAGCCATGAATTTCAAGTCATTTTGTTTAGTTGTTGAAAAGTAAACCTACGGTAATCAATAAATCAGAGTTAAATCATTAATAAAATGTACGCAAGAACCAGATGTATATTATCAGCTAACTACAGGCGGAAATTGTAGGTAATAACACTACTTATTAGTGGGAAAAATATTAAGTTCAAAGATTACACCTGGAATTTATTATTAATCAAATTATTTATTCTTATTTTTTTCAGTTTTAACCATGGCTTGTCCCCTTAATATAATATCATTGCGTGCGTTGAAATATAAATCGTCGTACCACGAATTTGTAATTTATAATTCGATATCAAGCACGATCTGCAGCACCGTATGTCGAACTCAAAAAATTCACTTCAATTTTGTACTACATCCTCTAAACATTGGATAACTCCCCCTCCCCCCTCATAAATTATCGATTTTTATGCGAAACGTATTTATTCATCAAAATTATTTCATTGCATCAAATAATTACTCAACGAAAAAAATTTGCGGACGAATAATGCCGATCTCTGCTTGTAATATGCATTATTTAATGATATTGCACATAGCAGTGTAGTTTAATATACTTTATCAAAATTATCTTAATTTAGTTAAATCTGTTGTGTTGTTGACCTTTAATAATAATAACATTTCTATTTAATATGATTAATGGATAATAAAAATATTTTATCCTTTTTCATTTTAACGGGTAGCACAAAATTATATTTGGCTGTGTCCCTGGTAGAAATCGTCCATTTTTCTCCCATTTGTGAAACGATTTTTCTCCCATTTTCTAGCCATTTTCTAGCGATTTCGGTCAACTCGCCATTAAATGGCTAGAAAATGGGACAAAAATCGTTTCACAAATGGGCGAAAAATGGACGATTTCCAGCAGGGGTGTTTCATGTTGCATGGCAATATTTTTAAAATACTATTAAAATTAGTGTTTATTAATAAGTTTAAAATTATTTTTGCATCAGATTGAACCAAAATTTAATAATCCACTCTTTCAAAAACAATGGCCGGATGATGTGAAGCATTTAAAGATTAATTTTGATTGGTTTGTAAGGAATAGCCGCGAAGATTCAGTAGGGGTGAGAAGGGGGGGGGGGCATGACGGGCACCCTAACTTTATTAACATTTTTTAATTTGCTTCCTCCTAGAGGAAGCTTTGTGATAGTAATTTTTTGAGTTGTTGTAAAAACATGTTATAATGTGATCCTTTGATATAAACATAACTAAATAGCTCAGTCGGTAGCGAGCAAGTCTTATAGTAATTCAAAGGTTCGAGGTTCGAATCCACTCAAAGAATTTTTTTTTTATATTTTACAGTCCCACTACATGCACAATAGGATTGTTTTTTACGCTTATTTATGTATTTATTTTTTCTTTTCTTTTGTTAATGGTTCTCATAAAAATAAATATGGGATTAATATCAGAGAATATAGAATATATTATCATTATGCATAGAAGGTCGGATCGGGGGGTTTTCGTGAAGCCGAAAATAAGCGTTAGTTCAGCCCCCCATGAGGCAGGCGGCGCTACGTTCACCTATGCTTAAGCATGGGATGCGAGGTGCACGCATATTAGAGAATTACGTAGACGGGCAACAATAAACAAGACAATATTATTTAAACAATTTTTAAACCCATGTAGGCGAGGGATATGAGGTCCACGCATATTAGGGAGTCACGTAGACATTAATTAATAAGCAAGACTATTATTTAAATAATTTTTAATCCCAAGTAGGCGGGTGACGCGAATTCCACGCACATAAGGGAGTCGAGTTATAAAGGTGAAGAATTTTTTAAATAAAAGTCTTGCTTAGGTCGCACGTCTACGTAACTGATTTAAATAACGAAAAATGATTTAAATAATCGTTTGGCTTATTTTCTCATGTCTAACATGACTCCCTTATATGTGTGGAGCTCATATCCCCCGCCTACTTGGGTTTAAAAATTGTTTAAATAATTATCTTGGTTACTGTTGCAGGTCTGCGTAATTTCCTTATATGCGTGGTCCTCGTATCCCCCGCCTACATAGGCTTTACATGTATTTAATATTTGTAGGGTCTTGTGTATACAAGAAATATAATTATGTAAAATTTCCATATTTTAACTTATTTACAATAATAATTTTCACGTTTAACAATTTGTTAAAAAATTATAATATATAACATTTTTTTTCGGCAAGACCAAGATTCTCTTGGCAAGACCAAGACATAGCAAGGCGAAACAAATTTTTGTTTAAAGATATTGGCAAGACAAGGATAATACTGTTACTTGACGATATTTTTCAATACACGGAGAGAAATTTTAGAGTAAAAATTACCAAGGTGCCTTGGTAGTGCATGGATAGACTGTCAAAAGCCGTGATATTCCCAGGTTTCTAATACAATTTATAAGTTTCCCAGGAAAAACTACCATAACCACTTAAAAAAAATACCAAATTATCGGAATAAAAATTACCAGACACACTGGTAAAAATTGAGATCTAGTCATTTTTACAGGGTAACCTAAGAATTTTTACTAAGAAAACTGATAAATTTTGCCAAATAACCTGGTATTTGTGTATTCGCGAATGCGCACTGCGCATTATTGTGTTTCAGAAGATTGATACTAGAGGCGTGCGCGACGTTAAAATGAAAACAATACACATATTTTCAGTAAGTAATAACGGCGATTCAAATGACTGTTGGTAACAGCTTCCGTGGCGCAGTCGGTAGAACGTCGGACTCTCAACCCAAAGATCGTCGGATCGAATCCCACTTCCGTAAAAATTTTTTTTCAGTTTAATGTTTTTTCATCGTTGTTTCTGTTTCTATTTCTATATTAAAATACTATATATCCATTAATATAGATAAAAAAAGTTAATTTTTTTAATTTAAATTAACTAAAAAAAAATTTTACCAAGGCACTTTGGTAAAAAGTTTGAAATTGTCAGTCTGTCCATCCATTACCATAGAAACTGGTAATTTTGCCTCGAATATTTGTAATTTTCACTACAAAATTTCTCTCCGTGTACCAAATCAATATTTTCAAAAAATCTCGTATTGTCTTGGTATCGTGAAGCCCTAATTTATTGGATATGCTATTGAATGTTCATAAGACAACTTCAAATACACACAGTTTAAAAGGTATTGATGATTAATTTATCTTCAAGACAAGGCTTATAAAAATGGAAAGCATCACATTTTTGAGGTCTAAATTTGTAATAATTTTTATAAAATTAGAATCAGTTCTTTTTATTTAAGAATCAGTTGCGCAAAAGGTAATAGCATTTAATAACATATAAAAAATTAAATTACTTTGTAAAAGTAATTTATTTTGTCACAGTACGACTCCCCAACTCACCCGCCAAGTCCACCGTACCCCGCTCTCCCTTACTTCCGCTACATTTGAATTTTTGAAATGGAATCTTTATTCTTAACTATTTAAAGCTACATAATTAAATTTACTTTTTGTTTTGAAAAATTATCTGATTATCCTATCACTTAAACTAATGAAAATGAAATCATAATGAAAAATATATATTCATAATCTCGCGTTTGGATTTTGCTAGTATTGTATAAAATTGGATAGTTCTCTACGAGTCAAAAGTATAAAGAAATATCGAAAAAAAGGATGAAGATATAAAGGTTGGAAGTATGGATAAAATTTATATTTTCATCCTTTTTTCCAATATTCCTTTATACTTAAAAATATAAATCGAGTAATAGAAACATCTTTATAAAACAAATTCAATAATATTCGAGTAAACAGTTGCCTGCGCAGAATGTAATTATAGTTCACTCCTGGACTTTTGTAATGTGACGTAACTTGACTGCTTACTTTTTTATGTTTCATGCTCATGATATTTAGTTTTTTAATATTTTTTACCACCATATATATGAATTACATTTCCACTCCTTATATAAAGGACCTTGACGTAAAATAGGTCAATACGAAGGAAAAAACAATTTTTTTTATCACTGTTCTATTTAAGGTGTCGGTAAAAAAAAAAAAAAAATTGCCCGTCAAGTGATAAAAAATAGTGTAAAGAAGGCAATAAAGTTAGAATTCGGTCTTCAATTATTCAGAGTAACATCGACGACTCTATGAGTAGCATCGATACGCAACATGCAACAACAAATTTTGGAATGCTTTATTTACGTAAATTAGATAAGAGCTAATCGGACATTTCATCGGCGGAAAATATAAATTTATAGCAAAATAATTGGGATGAAAGATGAAACTAGTCGTCGTCTTATTGCAAGAAGCATATTATTTGCATACACAAATAACCATGGTTTCAGCTTAAAAAAGGCTATTGTGTCAGCCTTTAAAAAGTGAAATGAAGATAAAATTTATTTGATGTTTTGACTGATTTATCGAGTGACATGCTTTCGTAATTGGTATTATCGCTATTATGTGACAAGAAACGTGACTGAAACCATCATCAACTGCCAGGTGCATATTAATGTTCACAAGGACAATGTGACTCTTCGTATCGGATAAATCGGAACACTACTTATGGTTAGGCTACTTTTAAAATTTTAAAAATTATTGCACCATTAAAATCTTAAAATTATCATTAAAAAATATAGAGTAGTCGAATTATCCATGTATATCTAATTCTAACAATGATATTCTTTATTAATAAATAAATTGATTGTATTAATAAAAAATTTATATTTATGTTACAAATACATCCGAGATACTGTTGAGAAAATTATTTAGTAGATTCAATTTATTTATTGAATTGTCACTATAAATTTTTAAACAGTATAAGAAAAGTTCGACAACAAGTTTGGTAATTTGAAAGGTACTATTTTGTAATAGAAAAACTTACATATGATTAAATTGTTTAGATCACGATGTCAAAATTCATTATGACTCGCGTGTATGCCCATGAAATATCTTTAGAAAAAAGATGGTCGCTTATTCAACTAGGCTTTTTATGCTCATTGTTTGTATTATGCACTTGGCTTAAAAAATACCATACATCATAAGGAGTACGTAATTTCTGTTCATTCTACTACTACGCGCCAGACGTAAAATGATGTATTTCGAATAGAGTATTTGCATTGTTACATGAGGATTGCTCAACACGGAGGGGCTATCAAGTAAAGTCTATAGGCAATGTAAATGAAAATCTGTATGAATGAATAAAAATGTTGCCGAGCAGGTATAAGTATACGTGGAGGCATAAGTGGAGCGCGGGCCACTTTGAAATTCCGCGTTCGCGCTCCTTTCCCACTCTTTCCCTCTATATTACTCTCGCTTTCACTATGCCCGCTCCGAGTAGTAGCCTGCTCATCGCTTCTATACGCACTCGTCATTGAGCCGCTTGCCTCTTAGCTCTCCGCCTGCTGGCCGCGAGTGCGCGAGCTAACTTTCTCCCGCATTTACCTACCTCTATATACGTGCTGCGCAGTCTCGCGCGCACTTTATGCAATGGCTCTGACATAACCTTCGCCACGCCGGCTCGCTCGCGTTACGCCACCTTTACCCGAGAGCTCCTGTGCATATGCACTCCGTAGACGGTGCCCCGGGTGCCCGTGCCGGGTTATGACCGATCCGCGAGATGCCGCCAACGGCCGCGAATGTGCTGGCCCGAACCTCGAGGCGCGCCAGGAATTCGCCGGCCCGGATTTATTTTCGATTTTAGCTAATTGCTCACCGCACATTTCTGATAATGGCTTATGTAATTGCTGCGGCACGGCAAGAACTCTTAAGGCGGGCCGAGTTTCGTTACGACTTTAATTAGACATACATACATTTATAAGCGGATAGTTTCGAGTAAAAATACTACTTGTAATTTCATTTTTGATGCACAGTTTATTTCGTTTTTTCCATTTAGGAAGCGAGTACTCTTCCTGATAAAAAACGAAAGTATGTAAATGGATGCGCAGATCGATTTTGCAATTCATCTAATTTATTGACACGCGGTGAAATACAACGTTGCAAATCAATTATTATTCTCCTATAAAATGAGATTTATGTTTGAAATTTGATATTGAAGCTGACCAGTAGCATGCAACAATTTTCGTTCAAGTGCATAAGCCGCATAAACAGATAGGAAAATACTGAAAAAGTTTCGCAAGCGTACACAGCTGACTCAGGACTAAGTAGTCTTTAACTGTTATCAAACCGAATGTTAATGGCAAATTTAGGCGAGTCGTGGCAGCTATAAGGTACAGCCGGATGCAGTAGTTCACTCAACTTGATCAAATTTAAAAAGTTCAAATAGGCCGTCCCCCGATCGAAATAACGATAAGACGGAAAACAATTGAAAGTCTGGCATTCAATAAAAAAAGTAAGGCCATTTAATTATAAGGCCTTTGCGTTTAAGGTGATGTGATACCCACACTATTACTCAATTCTGGGTTCCCGTTTTTCTCCTTAAGCTGATGCGATACCCACGCTATTACTCAAAATTGGGTTCCCGTTTTTCTCATTCAATTTTTAATTTTAAGAAAAAAACTCTTTGATACGTTGTAGTTCTTTATTAAACTTAAAACGTGTCAAAGAGTTTTTTTCAAAAAGTTTAAAATTGAAGGAGAAAAACGGGAACCCATAACTGAGTGATAGTGTGGGTATCACATCACCTTAAATTGCAAAGTAGGTATAGTAATGCATTCCCGCAGCGCGAAACGCGCCTATGGAAGGCGAAAATCCATACGGAATTTGAAAAACAAACGATGCGCGCTCCCGTACAAAGGCTCAAGTACCGAGACGGTACCTACAAAGAAAGGAACGGGAGAAAGAGCACGCGTCCTTGGGACTCGCCGCCGCAGCCGCTAAGAAGACGCCTACATATTTGCGCGCACAACACACAGCGCTGAGAGAGAAAGTCCGCGGAGATTCGTGCGACTCATTATTACGGCGAATCCTGCAGTCTCTACGTTCTCCTTTGTGATTCTAATAGACATCCACGCAACCGATTACGCGAGCGCAAGGGTGGGGAGGGTGGGGGGGGGGGGGAGATGCAGTGCCCAATTCCTCGTTACGCCGATTCCCTCAAACGCGAAATCGGGAAATGCTTATCACTGTTGAAGCGTGCGGCTACTCTATTTCCGCTTTGTTATTATTATTACTATCTTTCTCGCGCCGAATCCGTGCTGATTAGCATGTTTTGCGCGTCTTAATCAATGAGTCGCTGGAGACGGACAACGCTTGTCTTTACCGGCGGATTTTGTTCGACTTTTCCACTTACTGTCGGCCGTGTCCAGCCGCGCGAAACGTGTCTTTTTCGCCGAATTGCGCCGAAACTTACGTGAGTTTGGATTGCGATGCGTACGTGCTAAACGGCTCTTATCTGACAAGAGAGCTTTTCCTTCGAGTTTCCGATTAGAACCTGGCCGTTACGACTGCGCAGTGCGCAATCAAGTTTTGACAAAGTCGTGCCTCGCTCCTCGTTATGCAACGTTATAATAATCGAGCTGCATGCACATCGGGACTTAATAAAAATTTGGTAACGCTTGATGAAATCCTCCAGACCGGGAAGAGAAAAATACGAGCCAGTGTGGATGCTGTTAGGTGGCTGTAGCTCGTGATAAAACCCGCAGAGGCTGTTTACTATTTCTCAATGTATTATGAAAATTGAAGGCTATTACGAATTTGCTGAAATAACGTTGTATAACAGGTAGCCGTTACCAAATCTCCGTTGGATGTATTTTGTACGATTGCTTACAAGACCTCAAGATGTTGTATGTAATTTGAATGAAAATGGGGGACTAAAGATGAAAGTGTTTTGGCAAATCTCGAGCTCAAGTATAAGAATGCCAGGTCTACATAAGAGCAGCACGTGATCGGTAGAACGAATGAGAATAGCTAAAAAGTAGAGTTTTTCAAAGTGAGCAGAAGCAGCTAATCAGGTTTGCATCGTTGAGAGCGCGAAAGACATCCCTAAATAGGAGCGAAGAAGAAAAGAGTCGACGCAACTTACGTGTGTCAAAGTCAGACTCGTCGCTCGCGGGGCTCTCGCTAGCGGTGACGACGACCTGAGCAGTCACTGTCCAGCAGGCGAACGCCAGGATGAGCGCAGCACCGGAGCACCGCATCCTCGCCATATCGGCCGCTCTCCGGAAAATTCCCAATGAAAACTGTGCTCCAGAGGATGAGTGGCAGCCTTGCAAGGGCTACGAGAGTCCGCTGCTGCCTATGCTCGCGCGCAAACGAAACTAAGGCATGACCTGCACGGGAAACTCGCGGGCTTTTTCGAAGCGAGCGTGTGCGTGCGAGCAGCCAGCAGGTGAGTCGGCCGGAGGAGGGGCAAGAGTACTCGAAGCAGACTCGCGCTCGCGGGGGTAGAGAAGAGGGAGAAGGCTGGAGCGCGCGAACGCGGTATAGCGGATAGCTTTGTCTGATAAACTAAAGACGGGCCCCTTCATATTCCCTCTTTATATGCGAGAGCCCCCTTCTCTCAGGGCCCGCTCGCTCTCTCTCTCTCTCTCTCTCTCTCTCTCTCTCTCTCTCTCTCTCTCTCTCTCTCTTATACCTACGCCGAGGCGATGGTGATGAGCAGCGGAGTGGAGTGCTGGAGGCTGCAGGAGCACGAAAAACTTTTTGCATTTTCAGAGGATGAGAAGGCGGTAGTAAATCCGTCGGTAAACAATAATAATAATGGTCTAGCCAGTGCGGCCTTCCCAGAACGTCCAGTTTTTCTCTTCTCCGTCATGAAGTGCTTTCGTTGTTTTTAGGTCGAGAGAACACAATACACGTAAAGCGAGGCGTGATTATGAGGGCACGGAGGCGAGAAAAGAGCGATTATCTGATTATCTGTACCCGCAAATGGAAGTTCGAATAGAAGAAACATTAAATTAGCACAAGTCACAAATCACAAGTGAAATTCCGGGCTTCCCAAGTACCGCCCATTATTTTTCTTTTCCATGTAACAGCTACTCCAAGCTCACACCGCAGCGTTGCCCATATATCCGATTGGCGCGCTATTTCGGTTGATGCGCGCCACTTAGCCAGGCATGAATTTGTAACGAGGCATTGTCTTTCCGAATTCGGACTGACCGCTTCATTTGGCTCTAATGTAGCTCTTTTAATTTCGTCGGCGATATTATTGCGCGCGACGATTCTCTTCTACGTCTGTTTTTCGCGCTTGTTTACAAGAGTTAATTTATGCAAGCGTGCAAACAAGCTTCGGCAGTCTCCTCGGATAAATAAATTCTGGGATTGCCAGAGAAACTTCCGACAATGCGAGTTTTTATTTTTTTATGTTTTAGTCTCTTCGGCACCCAGCGCCAGCTCGAAAAAAAGCAAATCATTTCTATCGCTGGTGTAAAAGTTGGATTCGACGAAATTTCATTGTGAGCCGGTTTTCCAGGAAGTATGAGAATTGGAAATTTAATAAAGTATATAGAGTTTAAATAATTCGATGCTCTAGTACAACTACGTGAAATTAAAGTTATATCACAATTAATGCATTCAGCTCAGTTCATCTTTAATCGCAAGTTCGTTGTTCCAGTAAATGCATACGGTTTTAGCTAAAAAGAGTTTTTATTTCAGACTACGATTCTCAATCGTTCATTTACTTCTTTTGTTTTGTTCGCAGGTTACGATTTCAAAGAATCGTTAAATTATAAGAATTAAAGTGGCCTGACCGCCCGAGTCCTGCTCACTCGAGTTTTTTACCTACGCAGCATCAGGAAGTCTAGAAATAAACCTTGATTCAGATTGCAGCGCACCTACTTACCCTCTACATAATTTCATATTCCGAGCGACGAGCGGACAGAAAACGCGTGACAAAACGCCCGTATTTGTTTTGATGATCCGAAATTATTTTCGTATACAAAGATCAAGGTCGAAAAAAGCTGTACACATGTGTGTGTATTATATATATATATATATATATATAGAGAGAGAGAGAGAGAGAGAGGAGAGAGAGAGAGAGAGAGAGAGAGAGAGAGAGAGAGAGAGAGAGAGAGATGCATCCGGCAACTACTGTTTTACCGCGGTCGAATTGCGAATGCCACTGGCGTCGCGTAAAACGTTTCTCGAAGTGTACACTTCCAGTAGCTCGTGTGCGTATGTATATATGTCGCCGTCATAATATATTACGCACGCTCCCCTCGCATGAGAGAGACCAGAAATCATGAAATGTCTCGTATATACGTGTGCGTGCCACATTTTTCCGAGCGCGCAAATTCCGAGAGATCCGCGAGAGACTCTGACGCAAAAGCCTATATCCAATCTCTCTTATATATGATCTCTCTTTCTCTCTCTCTCTCTCTCCTCCTCTCTCGTTTTCCCACGCGAGAGCAGAAAAATCTGTCCGTTTACAGAGGCAGGGCTCGAGTGCATGAACAGAGAGTCTGTCAGTTGGCGGCAATTCTGGCAGCAATTCTGGCGGCAATTCTGGCGGCTCTCCGGGGGCTCGGAGAAATCTAAGCTAAAGGTGGTTCGCGCGCCCGCATCTTTTACTCAATCTCCAGCGAATACGCACGGCCCAACGAGTGACTTGAACGCCTAGACTACTAGCCGCGTGCGCCTGCATTCTTTATCTCTCTTTCCCTCTGACGCTAGCTGTCTTTCTCTGCGTCGGCTGAACTTTAAGCCTATAGTGTCCCCTGCACATGTCTCCTCGAGTCGGGAAAAAGGATTTTTGCACTCACTAAAAGTACGGTGTACGGAAAAATTCTTCGCCCCTGAGTCGAGGTGTACGTATTAATTACTTTCAGACTTGTAGTGCTTGAAATATCTGATTTAGTATAATTGTTGCTGTTTCAATAGAAAACATTCTTTTAGCTTATATATTGAGAATGAATCCTAAAAATGTAATTGAAAATTGCACCGAGAGAAAGAAATCAGTAAAAATTACCAAATTGTCAAGTAACCCTGAGGCAGACTTGTAAATCCAAAATTTTTACCAAACTTTTTTGGCAATTTTTACTAAACATTTGGCAACTTTTACTAAACTTTTTGTAAATTTTACAAAACTTTTTGTAAAAATTGCTAAAAAGTTTGGTAAAAATTTTGGATTTACAAATCTGCCTCAGGGTTACTTGACAGTTTGGTAATTTTTACTGATTTAAAATTTAAATTTTTAATTTAGATTTAAAATTTTTACGGTTTAAATTAAAAATCAGACAAGTTTGAAGCGCGCATGAATGTCTCGAGGTAATTTGGCCACTTTTTTTTTTATCTATCTTCACTTATCCGAAAGCTTGAATAACTACTGTTTGCAGCTTCCAAATATGAAAAATATACCTTATAAATCGTTTTTAATTGTTTGACAGTGATCACTAAATTTTTATGTAAGTTTCTTTTTTTAATTTTCAGAGAGTCACGTGTTTTATAAAGTCAAAACAGCAAGTATTTCGTTTATAGTCGAAATATAAGCTAAAAACCCCAATTGAAAAAAAATGATACGGACAGGAACGGGAGGTCTTTTTCTTAAAATTCGTATGCAAGTAATATAAAATTTTTTTTTGTAATTTATAAAAGTAAAATACTTTTGCGTCTATAATTCACCTAGTTCGACCTAAACCCAAGATAAATAGTTTTTAAGTATGTATAATATGTATTGCTATTGTTGTTAAAGTGAATAATAATAATATTTGTTGTTATTATTATTATTATACTCATGTATTAAAACATAAGAATGCATATTATACATAAATATACGCAGCCAAGACAAAGCTAATATGAATAGCGCATAACCGACGTAACGACGCCAACCGATTGAGCTCAGCAAAAACTCCAAATTTGCAAATAGCAAAGGGTTTATTTTACAAAAGTTATTGAAAAAAAATGGCAAAGTTGAGGCAATCAAACATTAAAAATAAAGTGATATAGAAATAAAAAACAAAAAAAGGTTGTGTAATGTACCAGTAAAAGGAAATAAAAACATGTTTTCTGGTTTTGTAGAATCTGTAAAGAAGATGTGATCCAATCGATATGAGAAGGTGTGAAATTCGTATTACATTCACTAACTATAAGTTATTTATGTGTCCCTTTTGTGGAGAAGAAACTTTAAAAATATGATTAGCAATAGTAGGGAAGACCGGGGCTAGTTGGCCGACTTTCTACATTTTATTTTTTTCTGCAAAACAGTATTAATTAATTAACAAAACTATTTTAATACATGAAAGTACTTCATATAGAGCATCTTCATGATTTTTTTCAAATTTGTAAATTGATCACAAAAAAAGATAGAAACAAGTTTCTAATTGGATGATTTTTGGTCAACCTGCCCCATAAGCGGGGTAAGGTCGCCACGTGCCTGTGGTAAGTTTACTTATAATAAATCATTGAGTAAATAACGATATTATTATATTATATAAAAGAATCACATATGAGAATGTAACATTGAACAAAAAATAAGCTATAATCAGCTAAAAACTATAAATTACCCAAAATGTATAAATGGAGGCTTTATTAGACTTCCTTAGATTTTCTGTATCAACATTCAAGAACTTTTATATATAAAAATAATGTTGTTAATTAGATATTAAAATAGTAAAATGATTAGTTAAACAATCTGCCTGTTCTCAATAGGTCAGTCAGCAACATACCCGAAGCGAACACTAATTTAAAAATTCTCCTAATAATATTAAAAATTGAAAGATAAAAAAAAATACCAAGTGGTAAAATTGTAAAAAAGCAATCATTTTGCCCTACGTTAAGAAAAAGTAGATTAACAAAATGTTTCAAAGAATTACACAACATTTTTCAAAATGTAAAATTTTTAACAACATCTCAAAAAATTTTAAAACTTGCGTATTTCCAAAACGCATGATGCTTTTCAACTGAAAATTAAAACAAATATTCCTTATTCCATTTTATTTTACTGACATCAACAGTATTGACCTCGGTTACTCTAACTATATGAGTTATTAACCTTTAGTCAACCTCCCTCGTATGCCAACTAGCCCCGGTCTCCCCTAAATTTCATTGATCAAAATGAATTTTTTGATTCGTTTACATCAAAATCCTCACCATCCTACACTTTTCTAGACTTTGAAAATTGGCTATCGGTATTAATGGTAGTTCTTCTAATGCACTCAAATAAATACTTATAGGTAACTCAACCCTCGGTAAGCGGTGTATGTACCAACTTTTTGATTACAAGGAAAACTTACTTAAATAAGTTAGATTATCTCTTTACTTTTTTTTCATACACACTCGAGAATGATTTCTTCAATACCATAGCACATCTCTACTATAGTTTATTTTTAATACTCTGAACAGTATTTTTAAACGCATTTTATTAAAAGTGCTTCTACTACTGCGTAAATGTTTTTTGCAGACGAGATTGCATAATGCCAATATTTATAATATATCCCTTTTGTTCGTGAAAATTTTGCTGAATCTGAAAAACATTTTTTCACGATATTTACATTATCAAATCGATTTTAAAAATGTTCGCATACTAAACGTGTAATCCTATGTAAAGATATGAAACAATTTTGCGATATTTAAATGAACTGATACAATCGTGAAAGTAAGTAAACAAATCGATTTTACAATACATCTATTCTTAGAAACAATACATTGCAACAGTTTTCAGAGATACTAGAACCCTCAAATATTGACGACAAAATGACGATATTAAATGTATGATTTTAATACGAATGATGAATAATTCATACATATTGCGACCAGTAAATCTATGTGTATTCTTAAAAATAAAAAATAACAATGTAAAACTTTTTAGTGGCATAAATATTCTACTGTCATTCATATAAAGATACGAGAAACACTTATAAATGTTGCTTTGCCGACAAGGTCTAAAACCAGGAAGATTGAACAGACAAAAAACTGAGTAAAACTTTTAGAGAAAAATAAAGAAGTGTATGCTAAGAGCTGCTGTTTCCGTCTTGTACTCTTGTGATGTTGTGATTATATTTGAGACATTTGTTTTCGTGTCTTAAAGTGGTAATAAAGTATAAGATTTTTCGCATTAACATTGGAAAGTGTCTTTTATTTATATAATGCGGAATGGCCAAAAAGTAATGCGTCAGCAATTTTTGTATTACTTTTTGCCACATTCAAGTTTGTAAAAAATCATCTTCTACTCCGCATCTGTATATATCCTTGTATCAGGCTAACCACAGGAAATACAATTAATAAATAGTACGCTACTGTTATATAATATATATGTAATACTACGTATATCAGAGAATGCGTCTTTATCATACAAAGGGAAAACAATAATAATATTTATAGTGTATATATAAACTTGCGAGCGAAGGAATGCCATTATTTCACTTCTGTATTGGTCTTGACACTGTCTGCAGTGGCCATTATTAAAGTTAATTGCGCCTCATAAGTAATCGATAATTAGGAGCAGTGTAACATCCTAACGCTATTCATTTGAATTGAAAGAGCGGTGCATGATGCCGCGTATGCGCCGCATAAACACGCAAACAGTTCTAAAGAGCCCAGGCGTTGTCCAACCCACGCAATTGTGTTCCGTATAAGTACATGCCTTTTTTCCATCGCAAGTCGAGGAAAGCGCGGGGAATCAGTGTCCACGTGTGCATGCGTATTCCTCGAGTCTCTTGAAAACGACGTCAGGCATGCGAAAAGCAGTGGTCACGGAATTTCACCTATATGAAATTAATGTCCGCTCTTTCTTCCTGTCGATGAAAAGACGAGCCAATCCAGCTACTCATGGATTATTTATCGAATTACAGAGTACTATACAGCAACTCTTCGTTTGTGTAAGCGTCCATTAATTCCCGGGTGCGTAAATAACTAATAGTTGCCGCGTTCTCGCGCATTGCAATTCAGGGAGCGTGCAGGCTAACCGCGGAGCGCGCTCGACGCCAATGTGTCAAAGGCTCGCTGCAGCGCACGCGCGTTTATGTGCACTGCTATACAGGTATGTGCACATATATATTACAGCGGCGCGGCTTTTCCATCTCTGTGTGATTTACTTCATTCAAGCGCCGTTGCTCCACGCGCTCAGTTCATAACCCGATGAAAATGGAATTCCCCATTAGCCTATTTTATGCGTCGAGGTGTATGCCTCGTATACATTTCTTATATACATATGTACATATATGCTCTTTTTTTTTTAATGTATTAGATAAGCCGTGGGCCGAGTAATGTA
This sequence comes from Torymus aiolomorphi, assembly GCA_036365515.1. NCBI lineage: Eukaryota > Metazoa > Arthropoda > Insecta > Hymenoptera > Torymidae > Torymus > Torymus aiolomorphi. The sequence goes on from CM070877.1 coordinate 154,950,774, forward strand.
GCTCTCAGAGCCGCGTTCTGTACACACCTCGTGCGTATTATAGTGATTTTTCGCGACTGGGGCAACCATGAGCGAAACGACGACACGACGTTCTCTTTGTCGTAGTGCGATGCGCTAGTTTTGCAATTGCGGTTATTATTTATTATGGCAGAGTGAGAATTGTGTTACATCCATTGAATAATTCCATTCTTGTGGATCGCTTGGGATTTCTAGAAAATCGATATAAAAGAATATGTTTTATTGGTTATAACGGTTCTTCAAACTGATAAAGAACTTGAATATAATTACGTTTACATGCGTTTACTCAAATGATCATTAAGTGATCTAGTGCAGGTTATAAATTAAAAACTATAATTACTATTGTAGTCAACGTATGTACACAATTGATTGACCCGTATTATGAGCTCGAAATATCTCTCGGTACTAATCAATCGACTGCAATAACTTTTTAAACATGCTAAGTAATAACATGATATATTTTAATCTAGGCAGAAAACCTTTATAGTATGAACCAAGTCAATAATTGAAAATAAGTTTAAGTAGCTTTCACAATTTTTTCGTAATCATACATGCGTATGATAGGGGATTGCTGATGGAATACAACTCTTATTTTTAATTTCTGCCAATAAAAAGTTCTAAGCTAAAGAAATACTTTATGCAAAGACCACCCTGGTGGAAATCCAAAACATTTTCTAACTATTAACTGGCCATTTATATTAGAAACTTGCTATAAAATGGGAATTTCCCTTTTCCAGTTTCTAGCTCCCGGTGAAACGCTTTTTTCCCTATTATTCGAACATTTAATAAATTGAAAAATAGAATGAGTTTTGCGAAGATAAACACAAGCTTGTTCTTGAGTATTTTAAAGGTATTAAAACTGATCAGTTTTTTTAGTCCGGAAATGGCTAGTAGAAGGCCTGTTGTTATGACAAGGAGTGAGAGAGACAGAATGTAATGTCAATAAATACATTCTACGTAATATCTTCAAAAGGACTACTGTAAATGGTTTTTCTGTCTGCTCATATTGTTTATATTTTAGTAAGCTATCAGTTACAGCTGAATACCGTCCAATTTAACGTCAATTCTTTAAGTAAACTTAAAACGAAAATTTGGAGGTTATGTCCAATCTATTAAATGTGCGAAACTAGTCATTTTTTCTACCTATTTATTGAGATTGTTGGCCATTTCAGATAGACAAATTTCCACCAGGGCAGGTGAACATTTATTTATAAATATAGCGCTTATATTAACGTTACGTTTTAAAAATAAATCTTCACTATAATTCTGACGTTAGAACCTTTTTTCTACTAAATAAATTACATAATGTTAGTTGTTTCGCAGTAAAGAGCTTGCCGCAATAATCCTATCTACCAGAATATACGGATACATGAATATGCCTGATGAAATGACAAAAACTTGTATCAAAAGGAAGACAATTGTTTAATCGGTAGGTTCGATAATTGGTTTGAATTTAGATTAGCAGTACACACGCCTTACTCCGAACCTCCATAACGCATGAATCGCGTTGAAGCCCCCTCTTACGTAACCGTTCCAAATCTAACAAAGGAATCGAAAATCGGCCGGCCGCCCGCGCTGTACAAAGGGGGCTAGAAAAAAAGGTCTTACGAAAGAAGCTTCTTGCGGTATTGCCAGAAAAGTATACACAGACACACATACATATATACATAGCTGTCGAAAGGCGAAACTAGCTCGCGCACGCGGGGCGTCGAGAGCTCGAAATCGATTCGGCCGAGCGCAGATTTTCTAAACATACGCGCGTATGTTACATACGCCGTCGGCGCTCGGGGAATCGGAACAAATTATGCGTACAAGGTCGCGGCGTTTCGGTGTTGATCGCTTTCTCGCGCACCAGCTGCCATTGCGTAATCCGCGCGAATCCCGTAGCCGGCGATTCGGGATTTAATTAATTACGCCTGGCCCCTGAGTGTTGATCGACGGATTTGCAGGGTTGTCAAGGTGGACGCATGACGTGAGAGCCCCTGATGGACGGCCAATTCCGTACGCGTGAGAGTGTCGCTGTCATTTGTCGAGGCGCTCACAGATGATGGAGATGTCTTGTTGCGTTCGTGTGCAAAATACTCCTAGTATTTTGAAGGTTTTCCTTTATGAGAAAAAGAGCTTAATTAATCATATTCAAAGTACATAGTTGCAAATTACATCTACGGAGTATTGCCCAAGTTTCTTGTAAAACTTGTTGATGCGACATTTATTATTTAAAAAGTCTTTTTCAATTACGAAAATGAGTAGACAGTCTTCTTTATGATGCTTAGGATATTCTTGGAAAAAGGCAAAAGCCTACACTATGCCTCTTGATGCAGCATACTAAATGAGAAAAATTTACATATGAATCCTTCAAATGAACTATAAATTTTCACTTGTTTAGACATTATAAACTTATGAAGCATAAGGCAAAATTATGATCGGCTAAGTCGGATTGCAACCGACAAGTTCATATTTTCATAACAATTGTTTTTTATTACATCAATGACTCATACATTATTAATATGCTCATATTCACAGTTTTATATTTTATTTTACAAACTTACATAATAGGTAGTAATAAAAAAAAATCAATGTAAAAGAACAGAAGAATAAGATCTTTCTGTAAAAAATTCTTAAGTGACAAACGATCAAGTTATCGGCAAAAAGCGCAAGAATATTAAGGCGGCAATAGGGTATCGATCGGATACTTGGCGTATAACTTATTCGAAAAGCTCTTAAACAACCTAGACACGGTATCCTCCAGTGCGGGCTTTACTTCGGCGGACACTATCTTCCAGTTATCGTTTAGGAAGAGATTCATCGCGTCAGCCAAGGTCTCATCGCCGTTAAAGAGATTGTCCAGGTGAATGCTCGCGTGGCCGACGTCAAAGTCGCAGTAGAACTCGACGACGCGGAAGTGCGTCTTCGCGGTGCTCCGGTCGATGTAACGCTCGCCTTGAATCGTGACGATCACGTCGATGTCAGTGTAGTTGCCGTAGGCCAAGCCTTGACCGGTAATAGGTAACATGAGAATCTTGCCGTCCATTATATAGTTGGAGCGCATCTCCAGGTGCGGAATGTAGAGCTTCAGCCGTATTCGCTCCTTGTCCATGTCCAACCTGAGGAGATATTTAGTAAATATCGTGACCTACTTATTTCTGCTTTACTTATACAGCAAAAAAGAAGTTTCTTACTTCTCAAGCAAAAAAGTCGAAATGTCTTAAAGGGCTAATTAACTATCGAGCTTTCTCATATTCGTCTATTTCTAATTAAAATAGTCTCATTAAAGCATCATTTTAACATTATTGATAACATTATGACTATGTTTCAATATTAAATAAACTATGAAGGATATGCATGATCAAGTATTGCGTGTGTCAATTGCGTATATTTTCAAGAATCAACTTTGCGCAATGTGTTGGCATTTATTATAAAGCTCTTACGCAGACAAAAATTAATATTAAAAGAAAACAGAAACAATACGTAACATAATACAACCGAATGTGTAAACAAACCAATCTTGTGTACACACCGGCACATTACCTTCACTCGAAGCATGTTTATTTTATATTGGTATATTTTTAAATACAATTTAATACAGAATCAATAGTCTGATCATAATAAACAGAGTTGATTAATTGAAAATTTCAATAGAATAGAAATGTCTGGAAAAAACAAATTGTTTATTATTTATACTTAATATTTCGTCAGAACTAAAAGATGAAAAAATAAAATTTTTCCTCCATAATCATGAATTCTGCAGCAAAGAAAAGAGTCATTAAATTAATTTTCAATTTCAATGCGCTACTCACTTGACACTCTTCAAGATGAAGTCCGTTCCACCCCAGACTCTAATGTTGGTATAGGCCGACCTGATGGATACGGGTCCAGCCGCCTGACTGAGTTCGATCTCCGGCACATTGAGAGGCTCGCACGGCGGTATATTCAGCAGCGGTATGCCCGTCTTCAGGTACGGCCTTAGCGACTCGACGCTGCGCTTGATGCACTCGTTCAAGTACGGATCGCTCCGGTGACATATCCTCAGAAAGCTCGCTAGCGGAGAAAAAGTAAGGCAACTTTCGTCTTACATCCCCCAAATGGAAAAAGAATGGAGAAGAAAAGAAGTATCTGTCGTCTAGGAAGTATACTCACGTATCTCAGGTGGGCCGGTCGCGATGCCCGCGATTCCGCCGAAAACCGCCACGAGGATGACTAGGCGGGTGTACATGCTGCTGCTGCGGCCTGTCGAAAAGTTGCTCGCGGAGTAAGTCGGCCGTGGGCGAATGCGCGCGCGGTCCGCCGATGCACCGTCAGCCAGCGATTCGCTGACACCTCCTTTATTTCGGCGCTTCTTGTCAGCCGCTGTCTTTTCGCAATGATAAAATAAGCGCATGTCAATTGCATTCCACTGTACGCACAACAAATCGCCCGCTCTTCTCATTAAACTCGTTCGAGCGATCCGTTTTTTCTCGCGGCCGACGAGACAATTCCGAGAACGCTGAGCGGCACGTGCGCGCGCGCGCGCGCGAAGGTATATCGAAAGCTCGCGAATATACGGACATCGTTTCCAAGTAGTGTTGCTTTAAATAGACCGCTTTATCGCTAGTCGTTTGCATAATAAAGTGACACTCCGCTGTAAAGCTACTTTTAACTTTTATTGATGTTTCGCGTAAAGTCTCCCCCTTCTTCTGTGCGTGCCTTTAAAAAAAAGAGAACAATTACAAGCGATGCGTACGCTCGCGTACCTTGGAATTCATTCCATTCTTACAGCTCGAGCTCCAGATGCTGACGGCTCGCAAAACGATTAAAGCCCGCCGTCATCGATCGACCCACTTAAAGCTCCCTCGTACGCCTCTGTGTCTTACTATTGCAAACATAATGATTAATTCGCCACTCAATACGACAAAATGCGGTTAAAAATAGCCAGTCCGCGCCACTGGCATTTGCAAAAACACTCGCGTAATCGGATTAAAATTGTCACTCGCATCACCACCATGGCAATTAGTTCATCTACCTTACAGGTGTTGTGCGTGCGCAAGAGATTTATCTCGAGCTTATATTATAAGCATCCCAGGCTTGATTTATCTGGACGCTTGTTTTCATAATCGCGGCCGTTCTAATGCAAAACACGGAAGCGCGCACACGCATAAGGACATATGCGAGCACAGCAGCAGTGACAGCAGTATAGAAGAAAGTGCGATCATGGCGTCTCGTCATAGGCGATGCATTTGACGAGCACAGAGGCCGTCTGCAAGGCCTTGCCCCGTATAGAGAGACTTAAGGAAATCGCTCGAAGAAAAGAGATCTGACTAATAAGACCTAGAGCAAAGTAGAGAGAGAGAGAGAGAGAGAGAGAGGGAGGGAGAGAGAAACATCGGTTAGTGGCGCGCGAGTATGCGAGCCATCGGTCCATGGCCCAGATCGCACGCCCTTCCACGTTTGAGTATAAAAACAACGGCTGGTCCATCAAGTGCTTGCACTCGGGCACGCGAGCGTTCGTGCATCTGAGCCTGTGTCTTCGCTTTGTTCTTATATTTTCGCTTCTAACTTAGTTTATAGTTTAGAGCTTAAGCAAAATGTACAGACTCATCTGATCTCAGTAGATTTAGGAAGATCTATATGTGCATCGCAGTTAGCTGCACGGTCCTGCTCCTCTGCATCGTCATCACGCTGCTGCTCATGTTCTTCTACAAGCCCTTTCGGTTTTGGGAAGTGAAAAGTGTCGAGTACCGCTCCTATTAAGAATTAATACTTTTTACCGAAAGACTTCAATCGAGTCGTAAAAATGAAGTTACTACCAGTAATCCTGCTTATATCACTGGCGACCCTGAGCAGCTCATCGTCGCTACTGGAGCTGTCACAGGTCCTATGGTCGCGCCTCCTCGGCGGTGGTTACCGCAACGTGGGCGCTCTAGACCCGCTGCGAGTCCCCGTCATCAAGGTCGACCAATCCGAGGGCGATGCTTCTTACCGGGTAATCCTTCGTGACCTCGAGGTCATCGGCCTCAATGGCTCCACGATTGAGAGCGTCAACATCGTCCGTGGCAAACTCAAGTCTAACCTCAGCGACGACGAGGCCGGCTACGTCAGCTACAATGAGCAACGCGATCTTGACTCCATCAGGTACAGGTTCCACACGCTGATAAAGGAGCCGAAGCCCAGCGCTGATGATGATAGACAGGGCAGTGCTAGCGAGACATCAGAGACAATCCTGGAGTACGACCCACTGTACGTCAGAGCGAGACAGGAAGAGGATCTTCTGAAGGCTGCTAGCCAGAACAATCAGCGCAGCTATTATGGAAATGAAGATGTGGAGAGAGAGAGCAGAAGAGGTGGCTTCCAGCAGCAGACCTATAACAGAACGTACCAGTCGAACTACGGAGACATGAGGGTTGTGATCAATGTAAGCAATGATAAAGTTTATTTTATTTTCACAATTCATCTTATATGACACTACTACAAGAAAAGAAACAGATAAAAAAAATTGATTACATTGTTTTTCTTTTTTTCAAATACCTTCTAACTAGTCTACGCCAAGAAGTCCAGCTTCGGTCCGCGTAGCATACAGCCACAACTACGGGAACGCGCAAGACGAGAATGTCCGACCGTGCATAGGTGCTTGCCGACCAACTTACGCTCAGGAGTACGCTGAGCGAACGGAAAACCGACGCAACCCCGCCGACAGCAACAACGCGCGCGCCAGTTACCAGAATCAGCGTTACTCCACTCACCGAGCCGCCGATTCCGAGAAGTCGGGAGCTTACAAGGCCAGCGGAAAATTCGGCGGATCAGGTTTCTCGGCCGGAGCCGGCAGCGGACAGCGACATGGAGTCAATGGACAGAGCCAATTCTCCGTTATCACCGGAATTCCCAGTGCGGATGCGCAGCCCGCAGCTTCCAGCAACTATGAAGTAAAGACACTGGGTAACTCTGAAAACTATGGATTCAACGCGCAATATCAGAACAAACCTGGGATAAAGGGAGGTGTCAAGGGAGGTAGCGAATTCCAGGGCGCTGCTTCTAATAATTACGAAGTTAAGAGTCCCAGTAATGGAAACTATGGATTCAGCGCGCAATACCAAAATCAACCTGGTGTTAAAGGAGGTGTCAAGGGAGGTAGCCAATTCCAGGGTGCTGCTTCTGACAATTACGAAGTGAAGACTCAGGGCAATGGCAACTACGGTTTTAGCCCTCAATATCAAAATCAACCTGGTGTTAAAGGTGGTATCAAAGGAGGCAGTGAATTCCAAGGGGCAGCCTCCAGCAACTTCGAAGTTAAGAGTCCCAGTTACGAAAACTATGGATTTAGCGCGCAATACCAAAATCAACCTGGTGTTAAAGGAGGTGTCAAGGGAGTCAGCGAATTCCAGGGAGCTGCCTCTGACAATTACGAAGTGAAGACTCAGAGCAACGGCTTCAGCGCTGAATACCAGAATCAACCTGGTGTAAAAGGAGGCATTAAGGGAGGCAGCCAATTCCAAGGTGCCGCTTCTGACAATTATGAGGTGAAGACACAAGGCAACGCTTTCAGCGCTCTATATCAGAATCAACCTGGTGTAAAAGGAGGCATCAAGGGAGATACACCATTCCAAGGCGCCGCCTCTGATAACTACGAGGTGAAGACACAGGGCAACGGATTTAGCGCTCAATACCAGAATCAACCTGGTGTCAAGGGTGATGTCAAAGGAGGCATCAACTTTAGAAGCGGACAGCTGTCGGGCGAGAGCAACAATGGACAGCGTCCCAGTCAGTTCTTCGTACAGGCGGATCAAGTTAGCGATGCTCAGGGCTCCGCTTCAAACAACTACGAAGTCAAAGCTCAATACGGCGGATCAGGTGTCGAGGCCACAAATTCCGGAGTCAAGGGTGGAAGCAATTCCGGTGTTAATTACTCGGCCAACTACAGAAATGGACAGCTTAATATTCAAAGCCAGGGTGGTAACGATCAAAGATTCGGTGCGGGATATGAATCCAACGAAAGGAATAGCCAGCCGTCGGTCTACTTCAGAGGATCGACGAGTCACCCAGCACCGATTGCTGGTGAATACAAGTACGTATGGAATAATGTTAATACTAATTAATGATTGATTTTCGCAAAGTTATTTGTCAATAAGAAATTAATGGCATTTGTTTTAAATTAATTTTTAAATTTATATTTTACATCAAGAAAATTTTCTAAAGTTTATTTATATGGTGTTACAAAAATGATTACCTAGCTATGATGAAACGAATGATTTTGAAACATCATAATTCAATTTTTTATCGTTTCCTATCCAGTGCAATTTATGACGTTAAACGCAATTAGAATTATTTTCTTTTTTTACGAGCACTCGAGTGTATCAGGTTTACCACTGTCTTACAACTGTATTTACCACACTTTTTGTTTTTATGCGTAATAAATTTTCAAACGAGGTTGTATTTATAAACAAAGCGGAATTTTCTTCAGCCACGTAAGAAAGTAGCGTTGAACTGTAAAGAATTCAAACAATTTAGTTTCATTATGTGACTCAACAAAGATCTCCAAATGCCATTATTCTCAACAATAATGATCTTCTCTTGCTAAACTAGCAATACATCTTAAATGCATGACTGAGCAGCAGTGACTTTTGAAAGTGAAAGTATCATCGAAAATTAATTGTTAGCGATTCTTGCATATCCTGACAGTTTCGTATAGGCCTCTGTTAATTACAGATATTACTGCTTATTCGATAGAAATAATTACATAAATGCACTTTATGCAGAAATTTCCAACTTCGCCTCCAAGCAGTGATTAAGTCTATTTATTTTGGAAAAAAAAAATTGTATATCGCAAAGAAAAATCATAATTGAATTCTAACAAGAAATTACTTGAAGCACGTTACTGGTCGCATGTAAAAGAGCATTTTTATTAAGAATCGATTAATTTGTAGATCTTTGTGTAATAGCGAACAGGAGCGCCGCTATCAGGCATCTCAAGGTGGCAAGTTCGCCCAGTACACAACCTCGGCGAGTGTGGAACAATTCGAGCCGTACAAAGCACCGATGATCCGCCTGGAGAAACAACCCGGCTACGTTGACGTTGTGTATGCTCGCGAAACGCAACAAGGAAGCGATGGCCAGTCAGACAATCTGAAGGCCGCCGGGAGCTCCGTGGATCCGCGTGTTTACGGCTTGGAAGAAATAATGAAGGTACATATCGATAATCGGCTGGAGTTTGTCAAAATAAAGAATTAAGCCTTTCTCAGAGAAATCGAAGAAAGTGAAATCGAAGTTATAATAATAGCTGAAGGTCGGTTGCTCGATGAATCGGTAGTTTTAAGAAAAAGTAACATTCGTCGTAGTGTGATTCTATTCTAGAAAACCGATAATGCATGGCAATTAGCGGAGGAGAGAAGACGTGACCGCTCAGATTTCTATTTTATCAAACTCCAGATAAAGATTATAATTATTCTTGGTCGAAAAAATAATCTCCTAAATACTGATACTGCGTTTCGAAAAAGTGAAAGCTACATTTGATTAAACAACCTAGGAACTGGACGCGAACCAGCGTTACATCATCCACAACTTCACCCAGGGCGAATCTCTGAATAAGCGCAACGACGCCGCCAGAACGGCCGTGGAGTCGCGCAGACTCAAGGACTTGATCAGGTACGCCAAGGAGTACCAGGAGAAGCAGGGCTACTTCGAGGAGGGCATGGAGCTCATCTACCACTTCGGCAATCAGAACGAGACCTTTGAGGACAGGCAAACGAACGAGACGCTCAACCGCAGAAAGCGCCAGCACACCACCGACAACGAAGAGGTGCACTTATATATATGCTCTTCATTTTCCCACGTGTATTAAATTTGCCGTGTTAGGCGGGATATTGCAACGTCCTTAATTGTTTCTTTTTCTTCTGCTTCTTCGTAAATAATAGCCGGCACATTGCAAACTATTGATGAATACATACTCGCGAAGGGAGGAAAGCGTTGCAAGATAGCTTTCCCGAGTTATCAGATAAAAGCCCAGAGCGAAGCGAAAATAGCGTGAGCCGAGTTTTGACGGTAGGCGAGCTAAAGTGTTTTTCCCCTCTCAGGTTGTTTGTTTTTGTTACAGGAGGACGTGATGCACGTGATAGTGCGCGTTCGCGTGCCAATGCTGGGCATCCGCGCCAGCTACGGCCTGCTGGGAAAAGTCGGAAAACAGCCGGTGCGAGGCAACGGTCTTCTCGCCGGAAACTTCAGTAAGAAAGTTATACACGCTTCTCGCTTTACACTGCCGCTTACGCAATAGCAAGCAAGTGTGCACATAAACTCGACCGACACCCGTTTTCCTTTATACTTGCCAAAACAAAACCGAGAGCCCGCAGAAATGACGTAGTGAAATAAGTTTGTGTGCGTGTGTATCGAGGCGGTGAATCCGTGAGCGCATGCTATACCTGTTCGCCGGTTTGCGCAAGTCCGGACCGTATTTACTGTCATACGACTTTTTTAAGGGGACTTTTCCATATGCGGCAATTTTCTCTTTTATCCTTTGTCCAAAAATACGGGGTCACCCGTGCTGAAATGATGTTGATTATGGGTTTAAAACGCTTGTTTACGATTATTGACGAAACTTCTGTGTCTTTTTTTTTTCACGTAGCCTGAATTGGAATTTACATTATTATGTCATTTTCATAATAATATTTCATTTTTTTTCTATTGAAAACGATTAAAAATACTTTGCGTAATCAGAGATTTAAAAAAAAAGCTCAACCGGAATCACTAATTTTATTTCATAAGTACTATATCTTGCACTGAAAGATTTTTCTCAAAACCTGATTCAAATCCTTTTTCCGGATGTTGTGCAGACTACTATAATCTCATTATCAGACTCTCGCCACGTTAAAAATTCATGTACCAAATAGCATTTTCATGATCTCATTTATGCACATAACATGCACATAAAGTCATAAGTTTTATTGTTTGAAATAAAAAATGCATTGTCTATAACAGTAATCTATCTTCAGTCATAAAGCATAGTTTTATTTGTCTTTCAGCCGACGTAATTGGCGATTTCACGGTGGAGCTGAAGAAAGTCGACAACAAGACAATGATCGTACGTGCCGCGCGTGCAAAACTTGTCGCCAAGGATCGTAATGTCAAGCTCCAGGGTATGGAAGAAAAGGGACCAGTCAACGAAATCCTTACCCAAGGTAAACTCATTGATTTTGGACAGAAGCCCTTATCTCTGAAATTTTAAATACGTGTGAGTTAGTTAGTAATACGTCAATTTGATCGTACAACTGAATCTGGAAAAGGAACCGCGCAAAAAGAGGGCACATAATGCGCGCGCGCGCCCCTAATATCGGAATTTACGTCTGTGATCGCGATTATCGGTACTGCATGCTCGAAATTATGTAAAGGCACCGCTAGAAAAGCCACGAGTCCGCGTTACGCGCACGCGCCAATTTGGTCTTCCCGCATGGCAGCCACGCGTGAAATCACAATTCGAGCAACGCGACTGACTTTTCCGAGCGAATTTTCCCGCTTGCACGCGCGAAAATTAACGAATTTCTTGCTCACGCTCCGCTTCCGCGCGCAAATAAGGAAAGACGCGGCAGCTCCCGGCCCGGAGTCACTCGAACTCTTTCCGATGGGAATTCCCGATCAATAATCACCGTTTTCGCAATCCGCCGTCATAAATCCCCATCGGGACGTGTGATTATTGCGACTGCAGCCATTGCAGCAAAGAGCGCTGAAAGAGGCAAAAAGGAGGAGAAAAAGCAGCGGTAAATACTCCTATAAGGCAGCTTTACAACTAATACAATCATCAGCGATAATTAAATTGGCGACTCCGTGTTATTATATTTGCCGTCGAGATCGCGTATACGGTATTTTTGCTCCCGCGGCGGCGTTTTGAAACGTGTATATGATATATATATATATATATAAGATAATTTCTGCCCGGTGTAATGTTGAACTTAGACTCGCGGCTTACAATTAGAATTCCTGTGTGCGCGCGTATACAAGTCGATGGCTTTCCTTTCACAGGTCTGATGGCTGCCGAGGCGGTCGCGGCTATGATCGCCGATGACCTGGCGACAAAGGCCCTCAGCGAGGGGAACACCGACGGCATGATCTACAAGATGTACAAAAATCTACCGGTCATCGAGAAGTCTTAAACGAGACAATATAATATATACCAGCGAGCATTTATCAGACTATTACATTATACTATTTCTTTTTTTACTTACGTAACTAAGTTCAGCGATGTTATTTGTGCGATTATTAATTTATTATAGGCAGCTGCTTATATATTTATTCGCCTACTTATTTATCTATTTATTTGCCATTGTTTTTATTTACATGTCTTCATACATTCTGTCTTATCTGTATTGAATTTTATTCAATTTTTTGTATTTTTCAAGGAAAACATCAAAATAAACTCTAAATTATTTACTTCGTCTTGTGTATTTAGTCATATTTTTATTAATTAAAACTAATTTTATTATTTACCATGGGAAAATTAAATAATTTATTAGGAATTTATTATGCTTGTAAATAAATTCGCAAGATCATTGATTTGATAATAATGCTTATTAACTACATAAATTGTTATATGTAAAATGATTACATAAAAATGTCTCATCTTTTCGTCGAAGAGATGAACATTATTATTTTAATAATATAATATTGATCATCCCTCAACTTCACTTCTTCATAATCATTACTCTCGAGGATAACGTGACTTTTTGCAACTGAAAACTCGTAAAACGTAATTCGTAACTCGTACTCGAAAATTTTACTTGAAAACAACTTTACGTTTCAGAGATTTACTAATTATTTATTTGGATGATAAGTTTTGCTATTTACGAGTTTTATGCAATTAACATAAAATCTACCTGTGCGTTTTATAATACACTTTTAAGATTAAAAAAATCTGGTTACGTAGGTGTAAATGTAACGTTATATATGAAACTTGAAACACCAAAATTTGCCTACCCATTTAATCAGAATACTATTTATAAAATTTTGTCAAAGAGGAACACTATCCGAAATAAGCGGCTTAAAATGCTAAATTCGTCCCGAAAAGAGCCTTGCCCAAAACCCCACGTGCTCGTATATAAAATAACGCTTATAGCCTTGTTCAAAATTCAATATATAAATAAAACAAAGCCCGCCCGCGTCAAGAGTGCGCGCAGCATGAGTAGGTACACAAACAACGGAATAATCTGCTCGGCGAACCTAGGCAGTACGCACACACACAGACGCGAGCAAAAGAGGTTAATTTTCAAAAGAGTTGTGCAAGCGAGAAAAAATCACGCGAGAGCTGCAATTACGCTATACAAATAATGAAAAAAATCATCCTTTGAGGCGAGAGTTCTGGTATTATTATTATTATTAATCGCCTTATCTCGGGATCGTCCCTCGCACATTTCCTGTCGCGCGGGGAGATGCGACGGGCGCGAAGGCCATGCGTAGCCTCGATTAGAGACGTGGCTATAATTACAGCCCTCGATGCGCGATGAAAGCACGCATACACATAGGCGAGGTGGGGACAATGAGACGCGGGTGAAAAATCAGCCCGTGCATATCTACAACAACGTATAGATGCACGCGTGCGCGTTTACCTTATAGAGTCCTGCACCGGCGCGTTGGCACGAATAAAAAGTGCGACATACACACGCACGCGGCTTTATAAATACGGCCCTGACAGCGTTAGCGGCTCTCCGAGGCACTCTAGCGTGATAAATTCGCCTATCGCCTGAGAGGCACGCGAGTCTCACTACGTGAGTAGGTACTTAGCTATAGACAGCGAGCTCCAAGGGAGAGAGAGAGAGAGAGAGAGAGAGAGAGAGTAGTGGGGTTCACTCGCCGGCGCCGCCGTCGCCGGAGAAAGTGCACCTTTAGTTTATATATACGCCGGCGCCAGGAGCATCGCACGCATTTTCGCATTTGGTATCGGCCCAGCTGTAGGTACAGAGACACGCACACAGAGCCGCGGAGGAGACGCACACAGTCTCTCTCAGGATGACGGGATACCTTGGACTGGCAGCTCTGCTCTGCCTCGCCCAGATCGCCTTCGCCAAGCTGCGTGAGTTTCAATTACTTTCTTCTATTCTCCTTTTACCTTCGTACGACGCCTACCTACCTATGTTTATGCAGACGTAAAGCTACGATACTAATCCCGTCTTCGATGTCGCGGGACAGTTATATCATCTCGCGTCGACCTCAAATATTAGTACTGGACGATTCTCGAGACGTGCTTAAAATATTTTAGCAGATGACGCATGTAAGTGCACTATCTCCAGTGGCCGGTATCCTTTCTCTCGCGTCAAACGTTTATCGCTCATAATCGTTGTCTCTTGTAGATAAAGTTTTTACTAGCAGGCGGCTATAAAACTGCGAAAATAAAATAATAATTTCTTCTCCAGAGAAAATAAAACTGAGTCAAGATGTTGAAATTCGTACGAAATTTATTAATGCAATATGGTGAGCATTGACAAAGAATAAAAAAATAAAATAAAACAACCTGTACTTGACAAATACATAATTTTACCATAGAGATGATTTAATTAAAAAAACATCGCACTTAGTCAGTGGTCGCAGCGACAATCTTCTCGACCATTAAAACATCCATCACGTTTCGACTAGCACGTCCGATCAACTTGTAAATCCGATTTTCACTTTTTACCGCGCGTCACGCCTCGTCGCGCAAAAACGACAGCGAACAAAAGAATCGATGATCAGCTGTGCACATTTATTTACATTTGCTTTCTAGAGAAAGGTTTGACGCTCCACTCTTGGCAAGCCAAGCGAATCGTAAAATTTCGATAGTCGATGGACCGACGAGGAGAGCAGCGCAAAAGAAACGAGGAAAAAGCACGCGTCGCCTTCACTTTCTATAAAGGCGGCGGCGGCAGTGACAGTCGCGAGAACGCTTTCGATTTTCAATGGGATCGACAAACTGTCGCACGCACGCCTACCTGTATGTAGGCCTGTATGACCGGGATGTAAAATCGCGCGCACCGCTCGCTCAGCCACTCAGCGCGCATACACACACACACACACACACAGAGCTGTAAGGGGATCGCGCGTCGCTGATGCGGTATCACTCGATATATGTTACTGAAGATGAACGGTTAAGTCTATGGGATTTATATCGAAATTGAAGATGACTAAGAACTTTCGTGGCGCAATTGCAAAAATATCGATTCGGTTTCATTGCGATCACGTGCGATCTTGTGTAATTTTTTGTGGCGACGTTCGTTGAAGATTTTTTGTTGTCGTCATGAAACTAAAAATCAAATTAATACTTATACATTTTAATGAAGCTTCGTTAAGATTTTATTAACAAATCTAGAATAGTACTTTTCGTAACAAGAGCGTCAAGTACATAAAAAATGTACATTCGGTCGTTCACAAAAGGTCATTGATATACACAAGCATTTAATAATGTAGTTCAAAATAATAATTTAATGCAAGTTTATCAATTCGGAATATGAGTAAATGTGTGAAAACGCATAAAAGAGACTTTTACTTGTGATTTATATACTCCACTAAATTCGCATTAAATATTAATGGCAGTATCTTTGGTAATTAATTTTACAAATAAAACTGAGAGGAAATATATTGCATATACATGGAATTTATGGTATTTTGGCTTAATTTAAATTTACAAAGTTTGATAATATGTGACCTATAGTTATCGTTCTTATTTTATTCGATTAATAAATCTGTAAATTGCTTACAAATTATATTAATATTAAAAGACAACTATAAAATTAGGTCTGAAAATATATACCAAATTGAATTTACTTTCGTTTTAAATGAATGCTCGATGGTAATTTTGACGTAAAAATGCGATGAAATTTCAGTATCAATATAAGTCATCTGACTTTTGAAATGCTTTGTTGAAAAGTATAAAATAAGTTCAACTGAAATTGGAGTTTTTGGTATAAAAAATACTTTATCGAAAATGTTGCCAATAACAGACATTAACTATAATATTAAAATCTCTCGACTATTCATAGAACATAAGGAATAGTTAAATGCAGTAGGTATATTGGCATTTAATGTATATAATAGGTAGTAAAAATACGTTTTCAGCCCCAGGCGTAACAGTATGCCCTCGCACGGAGGATCTAAGTCAATATAACAAGTGTGTGCTGAAGCAGTTGGAAGTACTAACGCCGTACCTGGCGAAGGGCATACCAGCTATGAAGCTGCCGGCTCTGGATCCCCTGCTCTTGCCTTCCCTCACCGTCGACCGCAATCTCGAGGCCCTCAAGATCAAAGCGAACATGAGCCAGATCCAGGTGTTCGGTGGCTCGAACTATCTCATCGACGAGCTGAACGCCAACCCTAACGATCTCACGGTCTCCCTCAAAGTGCAGATTCCCCATGTGCACGTCAAGGGGAACTACGACGTTCAAGGCAGGCTACTTTTACTGCCGCTCAGCGGAGTCGGCAGCTTTAAGGGCAACTTCAGTGAGTATATCTCTCTTTCTCTCTCTTTCTCTCTCTTTCTCTCTCTTTCTCTCTCTTTCTCTCTCTTTCTCTCTCTTTCTCTCTTTTTATCGCCCCTTTTAGATCTGCTGCGTACTGATAAATCGCCGTCTTTGTCGTGTCACGGAAAATATGATTCTTGGTACTTTGATGTTGTGGAATCTATCGCTGACATAATGCTAGCTGCTTATAGGAGGTGGAGGTTTTATTGCTGGGAAAATTGAGGCATTGATTAAAAATTGACTCCTCGAACCCATTATGTCGAGCGAAAGTAGAAAAACACGCTTTTCAAGTCGAGCTTGATTAAATAACGTTGGGATTACATTTACGCGTACTTGAGGTACCTGTATTCGACTTTTGATCTTATTCAATCGATTTCATTCTATTTTTCAATACATGCACGTGATGGATACCATACACAGTCTTTAATTTCATGTTTTTACATCTTGAGTTATCGTGCACATTTTATTGCATCATGGCTAT